>OY728161.1:38650000-39210856 GCA_963277665.1 Viscum album
TTCATTAAAAGTTTCATATTATATTTATTTGGGTATTTATAATATCAATTATTTTAATTTTTCACTATTAAAGTAATTAATTCATCATCATTGTGTCATAAATAAATTAAATTATTTAATGTCTAAAAATTATAAATAAAATATCATTATGTAGGAAATAGTTTTATCTTTCTAATTAATATTTATAATCTAAAATCCAACATATATAACCCTATGTAACAATTGTTTTGTTAAAAGATATATGTGTGTGTCATTTTTGTATTTATTTTAACTTAATTAAAATAAAGTGTCATTATCACTTACAAGTGGATCCATGGGGTCCCAAAATCGACCCAAATATGCCCATGGTCGACCATGTATCAACCAATAGTGTTAAGACACGTTTTAGGGTAATTTAGTATTATTATAATATTATTGTTTAACCCTTGTTTACCGGATTTACCCTTTAACCATGGTAAATAAAATATTTACCGAAGTAATTATCCAAAATGTTTAAAAATAAAATTTACCTATTTACACAATTTGAACATCCGAATTCCAAATATGGAATCAATTTTTCCAAATTCAAAACACAGAAGTGGCAAAAATTAATTTAAAATTAATTCCCGTTGTTAAAACAATAAGCATGTTTTTTAGAGATAATAACTATCAAAAGATTATCACTTGTTTATGTCTGGTTTAAATGTGAAATAATGTTCAATGACCCACATTGTATTACATGGTAAAAATATATTCTAAATATACTTTAAAACCACTCAAATTCATAATTTATCACTATTAATTATTTTGATTAAAAAAGTTGTTTTTAATTAAAATTTTGTAATTTTCACTATTCATCAAAATATGAAAGTTATCCGAAAAGTACCAAAATTTCACCCTAGGCTAATTTCGATATTCCGAATACTAAAATGAAGTCCATTTTTAGAGATAGAATTTATAAAATTTCAAAAAGTAGGTATTACTATTCATAACGGCTAGTTTGATTGGTTATGGTGTGTTAAAATCTCGAAGTTGCGTACAATGCACGCCATTGCATTATTCAAAAGGAAACATACCGAGGAAGCTTGGGGTGTTACAAATTAAGTTTGGAACCATTTTTAATTTAAAAATAATTTATATAAATTTAATAATTTTAGAAATTCTTTGAGTTCCCATCTACTCTCTTATGAAAGGTCATGTCTTCTTATCTTTAATTTAGATATAAAGAACCATTTTTGTCAAAACGAATCCTACCCAAATACCTCCCAATAACACATTCCCTAATTCTAAATGTATTTTTTTAGGTATAATACCAACCTTAGAGGGATTAAGGTGTTAATTAAAGGATACTTTCCAAAGAAGCTGTATAGCTTTTTACCACATGTTTTTTTTATTTCTTATTCCACATAATTAAAATATTTTTCAACAATGACAAAATAATAACAATAGTATCCTACTTATAATGATATGTTTTTATGTTAATTTAATTACTTATATCCCTCTCTTCTTCCATAAAATGTGGATGAAACAATCGTTCTTGTATACGGCGGACTAACGCCTCACGAAACGATGTAATTCGTTTTTCATCACCATCTCACGAGATTGGTTATAATGATGGAATTAATATTAATATATGAAATTAATTAAATATTTAACATTATAAAAATATAATATTTCATTTACCTTCTTACCTTTCTATTCACTAAAAAATGATAAAGTCGTTGGTGTGTACATGTGGAATACCAACTCCACGAAGAGATTTGATTCATTTTTCATCACCACATCACATGAATAATATATATAAGTACATTTAAAAAATTAATATTGTATTTATGCTATAATTTTTATTTTTTAAATATAAAATAATATTTACCTTCTTTCCATAATGATCATTGAAAAATGGAAATGTTACTCATGCGTACGTATGGCCTACTGTCTCCATGATTGTAACGTAGTTCATTTTTAATTAATATATTTAATGGTTGGACATAAAAGTAAAATTTATATATAAAAATGATAATTATGTAATGATTATTATTCTAGATATGATTTAATAATGACCTTATTTACCATAGTCGACCTACCGAAGTCATTTTTGACTAAAAAATCGAATATCATCAAAACATATAATGTGAATTTTATTGATTAAGTAAATAAATATATAAAGGTAAGAGATAAAATAAAATGAATAATAAACATGAAGAAAAAAATAGTTATTAATAAATTAAATAATTTAACCTATGTTTGTTATTCAAAAAGATAAATAAAGTACATGACGATTTGGACTCAAGTTAATGGAATTTTTTTCAAAAATCATCTTTAAAAGTTTCCCTTAAAACTCTCTTTTTTATTCCATATTCATGTTTTCTATAAAAATTATTTTTTAAAATATTATTATCTTATTTTTAAAATTCATCTTTATCCATGTTTTAATTTTTACCAAATGGTTTGGAAGGAATATTTTTTCATTTACCAAATGAGGTATTTTTTGAATTTTTCGACAAAAGTACAGAAGGAATATTTTTTACCTTATATAGAATTAATAGATGTTACCACCATCATTACTAAGTTTTTAGTTAAATATTAATTTAAAATTTTACAAATTTATTTTCAACGAAAATATTTTCTTTTATAATTGTGTATTCTTTTTTAAAATAAGTGATTTCAAAATGGAAAAAGGGTATTTTTCCCAAGAATGTTTTTCATGGTCTTTTAATGGTTTTCCCATTTATTAATGCCAATAAACCTTGGTGTTACTTATGATTCACTAAAATTATTTCTTAATTAAACTATACTCATTGTTTTCTTATATATATTATTATTGTTGAAATATATTTTCATAGAACTTGTTTCTTTTCCACAGGTTAATCAACTTATGAAAGGAATGATCTATTTTAACATATATGACAACAATTACTTTTCCTAGTACAATATCCATTATTTTATTTGTAGATTACCTTATAATTCTTTATGTTTTATTTAAGTAAAAAACCTCCTTATCTTCTTCTTGGTGATTTATGCTTTGGAAATGGGTTTTTAAAAAGAAATGATATTTCAATATCTTGAAATTTTTTCTTATAGGTGTAAAGATTATTTTTAAAAACTACAAGATTTTATGTGTGTTGATTATTTTATAGTTATTGGTAATTATTTATAATGGAAGTTGGTTTTTTTATAAACATAGGGAATGTTATCTTGTTATATCTCTCTAATTCATCAAGTAAAGAGATGAAGTTAAATAATTAGGTTTCTCTTAAGAGATTATGGAAATATACTGTAATGGTTACTCCAGTTGTAACCATGATGGGTATTTTATGTGTAACTATGATGGTTATTATATATGAAACCATGAAGGTTATCCCATCTGTAATAATTAAATAAAAATGATTCCCTAAGTTTCATATATGTTTTATTTATTCTTTCTATGGGTTTGAAAAGTTTCCTTTAATCAAAAAGTGTATATTTTTCAGGTGGAGATGATTAATTTCATAATCTCAAAGGTTAATCTAATATAGGGTAACTATTTTATAGGTTTTTATGTTTTTCAATGGATTAATGAATTTATTTCTCGTATTCCCCTTACTGAGCTTTATGTGTTAATCACATGTTTTAAAAAATCATGGGGTTTAAAGATGGGTAAAGGAAGGGAAGAAGTTAAGTTTAAAGTCATGAATATTTTTCATGAAAAGAATTCATGTTTTATTTTAAAGGTTTTATATTGTGGGAAAATTGATATTGATCAGAAGTGTCAAATTTTTTAAATATTATTTTGTTATGTAAGTGTTATAACGTAGTTATCTAAAACTGTAAACCTAAGATATCTTTCTAAATGAAAAAAAATAAAATCTATTCTGATGACACTTGATTAAGTAATGTCTAAGTCTAGGTTCTTATAGTTGGTATTAGAGTAGGTTTTAGATAATTTTAGAGGTTAGTATTTTATTTTATCATATGTTACAAATCTTTATAACCCCAATGGTTAGTATGTTAGGTTAAATCATGGTTATTTTGAATAAATCAAAATAGTTTGAGATAACATGAATAAATATATCTTAGTCGTTATCATCTTGATAAGATGTTTTATTATGATTTTATTATTATTTTCACAATAACATTTTTCATTCTAGTGAATGGCTAGATCTTGTTGGAACCAAAGTAATAATGGATGTGAAGGAAAAAGTGGTGGCTGTCTGAATGAGAAATTGAATGAAATAATAGCTATAGTAAGAAATCTTAAGTTTATTATTAACCATATATTAGGAGTAATAATTAACAACCTGAACCTTGGTGAGTTTCATAATGCATAAAATATTAGATAAATAAATCCATGTAAGTTAAGTTGAAAATGATCATAATGGTAAATATATTCAATGACCTGTGTGTCAAAAATGTGAAGAAAATCACCCAATAAAATGTCTTAAAAGAACAGAAAGATGTTTTTCATGTCATATAAGAGGTCAAAAGTAAATAATCTACAAAGGAAAAAATAAATCATTCATTTAACTCCATGAAGGGGAAATAAGTTCTTTGCGAAGTATTAATTAAACGTTCTAAATGTGGCAGTAATGGTCATTATAAAAATTGATGTCCTAGGGGGAAGGCTCATGAATGGGATCAGCAATACCATATAGATGTCTATTAATAAATACCTCATGCCATTACAGTTGAATATTAGGAAACTAAAAATGACATATAAAATATTTGGATTATTTCTTGGCTTATGTTTTAACATTTTTGAATCTTAGGACATTATTCATGTTTTTTTATAGGAAATAATTATTAAGTAATAATATTGAAAAGTATATTTAATGGATTTTAAATAATTTTGAATGATTATAATGTCTAGATATAAGGGATTCAAGAGTTATGTTAGATTTAAGGTTGATCATATATTTAAAATAATTAATACTCTTTTGGTTATGGGAGTACTTTGGGAGACTTTTATTGAGTTTTGATAGATGTTTTAAGTATATTCATCCCTTAAGTTTATCATGTGAAAAAAAATTTGGGGAAGGATTTTCTTTTAATTTTATATATATAAGTCTAAAGTAATGGATAACCTTTATGCCTTATATGATCTTTGATTTGGAGCTAATTATGGGTTATGATAATTTTGGGGATAAAAAATGAAAGGTATAAAATAACATTTGAGGTTAAAGAATTTTTTAATGTTGAATATATTAAGTTTATTTTTAAGGATGTTTATAAAATTTCTAGGAATGTTATAAGAATTATTTTTTTATAAAAATTAAAACTTGTAGGTCGAGTGACAACTCATCGCATCTGGTAAGCCCGAGAGGCTTGAACCCACAACTGTAGGGAAATAATGGTGCATCACCTACCAATGGCCAATATGATGTCTTGGTTAATAAGAAATTATTTTCCTTTATTTAAACAATCTAAAAGATAATGGTTATGTTCATTTTAAGAACATATGTTTTATCATATAGACAACCATGGGATTGGAAATTGATTATGTGATGAAGTGATTAATGTTATTTCATAAGATGATCACTAAACTTTTGGGAAGAATTACAACATTAATGTATTATATTTCCTATTACCATTAGATTGTGAAGAGATATATTTTCTACTAGGCCTCATGTGACATCCCCAAGACACTAAAGGCTAACAATAAATTACAAGGGATTCATAAACAATTGGGGGTGATTTTCCCTTGAGAATAAAATATCCAAACCAAAAACCATAAAAAAACCCTAATATATGGTGAATAGGAACAACATATCACAACTCAATATACACTAAACCAAAACAAACTATACTAGAGTACAAAGTGGAAACCCAGACCAATATTAGAGTACAAAGTTAAAACCAAAAAAATGAAAAGTCTCTAAAGAAACTAACTCAGAAACTCCCAACCTCCTCTAAGATCCAAATCCAAAATCCAATCCCAATGTTTCATGAAGCATCACTAAAGAAATTTGAGTCCTTTATTTTACCATTGACTTGATATATCACATTTCAAAATGCACCAAAGTACCAAAGTAGAGGGTGAGTATAAAACTCAGTAGTTTTTCCCCAAATAACATCCTTACTCATGTCACAAGGATATAAAATGTTATTAAATTTATATAAAAGAGTTTAAAACAATTTTTTATAAAAACCAAAATAGTTTTCCATCCAAATAGTTTTCAAACCAAACAATTTTACAAGCTAAACAAATTTATAATGAAAGAAACCAAACAAGCCCTTCAAAACCATTTCTCAATCTCCAATTTATCATAACCAATTCCATTCCACATATCCACATGTGAATTCACAAGTAACAGTTCCATACTAATGACTGGTCTCACATTGATCTACCAAGTCATTACACAATAACTATATACCAAGTGCCCTAATGGCACATGCCCCTTTCTACAAGGTCACATCAATGAAAATGAACACACACCAACCATTTATGCCAAATATCATGACAAACCAATTGAGACAACCACTTCAAAAAAACATCCATTTATTGAAAATATTTTCTTTCCAATTTTCGATGCATCAAAACAAAACCGCAATTTTAGAATCGTCATTTTAGAATTATAAAACCAATTTTAATTTCCACAAAACAACCAAATTACAAAATTTCACAAAACATCACTAAAGAGGGTTTCCATCAAGTTTTTCACATAAATTTCACTATTACTTTCAAGAAAGTAAATCAATTTGGAATCAATCCTTCTATTTATAACCAAGATGAGTTTAGAGTGAATCTACCTACCTCACAAACTTAGGCGAAAAGGAATAATAGTATAAATTCTTTAAAAAACCAGTTTGAAAATCCAAAAAATGTCCTTAGATCTTATTCCCTTTACCAAAAACAAATATATCTCATCATGAGTGGAATCAAACACCATGGATATATCCTCAATGGATTAGATATATGATTTCAAGAGGGGGGAGAAGAATAAAACTAAGTAAACCCACCAAGAACGGACACTTACCAAGGGATTTAGGCCACCAACACACAAATAATCACTAAAGGATTTCTCTTGGATCAAGAGGAAGGGTATCTCTAGCCTTTGGAATGAGAGGAGATCGCATTAGGTTCATATTAGGGTAAAATGATCCATTATATGGGTAATTGTAATTAGATCCACAAAATTATGATCTTGTTTCAAACGCAGCATAGTTAGGGTGCACAGTTAGGAAAAACATGCACTAACCGTATGTTAGCCACTACCTCCAAACACCCCTCACATGGTTGGATCACATGGTTAGACAAACTACGAATTAACCATTATAAAACCCTCTTTCCAACATTACATTATATCTCCTGAGTGGTCATATGATTTGGTAAAATCATGTGACTAATTGTGCTCCTACCCAATGTCCACTATTTCAGTTGCATGGTTTCTAGGGAGGTTCTACATGGTTTCTACTAATTGTTATAAAATCATGAACCTCTATAAAATCCCCAAAAACTTATAAAAAATCCTCCAAAACATCCCAAACTTAACCAAATAACTTTATATACTTAAAATATATAAATAAAGGGTCAATTATTTGAACTATGGGTGCTACATTCTCCCCACAATTGGTCTTTACATACTCATAATGTATAAAACCACCATTTTCCTAAAATGTTCCGGGTCATTACTTGACCATTTCCTTTTATCATTCCCATGTTTTTTCCTAAATATGACCATGTCTCCATAAAACATGCACTAGACTGATGCATTTTCCATGCAAAACATTCTCTTTATTATCCACAATATACACTAGCACATGAACCAATATAGTATCCAACTCTAGATCAACGTGATACCATTGAATCACATGGTATGGATCAAGTTTTACTACTTCAATTGAGATACATGAAACATTTTATGCACTCAACTGAACCTTGGTTGAAATTACAACTGATATTCCACCTTACCAACTTGTTAAAGTATATCAAAATTTCCTTTATATCGAGGATATACCTTTACCTATTACCCAAAACAATGATTCACAATCCTTGGATAGATTATCAAGAACCCTTGATCACTCACCTCGAACGAAAAATACCATAAATATTGATCCTCATATGATTTTTGAGGAATATGTGCCATCTCCATCTTCTCTGATCAAATGAATCTTCACCATTGTGTCTTACACAAGGCTTGGTCCAATGATAAACTAAAATCATATATACATTTTTTTCAATTGATTAAGCATTTTCAATGATTTATTCAATAATACACTTGGTATGTGTCATTTATTGTAGGAATGAGGCTTCCAAAGTTTAAAAGGAGAAAATGCAGAAAAGGAGAGAATTTGTCTATTAAACATTGTGAAACCTCATTACATGACATGTATTAGAGTTTCAAAAAATGCTACAAGCCATAACAAAGTTGTGATGAAAGTCGTGAAAACTATAAGTGGAGAATCCATTACATGAAATGATTTACAGATACACATCATCAACCCTTTAAACATGATTCCCACTCCAAAGATAAAGGTTGAAGTAAAAAAAGTCATGAGTTCTAGATACACCTCATGAAAGGAGTCAAATCTTTAAATCTCAGATGATATACGTGCGAGATACGCGTATATTCAAAATCTGTGGAGAAAACTACAAATCGGCATTACATGACATGAATCCCCATTACATGTTGTGTAATATTTTTCCTCTATATATAGAAGTAGGGAATTGAATTTCTAGAGGCTCCGGAGTAGATGATTTTTGTGATTTTCATTCCTCTCTCATTCCCTATTACTTCCTCTACCTCATACTCAAAATTTCATAGTTCTATTTCAATATTTTACTTCAATAAAAGTGTTGTGGATTGATTTAAAGGCTGTTCTTCGTCCCATTTTTCATTACCGACACCATTTTACTCATTTTCATGTGACTGGAAACCCAAGACGAACCATTACTGTGTTTTTACTCACCCTTGTTTCAAGTAACTAAATTATTTATAATTGTTATTGAATCCATCCCATTATTTTCAATTCATGATTTCATGTTGATTGACTAATAATTCCCACTCCATGCATGTTCTTTAATTGTTTAATCCCCATTTCTATTTGCAAATTACATATGTTTTCAATCTCTTTCCCTTTATTGATTAATTATATAATGAGTGGATAAACCACCTAGGGTAGGGATCAAGAGTAGGAGTATCCAAAGTCAATAAATATGTAATTCTAAACTTGGTAACCTTAAGGGATAGTAATCAGGATAAATAAAAATTTTCTATCCAATTCACTCAAACATCCCTAACCATGGGACATTTTAATGAAGGACCTTATCTTGATTGAAGTATATTAGGCTATGAACAATAGCCTGAGACACTTTCGACCTTAGAATCCAAGCATAATGCATCTAGTTAGTCACTATCTCCATATCAAAGAATAGTTGCCTCTTACGTGGAACTAGTTGATTTGACCATAGTCAAATAGTGACCTCTGCTTTCTTCATAGCCTAAACCATAGGATCCTACCAAATTAGAATTAAGATTATATTTTTTATAGAACCCCAAAATTGATCATGATACCTTCCTTATTCTTGAATTCAAACCTCAAATCCATAGTAATAGTTTTCCCAAACTGAATATACTCGTGAGGACTCCTACTCCAAAGGGGTCCAAGCCATAGACTACCTTTTCCAACCATTTCCATGTGGGATCAACCCCATACTATCATTATATTACATCTCAGTAGCAAGTGAAGTTTGGGGAACAATAAATCCTAATCTAACCGAATCCTACACGAATTGAATGACTTGTGAGGTCATATCATATTTCATCATTGTTTCCGGGAAAAGGTTATGCTCTATATAGGCAACCTTCTAGAAAAGACACGGAATTACCTCTCCCTAACCTTATTTCTCTCTTCTTTTCTTTGAAAGATGTCACTATTTCCCTACTATTGTGTCACAGTGCATGAATCTGGGAACTTCAACTCAATCAAGGAACCTTGTAGTGAAATAATAGTTAGCCTTCGATCCAAAAATTGAATGGTATCACTTCGCACGTCGTTGGTCAACCATGGCCGGCCAAAACAATCCTGCAGGAACATACAATAGATAATTCTTGAATATCACTCAGTGCAATAGGAACAAACCATCAGGGATTATGGATTACCATCAATCCATTGTGTTACACCAAGCATCATGTGCCCTCCTATTTAGACTCACCTTTTAAATAAAACCTGAACTCATTCACATGATCTAGAACATGGGTTAGGTCAGTGGGATTCTATTTGAAGATCCTCGTGATCACATCTATAACTTCCTAAAAGTATGTGATACCTTTTGAAATCAGGGAGTATCATATGATTAAATCATACTTCGGGTATTCCCCTTATATCTATGAGATATAGAAAAAGATTGGCTCAAGATTCAAGCTCCTGAGTCAATCACGACTAGGGATGATCTAGCCAAAAAGGTTTCCAGAAAAATACTTCCCATCAATCTAGATTTGGAAACTCTGGAAAAATATTCAAAAATTCACTCATATTGGTGGAGATTCCATATGGGAAGATTAGGAAAGATTCAAGGAACTGATGAGGAAGTTCTCACACCATGGACTAGACATGTGGATGCATCTCCAGACATTCTACCAAGGTCTTCAACCAGATGCATGCACAATTGTCGATGGTGCAACTGATCGAATATGGATTTTCAAAACACTTAAAGTCAGAAGATCCATTTTATATCAAAACAATATCCTATGGAAGAGTAATCATAGACCACCCTAGTGCGTCATTCACCAAGTGGAAAAAAATACCAAACTAGTTGTGAAAATAAAATTGCTCACAAAGAAGTTAGATTCATTCCAGCTGCCTGTTACACCACCCCCTCCTACTTTTATAATGGAGATACGGTCATGTGAAATGTGTGTTGGCCCACACTTATTCCAAGACTTCAAGGTAGGAGTTAATGAAAGAACTCAATATTGTGATTACATCAATTACAATCTCCAAAATCTATCATTCCAACAGTAGCACCAGTACTATCAGTAGAGTTCAGCTCAGCATCCACCTCAAAACCACCAGGGCTATTATAAATAGAGAAGTTTTTAATAAAAATTTAATAAACAAGGACCACCAGGGTACCCACCCATGAACCAAGTCCCAAGACCCAACAAAAATCACAACAAACACCTTTCCCTCATAGAGCAAAGAAGCAGTTTAAAACAGATCAACCAAGACATCCACAGCAAACTTATCCTCTCCATAATAACTTAGAGAACCTCCTAGATACTTTTTTCAAAAAGAATACTAGTGAATGACTACTCAAGAGATAGAGATTCAGAACCAATGAGCTTCCTTACACAATCTCAAAGTTCAGATGGGTTAGATCTCAAAGACTCTATCATGCATATTATCATGTACTCTACCCTGTAATACAGAAACATTCCTAAGGGATGAAGATAAATTTTTAGTGTTGAGAAGTGGAAAAAAATTTATTTTCAACAACTAGGTGTATGAGATGAAAGTAAAACTAAAGAACCTATGAATAATTCACTAATAGAAGAAGAAAAGGTTGATAAGACCACCCAAAAAAAATCCCCAAGATGCATCACTAGACAGAAAGACCCAAACACCTAAGCAATAAAAAGATCTAGTCTATGTTTCTTCACAACCATAAAATCCACCTCTTATTTTTCTATAAAGAGAAAGATAAGTCATTTAGTAGGAATAATACAATAAGTTCATGGAAATGTTTAAATAATTTCATATCAACATACCCTTTTCATAGGCTATCACTCATATGACAGTTTATACCAAATTTCTAAAAGATATACTTTAAAATAAAATAAAAATGGAAGATCTTGGTTTCATATCACTAAATAAAGAATACAATGCTATTGTTCAGCAAAAAATTCCACCAAATATGAGAGAACCAAAAAAAATTTCAATCCCATGTTCCATTGGAGAGTGTAAATTTAGAAGAGCTATGTGCAATCTCGGAGCAAGTATCAACATCATTAAAATGAGTGTATTTTTTAATTTGGGACTTCAAGAACTTATAACAACTATATTATCACTAAAATTGGTAGACCTATCAATAAAGTACCCAAGAGGAATTCTTTAGGATGTGTTATTCAAATTCATAAAGTTTATCTTTCCAGTATACTTCCTAGTTTTAGACATCGAAAAAGAATGTGACAAACCCATTATTCTTGGAAGACCCTTCTTGACCACAAGAAAGGCACTAATAGATGTAAACCAAGGGAATATAATTTTTCAGGTTGGAGAAGAACAGGTAGTCTTCAAACTTATAAAAGCGACTAAACAATTAGATGATTCCATTGATTACAATGTTATCTATCTTACCCAAGAAAGAAATGAATACATGGTCATAGAAGAAGATAGTTCAATTCAATCCCTAATGCAGAATAAGAGTTTTATTTTTGAAAAATTTAGCTTCAATGAACCTCTCACAAGGGATACTTTCCCACCTTTCACCCTCTAAATTATTCAACCACCAACACTAGAGTTGAATCCTTTACCCATTACTCTTATGTATTCATACTTAATAGTTTCAACCTCTCTATCAGTAATCATTAATTCTGAATTATCTCAGTCACAAGAGGAAAAATTGGTTGATGTCTTGAAAATACACAAGCACTCAATTTCCTAGGGACTGGCTGACATCAATGTAATCAATCAAACTATATGTACCACAAAATTCTACTTGAGGAAGATGTAAAACTCAAATTATAACCACAAAGGTGGCTCACAATTCCAATGAAAGAAGTCTTTAAAAAGGAACTAATAAAACTTATTGATGCTTGAATAATCTTTTTAATCTATGATAGTGAGTGGTTGATCCCACAATAAGTAATTCCCAAAAAAGTTGGGCTCAAAATGGAGAGAACTAATGAAAATGAATTGATTTCAATATGCACCATCACTAGATGGAGAGTTTGTGTAGATTATAGAATCTTAAATGAAGAAACACAAAAATATCATTTTCATTTTCCCTTTATGGATCAAATGTTGGAAATAAATTCAATACATGAATTATATTGTTTCTTTAATGGATATTCATGATATAATTAGATTACAGTCGACCCAGCTGATTACCCAAAAACAAAATACACATTTCCATTTGGAACTTTTGCCTACAGCAACATGTCATTCAGTATGTGTAATAAACCAACAACATTTCAAATATGCATGATGTATATTTTTCATGATATGGAAGAGGAATTATTTGAAATCTTCATGGAAGATTTTTCAATTTATGGAAGATCTTTTGAAGTCTTCCTAAGAAATCTTGAGTTAGTCCTACAACACTGTGAAGAAAATGCCTTATTTTGAATTAGGAAAAGTGCAATTTTATGGTTCAAGGAGGAATATTCCATGGATATATAATTTACAAATAGGTTATAAAAGTTGATTCAGATAAGATAAAGGTCATCAAAGACTTACCTAAACCCTCAATGGTTAAGGTTATAAGGAGCTTTCTAGGTCATGTTGGATTCTACAAGCGATTTGTAAAAGACTTTGTAAAAGTTTCCTGCCCCCTGATGCACCTTTTATTAAAGTAAGTTCTATTTTAATTCATTGGATAATGTCGGAAGGTGTTTAATACTTTAGAGAAAATCTTGATATCATCCCCTATAATCATTTCACCTGATTGGGACAAGGAATTTAAATTAATCTATGATGCCAATGACTTTGTTGTTGGCACTGTTTTAGGAAAACTATTTGGTCACATCTTCTATCCTATAAACTATGCCATCTACACCCTGAATTAAGATCATGTAAACTGAAAACCTAGTAATATAGTTCTCTTAGAATTTGTGTATGTTTTGAAAAAAATCCTATTTAGTCTTATCCACGGTGATTGTGCACACTGATCATGCTACCCTCGGCTATTTAATAAAAAGGAAGAATTCCAAGACAAGGCTGATAAGGTGGATCATCCTACTCCAATAATTTTATATATTCATTAAATATACAAAAAAATGGAAAATGTGATTGATTATTATCTATCCTAACTTCCTCTTCTACTCATAAAGGAAGATGAAGATACTGACATCGAAGTTGATTTTCCGGATTAAACCCTTTTCATTATAAAGTTACAATCGTGGTTTTCTGATATTTCTAATTATCTCACCATGGGATTTTTTTCACCAATACCACTCTTACAAGTAAATAAGAATACTTTAACTGAAGATAAACATTACTACTGGGATGAACCACTCATGTTCAAGAATTGAATTGATGTCTTGTTGAGACATTGTATTCCCAAAAATGAAATCCCAAATATAATAGAAATGTGTCATATGTCACCAACTAGAGGACATCATGGACCCGAGAACACTATATCAAAGATTCTACAAATTAGGATTTTATGGACCATGCTACACCAAGACATAAGGGAATTCAGTCAAAACTATTATAGTTTCCAACGAACTGATACCATTGGGAAAAGAAATGAAATTTCTCAAAACCCAATCAAGAAAGTTGAAATCATTGAAGTTTGGGAAATAGACTTCATAGGGCCATTTCCCAATTCACATGGAAAGTCATACATTCTTTTTTGACTTGAATACATCTCAAAATGGGTAGACTGTGAAGCCACATCACATGAAACAACAAAAGTGGTCATGAATTTCATGAAAAAAAATGTTTTCTCAAGATTTGGATTTCCTATATTACTCATTAGTGATCGAGGAACACATTTTACCAACCTAGATATTAAAGGATTTCTAGAAAAATATGGAATCTTCTATAACACAGGAACTCCCTACCATCCATAAACAAGTGGGAAAGTTGAATTTTCAAATAGGTAAAACAAATAAATCTTGTAAAATATCATGAACACAAGTTGAAGTGACTGGAGTTTGAAATTGGATGATGCATTATAGGTGTACCACACTATGTAAAAAACATCCATTGGTACCACACCATTTAGATTGGTTTATGGAAAATTGTATCATCTTCTAGTTGAACTAGAGCATCGCTCATACTGGGAAATTAAGAATCCAAATTTGGATTCTCAAAAATCTGTAGAAGCTCAGATTCTGTAGTTGGCGGAGTTAGAATAAATTGTAAAAGGACACTTATGACAATTCCAAGAACTAAAAAGAGAAAAATAAGAAATGGCATGATCAATGCATTGAAAGAAGCATCTTTATCCCTAGAAATAAGGTCCTCTTATTCAATTCAAGATTGAAATTATTCCCTAAGAAACTGAAATCTAGATGGTTTGGCCCTTTCAAATTCATTCCAGTTTTCCCCTATGGGACCATTGAAATTCAGAAGCAAGGTGGACCACCATTCAAAGTTAATTGTCAAAGGTTGAAAATCTATCAAGAATCCTTCTATGAAGGCTATGTTATCAGTCTAAAGTTCATCCCAGCCTTAAAGAGTCAATTTATCGATATTAAATGAAGTGTTGACTGGGAGGCTACCCTGGGTAGGTTATCTTAGGATAGATTATATTATAATAGCCTTAATAAAGATGAGTATGTGCTAGGATCTAAAGGCCAAATTTTTTAATAAATATGAGACAAAAATATCAATTACGCACCATGTAACTCTATTACATGACATTTACCTTTTCTAACAGATATTCAAAAAAACCAGCAGTACACGATGTGAATGATGGTTACAAATAATGTAATACCTCAGAATAGTCATTATAAAAAATAGGTCACGAACCTAGGTTTCATGAACCCACAACCCACCCCCTCCCCCAACCCTTCACCTTATTCCCACATATCCACCCTTTATCCCTATACTTCCTCCCTATCAACCACTACACCCCCTCCCCTCCCTTATCTCTCTCGACCATGCACCCCCCCTTCATTCCCCTCACCTCTCTCAGTTGAAAACTCGCACCCCATCTTCACCCTCCTTCATTAATTACCTCATCGTCCTCCCTACCCTTCCCCTCTACTGGTTGGGAACCCCCTTCCCTTTGCTTCTCTCTTAATCGCACAACCCCAACCACTCCCTTCACAACCAAAAACATGTACCCCCCATTCCACTCCACCACTTTTCCCTAACGCAACCCCCCCCCCCCCATATCATCCAACTGTCCACTTGTTCCCATAATCCATACTAACAGTATGGAACGGACCAAAACACTATGACATGAACCTTCATATTCTTCATTGGGCCATAACGAGCAGCCACCAGCAACACGTTAATGAGGAATCTTGCCTTCCACACCCTCACCACTACCAAGTAGTATCTCCTCCACCTTCCATTGTAGTCCATGCTACACCCGTTGCTCAAGACGAATATTAGAATCTATCCAATGACTCATATGTGGATGAAAATCTCCATTTTCACCCCATTTTATGCTTATAAAACCTAAATCATCATGTCAACCTCAATAGGATGTAGGAAAATCCCTTGAGAACAAACAAGGCCCTTGACATGGCTATTCTCACCCACCAAAACATCAGCGATGAAACCCTACAGCTTGTTGATAGACTCCATTTATCTTGAATTATTGTTGTATGTGAGGAAATGTATAAAGAGTCATTCATAGAGTTCCTTTACATGTTTAAGGAATCATTTGATAGCCTACACTTTCGTTTGGGTAGCAGACCACATGAGCTCTTGTTTTCCAAATTCGGCATTGGCCTGGGAATCTATATAGATGGGTTTTCCATGTATGAGATTTTTCTGAAGCATTATCTCGAGCCTACCCGATATGATTAAACATGACTGCGACAGATGATTTCATGAGATTCTATGACAGTATATGACCCCTGGATCACCAATTCAACTCACCTATGTAGCCTAGCACTACAGATACTCTATAGAGCCCTGACCCACGCATGGTTTTCCCAGGAAAATCCCCATGGGACTATGAGCCAGGTATACATACTCATTTTGGCAGTATCCATGGTCATCCCAACCATAAACATGGATTCCCATTTCACCTACTACTACCAGGCTCATATACAATGGAACAAAAGAACATTGATGGGTGATTCATTCATCACCGACCTCGCTAGACATCTCGAAGTCTTTGATGTTGCTTTTCCCCTCACATCCCTTGGACCTATGGAAGCCATTGATTTTATGATGCTTCATAATATGTGGATCTTGGTGAGGGATGATGACATTTACCACTAGGAACTAGGTGTACATGAGGCAGCCACCGCAGAACCAAAGGCACCTCCAAAAGATCTTGCACCTGATCTTCCCACCACTTCCTCACCAGCACCTCCCACCCATATCCTTGCATCTACCACCACCACATCCACTATTGTAAAACCCACCCATCCAACCCAACCATATGTCTAGGATATGCATCTATGCATCCTAGATAATCTGTGATGAATCTCTTCCCATCTACACCTCCCCTTTGTAGAGTTTTCCCAGTTTACCACCCCGCCACCACTATATTCTCTCGCAGACTCTAAACCACCACTAGCACCTTCTAGACCCTCCTCTTCAACCACACCAGCACAACCCACATCCCACATTGACCTTCCCTCAAAGATATCTAACCCTACTTCCTAGTAGGATTGCATCACCGAGTTGGTTTGATGGGGCAAGGGGTCGGCCACTACCACATCCACTGAGGTGTCGTATGTCGATCCAGCTTCCAAACTCACAACCAAACTTCAGATTGAAACCTATCCACTACCTACCCCATGCCATATTCCCATCATTATTACTCCACCCTCCTTAGTTGATCCACCTTCCCCTACTGCTATCATTACCACTAATCTAGCAGGACAGTTACTGCCACCACCTGATTGAGAGTGGATGTTGGTGGAGCTTTTTTATTTTTCTTGCTTATCTTAGTTAGCCACTTTTCTCATTTTTTTTCTTTAGAATTGCGTATTAGGGTGGGATTTTTTTATTATTTTAGTCTATATATACCAAAAAATTTTAATACCACACTTATATATATGTAAACTAATTTTTATCACTTTTTCTTGGCTTAATTTTCATATCTTTGAATTTTATAATAGCCATGTCTAACTCCTTTGTTTAGTTTATGGTTTTTGATGGATCAGTACCACCATATGTTCTAGTTCAATGAGTGACTCAGTGTGTGGGGGATATCTAACATCATCTTTAGGAACTCTCACTAAAGATTCAGGAACATCATCCACCACCACGAACTACGATACCCTTCTTTCCACATCTGATTCATGCTCATAATTCTCCTGAAGTCATAAATCTTGATAAAATACCCCAAGATATGGAACACACTACCACGAGTAGTTATAGACGCTAGATGATTCACTGAGATTATGAACCACTCTTCCTGATACTTTGATCCATCTTTCCGAATGATGATATTATTTTTCAGTGCTCTATGGGAGGCAACCCATATGTCATTTTTTTTCCTACCTCTTTATAGTCATTCTTTGGTCCTGGTTATCATTTTCATGAGTCATCTTGAGATTTCTTGTATATATCTATTGCACTTAAATAAAATTGGTTTCCATTTCTCAGCATACTATTCACCTATCTGTAATTTTACTTACAAATGTTTTAAACCTGTGGACTAATTTTTTATCTAGTGAAGAATTTGTATTTCTTACCCAGTTTTCAAGTAACCCAAAGTCCAAATCAAGACATCCAAGTTCCCTCATGGCATTCCACTTCTTACAGGTATCTATTGATTCCCTTATTCATTATTTCTTCAACTACCATTTCAATTTCCTGATCTTTATTTTCCCATAACACGCCCACAATAATTCCATGGAAAGTGTGGACACTATATTCTTCTAAGTGGGGGGGGGTCGAGACTTTCACTTTTGATACACTTGAATTTTTTCCTATTCACATTTTTCTAGGAGATATTTTTTAAATTTTAAACATGATTTAAACCTAAAAATCTTTTTATCCATTTAAATAAAAGAAAAACTTATGTTTTTTATTGTTGGAAATCCATGTTTTATCTCTTATTAGATTTTTAGAATGATTTGGGAGCTTAGTGATTTAATTAAAATGAAACATTTTTGAAATTATGTTTAATTTACTTATTACTTGATTATATACCCTTAGTGTCCAGTTTTTATTTTCCTTATCATTCTCAAGAGTTTTTTGAGCCTAAAATTGAATATTATTTTTAAGAATATTTATTTAGTGATACCTAAGACATGTAAACTTATCAAAACTTGGATTGATATCTTATTGAGGACATGATTGAAAAAATATGATTTTAAAATTATTAAGTAAATCTTTGTTGAGATAATCTTTCATAATACCCACCTTATATATTTCCCTCATTAACCTCATAGTTTCTATGAATAACCATATAATATGTATTTATTCTAAGTTTATTATACATTCATAACATTCTCTTTGTGTAATGTGTGACTTTATATTGAAAAAGTGTGGGGGGATTTCATTCGGCACAGGATGATTCTACTATAGTGATGTATTGTTTTTCTCATCAAAACCTTTGATTATGATCCATGTATACTTTTTATCATTTCACATATATCATATTCCTTTGAAAAATACAAGATAAAAATAAAAAAAATAACATGGGTTGTGTATTAAAAAGGTCCAAAATCACTATTTCAAAACCAATGAATCCCCAGAAGGATCATATGTGGTTAGGTGTGGATGTGAGATCTTTCCTAGAGATGAATTTTGAAAAATGAAAAAAAAAAGAAAAAGAAAAAGGAAGGAACAGGATACCCTTCTTTCATTTACTTGACATATACATTGATCCAACTTGAGCTGATCGGAGGAAGGACTATATTAGCTATAGAGGAGTCAGTTTATTACACTTTTCACGATATTTATGCATTATAATTTAGATCCTACTCTCCTATTTGAATTTTTTTTCACCTTTCACCAACCTATACACATCTAAAATGTTATTAGAACCTAATTGTTGAAGCCCTCATGACTAATTTTGTATTTAACTTTACAAAGTGTAGATGATAGAACCAATGAAAGCCTATAGTTAGGAGCATATACTTAGGGTATGAGCATAACTCCAGTTTCATTTTTCCCCAATTGATGAGACAAAAATTAATTGTGAGTTAAATTAAAAATGGGGGTAGAATTCTTGGAACAGTTAAGAGATTATAATTAAAAAATTGAAAAATTGTTTTAAAAGATGAATTATGAAGCGTGACTAATTTTCTTGGTAGGGATGACTTTGGAGACTGACCTTTTCTACTTACACTTAGTTTTATTTTCCTATATGTAATGAATGTTTCCAATTTTAAAAATTTCATACCTTTTTGAAATCCCTATTGAGATATTTTTACTTGGGGACTAGAAATTTTTCAAGTGTGAGGGAATTTGATAAACTAAAATCATATATACATTTTACTATTAATTTATTAATGATTTTTAATCATTAATTTGATAATGAACTTGGTATGTGTCATTTATTTTAGGAATTAGTCTTTCAAATTTTAAAAGGATAAAATTTATAAAAGGATAAAATTTTCTATTACACATCATGAAATATCATTACATGACATGTAGTAGATTTTCACAACATAATGAAATTCATGAAGCAAGTCATTATGGAAGTCGTGAAAACTACAAGTGGATAATACATTACATGACATGAGTTGTAGGTACATGACGTTAGTTGAAGATACATGTCATGAACCCTTTGAACATGATTCTCGCTCTGAAGATAAATCTTGAAGTAAGAAATAAGTCATGAGTTATAGATACACATCATAAAAGGAGTCAAATCTTCAAATATAGAATGATATACATGCGAGATATGCATAGATTCAAAATCTGTGGAGAAAACCATGGATTAACATTACACGATGTGAATCCCCATTACATGTCATGTAATATTTCACCTTTATATACAGTAGTAGTTCATAGGATTTCCAAAGGCTCTAGGGAAGATTTTTTTTGTGCTTTTCATTCCTATATCATTCCAAAAAACTTCCTATACCTAAAAATAGAAATTTATTAGTTCCCTTTAATTATTTTACTTCAATAAAAGTGTGGTGGATTTATTTAAAGGATATTCTTCATCCCATTTTACATTACTGTCATCGTTTTACTTGTATACATGGGGCTAGAAACCCATGACGAACCATTACTACATTTTTCTCACCCTTTTTTAAGTAAGTAAATTAGTTATAATTGTGATTTAATCCATATTGTTATTATCAATTCATGATATCATGTTCATCAATTGATAAATCTTACTTCGTGCATGTTCTTTAATTATTTAATACTTGTTGCTATTTAAAAATTCTATATGTTTTCAATCACTTTACCTTTCTTGATTAATTCTACAGTGAGTGGTTAAACCACCTAGGGTGTGGATTGAGAGTAGGGGCATCCATACTCAATAAATTTTTAATTATCAACTTGGTAACCTTAAGGGTAAGTAATCAGGGTAAATAACAATTGTCTATCCAATTCACTCAAAAATCCCTTACCATGGGACATTTGAATGAAGGACCATATCCTATTTGAAGTGGATTAGGCTATGAATAATAGCCTGAGCCACTTTCTACCTTAGATACCAATCTTAATGCATATAGGTTGTCATCAAGGAATAGTTATCTCTTAGTTATTACTAGTTTATTTGACCATATTCAACTAGTAACCTATGCTTGCTTCGCAATCTAAACCTTAGGATCCTACCAAGTTAAAAAAATATCATATTTTCTACATAACCTTGAAATTGATCCTGATTCCTTTCTTATTCCTGAATTTAAACCTCAAATCCCTAAAAATAGTTTTCCTAAACTGAATATATTCATGAGGACACCTACTGCAAAGGGTTCCAATCCATAGGTTACCTTTTCCAGCCATTTTCCCATGGGATTGACCCTATACTATTGCTATATTATGTCTCAGTATAAAGTGATGTTTGGGAAACAATCAAATCTAATCTGACTGTTGCCCAAAAAAATTGAACGACGTGTGAGGGCCCGTCATTAAACCAGGTAATTTTCTCCTATTTCCACCCAAAAAATTAGAGAATGACAAGGATTCCCATAGAACACTTCAAAATGATCCATATGTATTGAGGCTTAAAAACTTTTGTTGTACGAGAACTCCATAGATGATGTGTGCTCCTCCCACAAGCCACCAAAATCCATTACACAAGCCCGAATCATATCTTCCAATGTTTATATTGTCCTTTTGTATTGTCCATTCATTTGTGGAAAATACTTCATTCTCATAGTCAACTGAGTCCCATGGGATTTTCTTAAGGATTTCTAAAAATGGGATGTAAACCTAGGGTCCCTATTTGATACTATCAAAACTGGTGCACTATGCCTCTTTACCACCTCTCGGTTATATATTTTTGACAAGTCCACCATATGAGATTCATGAATAGGGTTGAAATGAGCCAATTTTGAGATGATCCACTATCACCCATATGGAATTATGTTTCTGAACCATCCTTGGTAGACTTTTTACAAAATCCAAATCTATCTGATCTCATTTCCATAAAGGAATCACTAAATACATTAGTATACCCATTGGTCATTGGTGCTCTACATTATCCTACTTAAAAGTTAGGAATCTCATAAAAAACTCAGATACTTTTGTTTTCATGTCAACCCAAAAAAACCTTGATTTTAGTTCCTTATACATATATTTTATTCTTGGATAAACAAAACATCTTGAATGGTGGTGATAATGAAGACGTTTTTCCTGATAATCCATAGGTGCAATTATCATATCTCAAAACTGTAAAACTAAACTCTCATTTAGCTTCCATCCCTCAATGGTCTCCCCACCATTTTGTTTTTTACCACATTGAAACACATTTAGAATCAGATTATTATTCATCTTTAACCATCTCTATAAAATTATGAACAAAAGAAACTAGAAGGAAAACCACAACACTACCTTTCTCTTCACAATCCAAGTGCACGTCGTCTATCACCGACATCAACTGTCATTGATCTAAAGCTTTCTCCAACTGACTATATGGATTTTTTATTAATGCATATTCCATTGAATTACCTTTACCCAGTGTGTACATCAATTCAAAATCAAACATTTGGAGATACTCCATCCATATTATTTATCTCAAATTAAAATCTATTTGTGAGAAAATTTGTTTCAAGCTCTTATGATCCATAAAAATCAGAAATTTATCACCAATGAGGTAATGATGCTATTTCTTAAAAGTATAAACTATAGAGCCTAATTCCAAGTTATGTTTTTAGTAGTTCTTCTCATAAAAACGTAAATGTCATGATCCATAAGCAACAACATGATCTCCCTGCATGAGAACACATCCCACCCCAGATATTGAAGCATCACAATACACCAAATATCCTTGTCCTGATTTCGAAAAAATCAAGATCATTTTTTATGTAAGGTAAACTTTAATCTCTTGAAAAGACTTATGACATTCATAATTATACTGAAATATAATATTTTCTCTTATCAAAGCTATCATTAGTGATTCTAATAATAAAAATTCATCAAGATAAAGTCAGTAATAATAAGTCAAACAAAGGAAACTACATATCTCAAAGTCATTATGTAGTGGTTTCGAAGAGATTAAAACCTCTATATTTTTGGATCCACATAAAACATTTTTTAGATATTACATTGACAATTAAATGTACTTATTGTATCAAAAAATTACACTTGGAAAATTTGGAATACATATGATGATCATGTAAGTCACCCACTACTATCTCTAAGTTTTTCTAATGCTAAACCTTTTCCTAGAATACTCTAATATTTCATTCAAAAACACTATAAAAAATAATACATATACCATTTAAATATATGATTCATCAATTCCATAAATATTTATGGTGCATTTTTAAGACCTAATGGCTTAACCACATACTTGTAATGGTCGTATATACTTCTAAAAGTAGTCTTTGTAATATCCTCTTTCCAAACAAGCAATTGCTGATATTATTATTATAAGTCAATTTTAGAGAACCATTGGGATCCCCTTAATTGATCAAACATAACATCAATGAATGGAAGTGGATACCAATTATTTAATGTAACTTGGTTAATATTATGATAATATACACAAATATAAATAGTTCCATCTGCCTTTTTCACACACAAAATAGGTATTGCACATAGAGACATGTAAGTCAAAATGAACCATTTGATTTCCAACTCTTAAAACTTAAATTTAAATTCCCTTAATTTTTTTGTTTCTATCCAATAAGATAGAAATGAGATAGGACTGGTCCTTATTAAGAGATCAATTATAAATTACACTTATCTTTTGGGTGGAAACCCTAAGAAATTATTGAGAAAACATCATAAAATTGATCAATAATTATTGTAAAACTTGTATTCTAGATCTCATTCATTGATGCCAAGGTCAAAGCTACCAACTGGTATGAGATAGTCCCAACTTCAGGTTCAAACAAGCCTGTTGCACCAGCCTTTACATTCTGATATCCTTGTAGGGTCCTAAAAATTATTCAAGGGGGAAATCCAATTACCCCAAGACATGGAAAAGGACTGAACCGGTCCGCGCACCGGCTCCCAGCAACAGTACGTGGCCCGTTTGGCAGACCGCCCTCCCGAAGACGTTGTTGTTCACAAAATGGGGGCGGAGCACCTTTGCGGGTGTGAACCAGGAAGACCACCAGACATCAGGCCAGTCCACCGCCACGAGCCACCCCCTCCGTGGACCACTGTCATTCACGGGATAGAGGCAGAGTGGTGCATGGCCGTGGAGCAATTCCAAAAAACTCAGTTCCAAAAAACCTTGGTTGACCGAGTCATCCGCAGGTGGGGATTCCGTAAAACATTTCATGTGACCATAAATACAGCCTCTTCATGACTCTATAAATAGTAACCGAGGGGCACCAAAATGGGGAGAGGAAGAATGGGTGAAAACCCGTGGGGAGACGCTGGAGAAATCGCTCCTAGCGGTAAAGTTCTACGACCATCTGCAGACCCCATATCGTCTATGGATGCACTCTTCCGCATAGAGGAGAAACCAAACTGTGAACCACATACGGCCACCCCCTCTGCGGACCAGTGTCATTCACAAAATGGAGGCAGGAACCCCTCCGCGGGCACGATGTAGGATGGGCACCAGCCCCTTTGCAGACACCCTTCGTGGTCATTTCCTTCGCGGCCATCTCATCCACAAACACCCTTCACGGAAAGCCTCCTTTGTGGCCTAGTCCTTCACGGCCTAGTCCTTCGTGGCCTACTCCCTCGCGTCCAACTCCTCTGTAGACACACTTCGTAGACAACCAAACCACAAACCACATGCGGCCATCCCTTAGCATCCATTTCCTTCACGTACATCCTAAGCGGCCAGCTTCTACGCGGCCCGCCTCCTCCATGGCCAGCCCCCATGCGACGAACGCCATGAACTCACTGGTCTATAACGCAGGGGTGTAGCCCCCACACCCCCACTTGGGATTAGTGCCGGGTTGCGGTCCTATCCCTATGGGCCGGTTCTTTCGCTACTGTCACTGACCCCCATGAAAATTGGAGAGTCGCACCGCGAACTTTTCGGGCCGGGTCAACAGTATTTTACACTGCACCCTTGCGCCACCCCAACATCCATCCTATACATGTTATGAGTCGAGATACTCCTCATGACTCTCCTATAACCCCATTACCTAGCTCCTTTTGCTAGGTTCAACCAGAAAGGCCCGCCCTTGCATAATTCCCACACCAACCATTGCTAGGTATCTCCTACCTAGTCATCCTGACCACATGACGTTAAACTGTATGGCCCTCGTCCTAACCACATGATGTTAAACTGTATGGCCCTCATCCTGACCACATGATGTTAAACTGTATGGCCATCATCCTAGCCACATGACGTTAAACTATATGTTCATCATCCTAAATACATGACGTTAAACATTATGGCCCTCGTTCTATCCATATGACATTAAACTATGCGGAAAACAGTCATATCTACATGAATTTAAACTGTAGTATTCCCTATGTTCCAAATGTAGGATGCCTCTTGCTCTAAAAAAGAGATGTCTTATACTCCAACCATATGATTCCTAATTCCATGATCACAGTGGCGTGCCTTCAAGAGCATTGGAATCTATTCAAACATTCCATCACTCTGCCTCACGCTTTGCGTGTACTTCATTCGGATTTTCATCCACTTCCATGTCTGAAGGGACCCCATAACGGCCTGTTACCATGCCGCATCGGCTCACCTATCGTCCTGGGCCAACACCCCAGAATACTTTTGACAACACTTTGATTCAGGTCCGGTGTTTCAAATACGGTCAGAAGTTGACCCTCATTTGTTTGTCCCCATTTTAGGCTAACACGATATGTATTCTGTGTTTCGAACATGGTCAACAGTTACCCTCCATCGCCATGACACCCTCATTGAGTTCTGAATGTCAGGAATGTAATTCACACTTTTCATCTCCCTTTGTTCGGACTGATTATGACGCCCTTGGCGTTATCCCACTTGTGCACTTGCGCAAAGGCGTTGGTCCCCAGTATATTCCTCAACCCACCAATGGGTCGGTATGCCCTCATGGACAGACATGAGGAAGACACCATGGGCATCCATCTCGGAATAAGCCCTGACTTCTTGGGCTGCTCCATGTGTAATCCCCACTCCACTTCCCACGGACGCACCTTTCGCGACGTGATTGTCTGGTCCCTACAGCCTCTTGTTTCTCACACCGAGCATGACTCACGTGGGCTTAGAGTAGGCATCGACCATGACATCCTCTCATGGGCCTCCTTAGAGTGTAATCCCAAATCCATTTCCCTGGGTTGCCTTAGAGCGTAAGCCCCATTCCATTAGAACTACTTGGACTTTGATTCCCCACCACAGGGATACGTAGGAAGCCTCCAAGAGGTTCAACCCCGATCACCATCGGACCCTGGGTCCACATTCACGTCAGTTCTCCGACACCCCCATTCGAACTACGTGGACTTCGATCCCTTTCTTCTAGGCATGGTACATAGGAAGCCTTCATGAGGTTCAATCCCAATAACCGGTCGATCTGACTATCTTCACGTCGGTTCACCACACTAACCCTAGGCAGCCTGAAGTGTAAGCCCTATACCAAACCGAACTACGTGGATTTTGATTCCTCTCATGAGGATACGTAGGAAGCTCATATCACAAGTTCAATCCAAATGCCCAATTCATTATCTGTCACCCCTAGATGAAAATAAACTCCAGATTTCCTGGTTACGAGGCTTTAAATTAGTGTCGTCTCAGTGAGTCCAGACTCCTCGGGGTCATTAATCCAACGAGGGATGGTAAACCTTGAGCATAAATGATTCCAAACCCATTCATCCAGTTGACCATTTCCAACCAGGAGTAATCTGTGGATACTATGCTTGGGTATAAACCAAAGATTTGTGAACATATGAATACGTCTTAAATCCATAAGAGATTCCAAGAATAGGCAATAATTCCCCCCAAAAGGGTGTGATGAGCCCGACTTCCCATCCTCTTGACCAATGTGAGTTCTTAAGCATCACTGGTCAAACCACCCATCGAACACCTGCCTTTGTAAAGCAGGTCCACGCATTGCTGGATATGGAACTATTGGGTGTTTTGAGGTAAAAATGGTGCATCCGATACGAGTGATTAAGTAGAACCCAATATTCTCTAATCAACCATCGGGTAGCGCATATTTCTCCCCCACGACCCCATCGTGCGCTGAGAGACAATCCTCTAAAATTATTTTTGATTCCATCATCAGTTTTAAAACTAACCCTTTAGTAATAATAGTAGATGTGAGATTTGAACATTGTCAACCAATAAATACCTAGGATTATTTCATAGGAATCCATCTCAAGCATAGAGAAATCCCACATAAATTCATCAACATCAATAGTTATAAAACATTATCTACACATAAATGTGGGACATTCTATTTGTATAAGAGGAGTTTGATGTTTCGAAACAGAAGGAATCATCTCAATATACAAATAGATAAGATCAATAGCATGATAATTAATAGATGAATGGGATGTTTCCATATCAAACAAAGATTTCATATGTTTAGAATTAAAAATAATCCTACCTATCACCATCAAATTTCCATATTGATCATCCATGATCATTTTCTCAACTCCATACAATTTCTTACTCACTACACATTGGTCATTATTACCCTATTGATGTTGAACTAGTTAAGGAGTCATGGTATTACTAGAATCATCATAGATTACTTGGTTCTTGTTATGATAGATATTCTATAGAAATTTTTCCAATGAATCATATAACGTCTTCAAAACATGATATATGACCCAAACACCTGTACTTGGAGAATTGCAACAATAGTGCTAAAGATGTCCTATCTGGTTGTAATTTTGGCATGATCTAGGAGGTGTTGTATAATCTTTCTTGATATTAACCAAAGAACCACACTAAAAATATCTAGGATTTATCTTTGGCTTATGAGGAATATTAAATAATTCATCCATCTAATTCTAAGTCATAGTACCACTTTGGAAATTGGTTTTCATCTTCCACTTATTCCTAGTATTATAGTTCCCATGATTTCCCATAGATATCAAAATGATTCCTCCACTCTCATTACCTAAGTTGTCTATTTATTCTAATGTCACTCTATTTTCCATCTCCGTATAACTTATTATATAATGAATGTGAATCCTTGAGAGAATTTTTGGCCCCAACCCTGATTCAAGAATGTGTGTCTTCAAGGATGCACTTCCAGTTACTTCTGGTCGAAATCGAACTAAATTCATAAACTTAGCCACATATTGTATCACTATGAGGTTTTGTTCTTTAAAGATAAAAAATTATATTGTTCTAGAAATCAATAATGTGTTATGATAAGATTTTTTATTGAAGAATTATTCAAAATCCATCCATGCAATGACTTGATCTAATTTATCTTGAACTATTAAATCCCACCACTGGAATGCTTGATCTTCCAGCATATACGTTTCTAACTTGACTTTCATCTCTGCTAGTGTGCCAATGAAATAAAAGATTCAATTCATTTTATTCAGCCACACCTATGCCTTTTCTAGTTCCAAATCACTATAAAAGATGGATGGATTTTGTTTTTGTAACATAATGGAATGATCCACTTTACTTGGTCTATCCCTATTTTTTCCTCTATCCAAAGCTTAAAAATCTTGGAAAATATTGTGAACTAGCTATTGGTTCACCTATGTCTTAAGTGAAACCACATTTTGAATATCATATTATGATTGTTTTATTTTATGCCTATCCAGTTCCATTTTATATAATAAAAAGAACATTCCATTTAGTCTCACTCTTTATCAACTGAAGGATTAGAATTTTCAAATTTACCAAATCATACATATTACATCAATGATTTACAAAATTCAACACTTTTCCTATTTCAATCTATTTTTGAAAATTCTACCATGATTTTGAAAATCAAAACATTTTCAAAATACCACTACCATGCCTTTTCAAATTCTCATATTTGAAAATATTTTCAATATTTTTTCACTAAATAATAAATCATTACTCAAAATTAATTATGCACCCCTAGTGGTAAGTCATTTATAATAATTTATATCATGTTATTATCATAAGTTAAACCCATTGTGATGAGGTTATAACTTCTATAAGTGTATCAAAACACTTTTGTACCCAAATCCCTAGTAACCTGAAGTTCAGTATAAATAATTTGTCTATGCCTTTATGCTATACATTTCAATTTTCGATAATCCTACTTCTTACTACCAGTACAACTCAAGGAATAAACTAGAATGAATTTTTAACTCGGATACTGAACAAATTTATATCATTTATCCCTAAATTAAAGATAGACTGGTCAAGACTGATACCTTTGTAACATCCAACCCCACACCATTGTCTTGGGAAGATTTGTAGGTTATACAAGGCCTTAGGTGACATCTCCAATACACCAAAGGCTGGAAATAAATTTCAAGGGCTTCATAAATAATTAGGGGATGATTTTCCCTTTGAAAATAAAATAGACATACCAAAAAACATAACTATAAATCCACTATAAAATGCATGATAACAATATAATACAACTCAATGAAAAATAAACCAAACCAAACTACATCAAATTACAAAGTGGAAACCAAAACCAATATCAGATTACATAGTGGAAATAAAACCAAAAAAAATGAAAAGACTCCAAATACACTAACTCAGAAACTCCCAACCTTCTCCAAGATCAAACTCCACAAGCCATGCCAATGGTTTCAATAGTTATCACTAAATAAATTTGATACATTTCCTTTAATCGTGTCTTGATATATCACATCTGTAAATTCACCAAAGCTCCCAATAAGTAGGTGAGTATAAAACTCGGTAGGTTTTCCCCAAATGACATCCTTACTCACACCACTATGATAGAAAATGTTAGCACATTTATATAAAATGGTTTAAAATAATTTAAAGAAATTTATATTAAACCTAAATTGGTTTTCTAACCAAATAATCTCAAAACCAAATAATTTTACAATCCAAACAATTTTCCAAGGAAAGAATCCAAACAAGCCCTTAAAAATCATTTATAAATTTCCATTTTGGCATAACCCATTCCATTAGACACATCCACACATTCATGACCAAGTGATAGTTATATAATCATGATAAGTCTCACATTGATCTACCAAGTCATCGCAAGGTAACCATATACCAAGTTCCCAAATAACACAAGCCCCTTTTCACAGGGTCACATCAATGCAAATGAACACACACCAATAGTTTATGCCAAAATACCTTGCCAAAACAATTCATCCAAACCATTTAAATAAAACCATACTTTTATTGAAAATATTTCCTATCCAATTTTCCATGCATCAAAATCAAGCCAAAATTTTAAAATCGTCATTTTAAAATTTTGAAACCAATTTCACTTTCCACAAAACAATCAAATTCCACAATTTTACAAACCATCACTAAAGAGGGTTTCCATCAATATTTACACAGAAATTTTAAAATCAATTTCAAGAAATAAAATAAATTTGAAATCAAGACTTATAGTTATAATCAATCTGACTTGATGGTTAAGACACATACCATACAAACATAGGTGAAAATGAAGAATGGTACAAATTCTTCAACAACTCAGCTTGATACTCCAAGAAACGTCCTTAGATCTTGTTCCCATTGCAAAAAAACAACCATATCCTATCATGATTGGCATCACTCACCATGGATATATCCCCAAAATATTATATATATGTATCCAAGATAGGGAAGAAGAAAACTAAGGAAAATCACCAATAACTAGCACTTACCAAGGAATCTGGGCATCCAACACTTAAACATCACCAATAGATCGCTCCCAGATCAAGAGGAATGGTCTCTTAAACCATTGGAAGGAGAGGAAATCTTTTTAGGGTTGTATTATAGTAAAAATAATCCATTAAGGGGGTAATATGAATTATATCCACAAAATACGTATCTTGTTATTAACTTCGCCTGATTAGGGTGCACGGTTAGGAAACCCATATGCTAATTGTTCGTTAGCCACTACCTCTAAACACCCCTCACATGGTCAGCTCATACAGTTATAAAAATCATGCACCAACAATACTAAACCTATCTTTCCAATATAACATAGTTTCTAATGGGTGACCACATGGTTTGGTCAAACCATGTGTCTAACCATTCGCCTAGCTAGTTCCCATTATTTCAATTTCATGAATTCATGTAAGGTGCTATATTGTTTCTACTAACCCCGATCAAACCTTGCACCTCTAAAAAAGCCCCCAAAACTTATAAAAACTCCTCCAAACCATAAAAAATCATACCAATAACATTATATACTAAAAATAATAAATAAAGGGTCAATTACATAAAAATGGGGGTGCAAAAATTAAGGTAAAAAGAATACTATAGGATTTTTGAGGAATAAATGTTGAATTATCTTTTAGAAGCATATATGATTTTAATGTGTCTTTAATATGATTCAGGTTATTTATGGAAATGATTATCATATCCTGGAGATTATATTATTAGGGTATATAATTTTTGGAATGAAATATTAAGAGTGATTTATTTTATTTGAAGAGAAATGTTAAATTAATATTTTAAGACTATGTAATCAAATCCTTCTTATTGTTGGGTTCCAATCTTAGTCAGGAATATTTTGATAAATTTTAATTATAGTTATTTATTGAATGATCCAATTTGAACATTGAGTATTACTATTGAATTTTGGAAATTAAAAGTAGTTTTTCTTTCTGAGAAGGTTTGTTCAATTAGGAAATTATCTTATCTTTTCCTAGAAATTTGGTTTTGGTTAATGTATGAAAATAGGTTTAATAAATTTTTATTACTTTATATAATTATGTGAATTGTTAGAAGATGATATTAGTGGTTTATGAATTAAAAAATCATCTTAAATATTCATCATTTAGAGTAAGATATGAGATTGTGGTAGAAATTAATCAAAGGATGAAATTCAACTTTTCAAGTAAGTATATTTATTCCTGCTTTTATTATAGAGGATATATGAGTTCCTAAACTCTAGGAAAATGATCTCAAAATAAAAAATGATATATGTTTACTTTTATTATCAATAAATCAGTGTCCTTTTAACCCATAAAAGTTTTATAGATTTGTGATGGTTAAATTTATCATGACAATGTTCTCTATTACTCTCTATCATTACTTAAAATTTAGTTTTTTCTTCCATATACATGTTTTCACTTCTCATAAATGATTTCCTATATGAAATACTAGTTATGTGTTATTTCATATAACCTTCATAATTCCCTTTTCTCTCTTTTCAAATGAAAGTTTTATTAACCCTATTTATGATGTGAGATTTCAACAAAGGTATTTTGAAAATTCAAACCCCTAGTTTTCAATCCTGAGTTAAAATTATAAGGATGAAATTTCTTAAAATATGGAGAATTTCATATTACAATATTTAAAAAATAAAAACTATGTTTGATAGAATACAAGATACGCAACACCAATCTTAAACAAACAATGAATTATTATTATTCAAATGTGATCATTATAAATTAGTCGTTAAGTTAGAGGGAAATAATAGTGTTAACCACATTATGAAATACATAATATTCCAACTTATTTATAATTTATTAATTATTTATTTTTAAATAATAATTTTTTAGTAAAGTCACTTTATTATTCAAAAATACGATTTATACAAAAAAATGGGTTTTCTTTCTTTTTCTGAGTGAATATTATAATATTTTTTGTAAATATTATAAAAAAATTAAAAAATAATAGTTTAATTATTTAATTCTGTATGTAAAAATTATCTTAGGTTGCATTTTTGAGAATTTTTCTAGAAAAAGATTTATTTTTCAATGAATAGTGAAAATGCTACTTTTTAATTGAAAGTTGTATTTTCTTTTAAATTATTTATAAAGTAAAATTATATTTTTTATTAGATATGAAATTTAATTTGTTTATTTTTTAAAAAATTATCCAATTATGGTTTGTTATATGGTTTCTATACATAAATTTAGTTTGAAAACATTTTATATTTAAAAATGAAATTTTTTAAAAAACCCATTTTTATTTATTTTTTCAGTTTAATTTAAAATTACATTATTACACTTATATATTTTGAATTTTAATAAAATGTAATCCTTATTTAGAATTATTTGGTATAAATTTTTTAAATATTTCCATTTTATTTTTAGGCAATATTGATAGCAACCTTAATGAATTTTGTTACCACGTTAAAGGGTACATCAAGTAATTAACGTTAAAAATAAAATAATAAAGACTATAATATAACCCTAAACCTTCTTTAATTTTAATATATGATTCCATTTTGTCCATAATCATCCAATATTAGGTTATATGGAATTTTTTCCATTTTTATGAGATTGTGACTTTTATAATATTTTATTTAAGCAAAATTCTAAAATGTCACACTCCTGTTTTTAATAAAAATAATATTTTTAACATGGGGATAACCAGAGGATATATTCAGTTATAAATATTGATTTTAAATATAAATAATTTATATTCATTATTATAATTTACATTTAATTTTTAGTAATGAAATAATTGCATTAAATGCTTGCACAATGCTGATGCAGTAATTATTCAATTAATGGAAAAAATAAAATAAATGGAATTAAAAATATTAGAAGTATTATAATTTGAGATAATTATTGTAATATGATAAATATATATATTAAAATGAAAATTTTGGGATGTATTTAAATATTTTTTTATAATTTTACTACTTATCTTGAAGTTATTAAATTCAAAGTAATGAATAGTTCAACAAAGTGACATTATTGATGTTTTATAATAAATAATATTTTATTAAATTTTATGAATTATTCAAAATATTATATTTGTAAAAATTATTATTATATTTTTTATAATATAAACCGTGGTCCATTTATGGTCTTTTTTCTCATTTATAGTAACTATCTTGACCCTCAAAGAATAAAAAATATTTGTTGTCATAGTAAATGTGAAAAGGGTTGACGAGGGGTTAAAACAAAAAGATAAGGGTAAAAATGTGGTCCAAACTTGTATAGATTTTATTGGATTATTTTATTTAGACCCATTCTTATCCTATATTCATAATAAATCAGTTTTTAACCATTTGGAATTGAAAATTAATTTATATTAATTTAATAATTTTTTAAATTCCAAGAGTTCCCCTCCCCTCTCTTATAAAAGGGAATCTCTTATTCTCTTTAAATCACATTTCATGAACCATTTGGTTCAGAAAATCCCTACCAAAATCCCTTCCTAAAATCCACCCCCCCCCCTCTCATTATAGAGTTCTATTTTAAGAATAAAACCAACCTTATAAGACTTAAGGTGTTAATTAAAGGAGACTTTCCAAAGAAGAGATATAGTTGTTAACCGTATATTTTTGTTTTATTTATTATTCCACCAACTTATAATATTATTCAACTAAGATAAAATAATAAAATCAGTATATTTTATATGATAATAAGTTATTGTGTTAATTTCATGACATATATTCATCCCATATTCCATCAAATTGGAAATGAACCCATCGTTCATGTGTATGGAGGTCTACCATCTCACAACCCGACGTAATTCGTTTTCCGTAACCGTCTCTTGAAATTGGTTGTAATTATTAAATTATTGTTTATATATGATATTAATGACATAATTATCATTATAAAAGGATAATATATCATTTACCCTATTACCTTTCCATTCTCTAAAAATGATAATGACGTTTGTGTGTACGTGTGGACTACCACATCCATGAAGCGATGTGATTCATTTTTCATCCCCACATAACATGGATTATATATATAAGTATATTAATATTTATGAAGTTATTTAATTACGTAAATATAAAATAATACCTACCTTCTTTTCATAATGATCATTGAAAAATGAAATGGTTACTCATTTGTACGTACGACCTACCATCTCCATGATTGTAATGTAGTTCAATTTTCATTAAAATATTTAATGATTGAATTTAAAAGTATAATTGATGTATAAAAATGATAATTATTTCATGATTATTATGCTGCATATGATATAATAATTACCAATTTTACCATATTTTACCTATTGATGTCATTTTGGACTTATAAACTGAATATCGTTAAAATGTCTGACATGAATTTTAATGATTAAGTAAATAAATATAGAAAGGTAATAGATAAAATAAAAGTAATAATAAACATGAAATAAATAATTATTATTAAATTAAATAATTGAACTAATTTTATTATTTAGTATGATAAATAATGTACGTGATGTTTCAGACTCAAGAGAAGGGACTTTCATTGAAAAATAATCTTTTAAGTTTCCCTTAAAAATTTATTTTTTTTCATATAAATGTTCTATAAAAATGTTTTAAAGAAGGTTTTTACTATTATCCTATGATTTTATAAATTCATTTTTAACCATGTTTAAATTTTAAAATATGATTTGAAATAATTTTTTTGTCGTTTTCCAAATGAGGTATTTTGTGAGTTTTCCAAAAAAAGTATGGAAGGAATGTCTTTTTAACATTTATGGCACGAATGGATTTTCCCAATATTAAGAATAATATTTTCTTTTAATATTACCTTAAAATTTCAAAATGATATTTTCAAATAAAATTCTTTCCTTAATAATTGCATTGTTTTTTAATAAATGATTTCAAAATAAAAGAAGGGTATTTTCTCAAAAAAATCATGATATTTTAATGGTATTTAAATTCATTAATTCCAACAACACTTGGTCTTATTTATTATTCACAAGGGAGATTTTTTAATGATATAATAATTATTATTTCTCTATATGAATTATTATTTTTTAAAATACATTTTCATGGAACCTGTTTCGTTTCCATAGTTTAATCAAATTATGAAAGGAATTCTCTATCTTAACATATACGGTGATAATAAATTTTCCTGTAGTTGTAACCTTTATTTTATGTTTGGATTACCTTATAATATTTCATTTTTTTTATTTAATTAGAAAACATACTTACCTTTTTATGGTTTATTTATGCTTTAAAATGGATTTTTAAAATGAATGGATATTTAAATATCCAGAAATGTTTTTTATGGGTGAAAATATTATTTTAAAAACTAAAAGATTTTATGTGTTACTATTATATTATCTTTCTTGGTAATTATTCATAATTATGGGTTATTTTGTTATAAGACGAGGTTGGGTGATCATATTATGTATCTCCAAATCATTGGGTAACATGGTGGAGATAATCAATTAGGTTTCTTCGAAGAGATTATGGGAATATAATATGATGGTTATTTCAATTGTAAATGTTATGGTTGTTCTAGGTTTAACCGTGATGGTTATTCTATGTGTAACCATGAAGGTTTTCCAACTTATAATATTGATATGAAAATTATTCCCTAAGTTTCCTATATTTTTTAGTTATGTGTGCTATGGGTTTTAAAAGTTTCATTTGACCAAAAAGTGTGAATTTTTCATGTGGAAATGGTTTATTTTATAAGTTCAAAGTTTAATGTGATAAATGTAAGTATTTTATGGGTGTTAATTTTTTTCATTGGACTAATGTATTTCCATATTTTATGTTCCTTATTTATCTTTTTATACTCATATTACATTTTAAAATGTTTTTTATAGGGTTTAAGTATGGGTAAGGGAAATAAGGAATTATATTTGAAAGTTTTAAAGATTTTTCATGAAAAGAATTCATATTTTATTTTAATGTTTATATATTATAAAAAAATGGATACTGATCAAAAGTTTTCTATTTGTAAATTATGGTTTTTTTGTATGAGTTATGACCTAATTATATAAAACTCTAAACCTAAATGATCTTTGGGAATGAAATAAAATTAAATCTAGTATAAATACACTAGATTAAGTAATGTTTAAGGTTATGTCCATATACATTGAGTCTATTTTTCTTATTTTTATTTTTTTTTTCTAAATTTTTTTAGTTATTATATCATTCCTTTTATTCCGAGTAATTTATGTGTATTAAAATATTTACAAAAATATACAACATTCAACATTAGTTATTTTGTTAACTGATATCAAAAGTCACGTATAATATATATTATTTATATAACTAGCATTATAGGCCACATTCGATGCCAAGTATCAAAATAACTTACATAAAATTTCAAACATTTCAATATCATTTCTTTTGATAATTGACACCAAAAGTTTCATATAATTTTGATTATTTATATAACCAAATTAATAGGTCACTTTTGACATTTGTTATCAAAATAACTAATTCCAAAAGCATGGGTGGTTATTCAAAATTAATATTTCGACATCAGTTTAAATAATCAACATTAAAAAATAGTTAAAACATATTATGTATTTGCAAAGGACAGAAAATGATATTAAAACCCAAAAAAACAATGTTAAAATGTATTATTCCACAAGTTTTTTATACTCTTTCATTTATGTTGAAACAATTTTCCCATAAGGTGTGAGAGGATTTGCATGACATCACATTTATATAGATTATATTGAACAAATATCCCCCTAATAATTTCATTCCATTATCATCGACATCCAACTCTATAGAGTTTATTTCTAATAGATCACCACTCATGATGTTGACAATAATTCCATGTAATATAGACATGAACATATCCATATCCAATAATTAGAAATAGTGTTTCATATAATTCGTTCATAATTAAAAATTATTGTCATCAAATCCCAGAATCCCTTTGTGATTGATGACCACTACCATGGTTTGTAATAGAGAGAACTCTAAATTAATCATTCTTCTCTGATACCACTTGTTGGACCCACATAAGTAAGATACCCTATGATAGGGGGGGATGATTCAAGTTATGTAGATTTTTAATAAACCTTCTATTGATCTTGTCTGATGGTCAGTCACAACATACTTCTCTTCCTCATAAAAAATATGTAAGTGAAAAAGGGAAAAAGAGAGAGAGACATGTGATTTTTACATGATTCATCCGCACTAGGCTACATTGAAGGATCTTACAATGATGATGTGTCAATGTTTCAAAATCCATTAACTGAATTTCTTGTTCATTACAACTTCAGTGCTATTGAACTAACCATCTAGGTTTACAAATCTCACAATTGTTGATAACTAACTATTCTCCCTCACTTAGAAAGATCACTTCTTTTCCAAATGATGCCTTAATCATCCATAAACCAAGGAAAATAATTTTAGTAATAATGATGTATTAAAATGCTCCTCCATAATAAATGTAATAAATCTCTATGAACTTACAATAAGATGAACTCCTGGATATCCCACTTTTCTCTCCAACAAGATCTATAATTCCCTTCTCTCTCCCTCTTATATATTTTTAATTCTTGACCATGATATTTTTCTCCCTTTTCAAAGGGAATAAATATCCAATATTTAAATAGAACCACCATGTTTCCCGTGTTTATAATCTTAAATTTTCTTTACTAATGATAGGAAAATTCATACTTAATAAATGTTGAAAACCAAGTCAAATTCAATCAATTTGGGTCATAAAAGATCTACCAAAAGTTTGAAAACTAAGATTAAAGATATTTTCATGCATCTCAATCAACTATGGTATATATGGATGCACTACACATGTTTTATAGTTCAAGTTAGCTTTAAACTTGAAATTAATGGCCTTCAAATCTCTATCATCTCATAGATCACATTGTTTTTTCATTTCAAAATATTTTCCTTTGGCCTCAACCATTACATAGAACAACTCATTTATAAAATTTTGAAGTCAAGAACACATTATCATGCCACATTATTCTATAGAGATTTTCATAGTCCATATTCATCCAAAACACTTTTTTAAAATTCCCTTACTCATGACTTGTTTCTTGTTTCAAAGGAATTTCAAAAAACCAGATAGAAAAAATTATTTATGCCATACTATAGCTAATTCTAGCTACCAATTTTGATAATTTAAAAATATATTGATATAGGTAAGAATAATTCATGTTCTAGGATTTCCATTTATTACAGGATAATTTTCATCACACGATGCTTAACAAAATTCCCATTTCAATCCTCAAACCTCATTTTTTTCCTTTAACCTAAAAACCCAGGATATTTACCTCAGACATCTAAAATGTATTTTCCCATCATTTCCATTTGGGAAATATCCTTGACCATGATATAATCCATTTGACTTCCACATTTCTTGGATAGATGTGAGAACCCTGAGGACACATACAACACTCCAAATATTTTAACTGGTCATGGTCACTATTATACCATTTTCAGGATCGCATGATGACATATATAGTGTCTTCATTACATACTTCAACCATAGTCATCTCAAACATCCTTCAAATCTTTTGATACTTTATGTGATGGGTCTCTATAAAAACTATGAGTTCTTTAGAATATAAACACCGTGATTTTTCAACAAAATGACCCAAAAATTTATTCAATGATTTTTTTTCTAACACCACATGAATTCAAGAACCACCCAAAAATATCAAACCAATGAAAATAATATTTTTCATGATAAAATATAACCAATTTTCCCTGAAAAGATTCATAGGGCATACAATGTGAAAATTACATAAAAAATGAATAAAAACATAATCTATAATTAACACGTGTCAAATTTCATAGGTTTTTCACCTTGTGGATATATTATTATTGAAATTTTAATATGAAATTGAACTTCTATAACTAGAAACTTCAAATAGTGGAAAACCAAGTGTGTCATGCATCTATTTTGTACTGGAATATCATACTTCACTTTTATTAATTCTTTTTTTAAATGTGTGCATGTTTTACCACTTTATTCGATAGTAGAGTCTCCAACTATGTGGATTCTTCTGAAAACATAGTTTTCATGTGTGCCACATGTACTTTTGTGCACCCAAATGATCAAATATTGAGTTTTTTAATTAGGTTTTATAAATTATGATTTTATAAAAATAAGATAGGGTTTTTTATATTTTTGAAAATAGGATGAAAGATGTTTGGACCCTCTTCATGTATCTTCTTTCACTGAGAAAGCCTAAACATGGTTCACACTTCTTTTGTCGTCAGAATTAAATAGTGAACCCCATTCACTCTTCTAGTACAACTTAAAAATTAGAGGTGTGAACGGGTTTCATGCTTCCCACAAAAAAACTATAAAAGGCCACCCCATCTCATTTATCTCATTATAACCCTATAAATTTGTAGCGAATATCTAGAGAAATGATTTATCTCTTTATCAATATATTATTTACACCCTTTATGAAGGTAAAATTTATTTTTTAAAACTTTATTTTTGTAATTGTTTTATTTATTTGTTTTCTTGAATTATTTATTTTAATTTTATGGTTGTGTGAATGAATGATTTAATTTATATAATATTTTTTTGATTTAGATTATGTTTAATGATTTATAAAATTTAAATATGATGTTATGATAATTTAAATTGTGTTTAATTATGAGTAATTAGGTATAAAATAATATTATTTATATTTAGGAAAATATAATTTCATATAAAAATGTATATGTATAGCTACAATTTAGAATACTAATAATTATATATAAATATATTTATATGCAAATATAATATTATTTATTATATTTAAATTAATATAAATTGATAATTTATTATTGGATAAATAAAATTATTTTATCTAAATACTTTTAAAAAATAATATTACTAATAATATTTTGAAAAAATATTATTCACTTTATTTGAATCTAATTATATATATGTCATATTATTAATCATATTTATATTTAATTAAATGTACAATATAGTATTGGATATATATAAAAATAAAATTACAATATTTAATAAAATAAAAAAATTGATATTAATAATATATTTTAAAAAGTATTAATTAAATATTAAAAATATTATGAGTAATTTTGTGTAAAATGAAATTATTTATATTTTTAAAAATATAATTACTTAAAAAAAGTGTGTATATATATATATTATTTAAATTAAAATAATTTGATTATTTATTATTTATTATATAAATGTAAATAGTTTTATTTTCCTCAATTACAATAAAATTTTACTATTAATAATATTTTTCAAAAAAAAATCATTATATACATATAATATTATGAGTAATTATGTATAGAAAATATTATTTATATTTACGAAAATATAATTTGCTACAAAAAATTATTTGTAGAATTATAATTTGGCCTATTAATAATTAGATTTGAATATATATATATATATATATTATATTTAAATTAAAATAAATTTACAATATATTATTGGATATATAGAGAAAAAAATTATTATAATTGTATATTTTTTTTAAAGTATATTATTAATAAAATTTTATAAAAAATAGTATTTAATTTATTTGAATATGATTGTATATATATTATAGAAAATTTAGCATATTTAAATTTAAAATGTGACTTTAATTGATTAATATATATTCACAATTAATTTGATAGTTGTTTAGTAATATATATAATTATATTTAAACATGTTATTATTATATATTTACTATATAAATGCATATATTTAATTCAATAATATATATATATACACATACACCTTTAATATATTTACTATATAAATATTTATCGGTAATTGAATAATATATATACCATAAATTGCACACCTATTTATTAGTATATATAATTATATTTGGAAATATCATTATTATATATTTACTACAGTAGAACCTAGATCCAATAAAAGTAGCATCAATTCTCTATTTTCTTTCTAAATTTCATGATCTAGCCTCATAATAAATCAAAAACATGTATAATAAGATAATAAAACATATTAGAATGGATCTAACTCACCAAATTACAATCGACAAAAATCCAAGCTTTCAATCAGCACAAAGATCCACCAACAATAAAAGGGAGAGATCCCAAATCATCACTAAATAGCCTCTAGATCAATGAAAATCATATTAGGGTTGATAGGTTTTAATTAGAGGAGATAAATAATCATCTTGAGTAAAAATGGCATATTATCCCCTGCTTAATCGAACATCCAGTAATGTCACCATTAGATGTTCTACCAACCAACACCATCAAGCTGATAGCCTCCTTATGCCACCAATAAGACCAAATCCTTCTCCAGACTTATGAACAACCCATAATTCATAAGAAAATACAAAAAATATACTTCTTACCTAGGTCCATATATTAGGGTGTAATAAGAAATCGTCGTGATCATAGAATATTCATTCATAATTTTGTGTCTGAAAGAGGTTAGTGGAAGCGCCATAGTTTTCCAAGTAAATTTATTTTTAATAGTAAATCAGAGTACTAAAATTTTATTGAAATAGAGCATCGTAATTCATTTTTAAAATACAAAGAATATTTTTTAAAGGCATATCTTAGTTTGTTTAAAGGTAAGCATCAAATTCAATAATCTGCACACAGGTAAAATAAACTTGCATAAAGATAATATATACCTACATAAAGGTGAAATATATATATGTAAAGGTAAAAAATACCAAATAAACATAAAAACGTAATATTCATAGAATTAAAACACAAACAAGAGTGTATTATTTCAACGTTTAATACAATCTCAAGAATTAACATGTTCATGTCAGTATTATTCTTGAAAATCTCAAAAAATATATTTTCTTCATCAAAAAAACACTACTTATATCTAGTTTTAATCTCATTCTCTTTCAATTTTTGAGACATTTTATAAAATTCAAAAACTACTCTAGTATCATCACAACATTTATTATATTTATTTCAAAAAATAGATCAATTTATCATCACTTTTTATATAATAAATTGTTTTCCATCGTATTTCATTATAAATGATAACTATGTACATATTTTTCGTAATATTATTTACTAAAAAAATATTTTACAGAATAAATTACACTAACAATAAATAGTAATAACTATATAAAATATAGATATAGTGGATTTTCATTTTCTCACCTTCCAGGACATACATATTTCTCATATTGTATTACATGGTAATCATGTTCCTTCTCTAATAATATATAGGCCACACCACTACCATCATGTTATACCCCCTCCTTCCATCACCCTTATCTTCTTAATGTAGGGTTATATGGTGTAGTGATGCATGATTTTTCCTTCATCGATATTTTTCTCATTGGATCCCTTCTAAAAAGATATAGTCTAGAGACACATACTTTTCATCTACCAATGGGAGAGATGAAGATCACCCTAGATTATCTATATGTTATGTTGGGACTCCCTATTGAAGGTACGGCTATGATAGTCTAGTTTAGTAGTGTTTGGCTTGATTTAGTTCAGAGACTACTTAGCATTGAGGTCCAAGATGGTGGTAGGTCTATTGTTAGTAGTCTTCTACACATGCCATGGATATATGATAACTTCACCCATTTAAAATATGATGTATATTAAATCACCATAATGATATTTTGATAAACATATATTTTGAGACTTATTAGTGGCATGATCTTCATTGATCATTCTACTACAATTATCCATCTGATGTATTTACCATTACTTGAGGACCTAGACCAGACAGGGTGGTACTATTGTGGGTCTTCATATCTTTTTTATACCGATAGAGTGATATGAAAAACATGTTGCATCAATAACTTGAAAATTATAGGATTTTTATTCTTATCCAAATGTGGGTATGGGAGTGCATCCCTTACTTCACTCAACATGTGTGTGAACCATTGTATGTCGATATTTTATAGGATTCCATGTGTGGATGATGGTAAGTTTTCCCCTATGAGAAAATCAAATATATAATTTTGTATTACAAAACTATAACTAGAAAAATGTTATATGCAGGTGGAGTCAAGGACATCAACATTCAAATACTACCAGATATGATATCCATACTTATATACTTATTTTGGAAAGTCTTCGACTAGATGACGTATGTGATTATTAATTGTTTACTAAAATTATAATTGTGTGATGTACATTATTTTATTTATTAACTGCATATTAATTTTTTTGATATTCTATATTTCATGGATGCCATATATTGGGCCTTTTCGCTAGAGTCTCCCACCTTATTATATAGTGATGCTTGTTTCCAATACTTACATTGTACCTATTATTCATTTTCACATTTTTTTTATTGGCACCATGTTGATTGAGTTATGAGGTAGTTTTACTTCTATCATCTTATCCCTACACAACCTAGTTAGTTTCCTTCACTTCATTCCTAAAATATGTCTAGGAAGTGATACTTTGACTAGAGGTGATATCCTGTATGATATATTGAGATGTGGGAGAGACATCATGAGTCTTGATTACGAGGAGTAGATATGGTACACATGCATCAATCAGATTAATTAGATTATGGGCCCTGGTACAACATGACCTCATTGTTATATCTTACGTGACATAGACGAGTCTATCATCAATTGGTAATAATTCTTCCTTCTACTTTTGAACAAATTTTTTATTAACATTAGATAACTGTATTTTTTTTTCAGGATGATTTTATCACACACCTAATTTACATATTTGACCTTATAGAGGGAGGTTCGTTTCAACAGGCCTATTTTTCCAAAGTAGTAATAGAGTTTCTTCTTTTCATGGATGAGATTTATCATGAGATTTTATTCAATGTTTCAAACGATGTTGAGGGTGATGATCTGAATATAGATTTGTCATAGGGTGATGATCCTATTATGGATATGCCATATGATGGTGTAGTACATGAGAAACATGTCCAACATGGTCATCTATATTCTCCTCCACTCCCTATAGCATATGAGACACATCTATAAGTTATCCATTCAAAGGTTCATGTCATATATACTAGTGATTATACTTTATTTCCCCTTAAATTTTTAGATTATACTACAGTGATTACAAGTGAATGAAGTGTCTTTTAGTCGACATTTTTTCATGATCATGAGATACCCATTACACAGAAACCACTTTATTCCCATGTGGAAGAGAGATTTAGCCATTAATCACTTTCCTTCTAACTAAGAAAAGGTACAAGTGAGGAGAGTTTGGATCCACTGCATTTCACATAGGATGATATGGAGGCAGCTACAATAGATAATACAGAGGAGGTTTACATGCCAGAACATACACATTAACAGATACAGAGTGAGTGCATTATCTATACACCATGTTGTGACATAGAGGAGCATATGAGATAGCGATGTGGACCAGAGTGATACATTTCCCATTATTCATAAATTTTTAACTGAGATAAATGTTATTTATTTTTAAATTATCAGTTGTACATATATAATAATTATTTAACATAATTAATAAGTAGCAGTATTGTTTTTATTATTAAGAAGTAATTGTTTTTTTACTTGGATGTTATTTTAAACCACTAATTATAATTTATATTACTTATATTATTAATCACTAATTATATAAAATATATTAATTAACTAATTGTGTAGTAGTCATTATATTATCAAATATATAAATAGTGATTATAATAATAACATAATTAGTTATTATTAATAGAATATTATATATCTTCAATCCTTTTATTAATTATACAATTAAGAGAACTTTTTTATAATTATATTAACAATATAATTAGAAATTATTAATATAATATATATATATAATTACATTAGTAATTATATAATTAATAATTCATACTATAGTTAATAATTATTATTTAAATTATTTTTTAATATCTTATTATTAATTATATTAATACTTGTTAACTCATATGTTACTAATAATTATTAGTTTATTATTAATCAATAAAAAATAATATAATTTCTAATTATTAATAATATTTTCTATTATTATATTACTAATACTTATAGTAAAAATTATTAATAATATATTAATTAATATTTTTTAATATATCATATTGTATATTTATTAATATTTATTAATGTATTAATTATATACTAATATTTTAAAAAAAATAACAATTAATTTTAATTAATAATTAACATTGAATCATTAATATTATATGTTAATATCTATAAGTATTTAATAATATATTTTTAAATACATTATTAATTACTAATATTTATTATATTATTAATAACTAATAATCATAAATACATTAATTACCTATTTATTAGTATTATTAGTTTTATATAATTATTTATTTAATTATGTATTATTTTATATGTAATTATTTAATTAATTATGATTTAATTATTATATTATTAATTACTAATTTTAATAATAACATTATTAATTAATTATCTTATATATAATGAAACCAAATAACTAATATAAGTTAAAATTTTAAAAGATTAAAAGGGAGATGTAAACCATGTTCACGCCTCATGTGTGGTGAAAGAATATGAAGCAGGAATAGAGTGTTTGTTTATTGATCTAAACAAAGGAATCATGAACCTATTTTATGCTTCCTCACCAAAAGAAGATATGTGAACGGGGTTCATGTATCTTGCATCCTATTTTCAAAAATATATAAAACCCTATCTTGTTTTTAAAAATTCACAATTTCTAAAACCTAATTAAAAAATAATTTCAAATATTTATGATTATTCCCATTGATGATTCTAAAAATAACACACTAAAGTTTCATGGAAAAAATTTCTCCATCTGTCTCTTGTGGATGATCAATACCCATGTTTAGGCAGCCTTCTAAGTCCCACTAAACTAATCCATTCATATCTCGATCACCTTCAACCTAAATAATATTCCCACTTCCCCTGATATTAAATACTTATTTCTTTCTCTCCTTCCTTTGTAAACTCTTCTCCTACACTCCTCACCAAGACATTGGAGTACCTCTCAATCTGACTGAAAAGGAGGTAATGGAGAGCCTTCCTTCTCTTCTCATACCTTATCCATCTCACATATACTAATAATTCTATTATGGGATTACTCTATTGTTTCCCTGCTATGTTATACTCTTTTTTTTTTTTTTTGGTTATGGAAGGTTTTCTGTTGATATACATGTGTTGTATATGATCATGATGGAGCTATGTCCATGTGATAAAAAATAAAAGCAAATCACCATGAAAATGGTGGCCAAAATTATTGGAATCCCCCCCTCCTCTTTGTCAAGGTAGCGGTCATGGTAGGTGGTGGGTAGGAAAACCCACCAACCAAGTGAATTGGGAGAGGAGCATGGAAGGCTAACAGCAACCTATAAAAGGGTTGTTCACCTCGATGGATTTATTAATAAATTCCTTGAATAAACATCCAATTGGTCTCTCATTTTGAGTTTGTAGTTTATTAGGAGTATTTATCCAATTATTTAAGATAGAAAATTACAAGAGTTTCTTCCTTGTAATAGTGAGATAGTGCCTATATCCTCATTTTACCTTAGTGGGTCCTTATTTTGTTTATGGTTTTTTACCCCTCTTCATTTGGGGGGTTTTCTATATTACATATGGCGTCTATTTATTTCTGTATTTTTCTAATTTTCTTTTTTATCTCGTAATAATCACTACAACAGATGGACAATCATTTTTTGTCCTAATATGTGGTATCAAAGAAAGGTTCTTAACCAGTGATGTTCACTTTTTAGGTATTAATAATTCTCATTAATTTTAGTGTTCTCTATAATTTTGATTACAACTAGTATTTCACATAAGAATTTTTTTTAGAATATTAAATACACCATTGTGAAACAAAGGACGTTCTGGAAAGATGACATGTCTATATGGATTCCAAATTTGTGATCAAAAAATTCAACGTGAATAATTTTTCATTGTGGAAAATTAATATGAAATCAAATCTAGGGAAGGATAATTTCTTAATGTATATTAGAGAAATATTGATGAGTGTGATAGATGAGAAATGTGATAATGTAGATAGGAATTTCATTTCCAATATCCATTTAACTTTGGAATATTCGATCTTATCAATAATTACAGTGAAAATATATTGAAATAAATTTGGGATACTATGTTGAATCTATACAAGTCCAAGTCACTGCATTATAAAATTTTCCTAAAGAACAAATTATACACTCTTTGAAATGAGATTTCATTATTGGTGGATGGCCGCATCAACACCTTAAATACCCTATTTTCTCAAATCAAGATGTTGAGATATAAAATAGGGGATACTAAATCTGTATATATTATTCTCTAAAGGTTTGTAGATTTATATGATCATATCATCATCAACCTCACCAACAATATCCTGATAGATATATCACTCTTCAATGATGTTTCAGCTACGTTTTGTAAAAAGGAAAGTCAAACCAAGAAAAAATAGGATAAATAGACAACTTTTCACAAAGAATAGGCTCTTTTAATGAAGATAGGATAGATTATGAATCATGGTTCTAGTAAGAACCAAAATCATGGAACATCCAAATCTAGGGGAAAGAAGAATAATTTTACAAGTTACAATTGTTTCAAGAAGGGAAAATCCAAGAATGGTTATTAGAACAAGAATAATAGTGTAATTAAATCTCAAGGAAATATGAAAAGTAATTATTAAAATAGATATATACTCATCATTGAAGCTATAATGACTACTTTAGGTTGACAACATCTCAATGGTGGATGGATAATTGACTCAAGGTAAAGATGGAACATGGAATCTTGACGATAATGGTTTGATCAATATGAACCTATCCTAGAAGTACTTTTATACTTGGGGAATGATAAAACCTTGAATATTTTTATAGTTTGTACCATAAAAATAAAGTTTCATGCTTGTATGGGTCAAACCACCCAAGGAGTAAACCATGTGAAGGGGTTAAAGAATAGCATATTGCCTTCAGTACAATTCAATGATATTAGGTGAAAGACACACACTAAAAAAGGAATGATGAGAATTATGAGGGTTTTTCTTATAGTGAAAAAGTTAAATAATACCATAATTAACTTTTACATGATTATTACTGAAATTTATATGTAGGTGGAGATAGTTTTCACATCAACTACTTTGATTAAAGCATTGATGATGTTATGGAATCGTAATCTTGGTCATATTTCTAAATGAGTCCTAGAGATTCTTACTGATCAGAGGTTAGTCCCTAGTCTTATAAATGTATCCGTACCAATTTTTGAGTATTGTGTTTTGAAAAATCAACATTGGTTGAAGTTATATACATCAGCAGAGAGTAGTAAGGATATCATAGAGTTTATCAATTATAATGTTTAAAAATAATTGGTTATTTTTGTGGGAGGATCTAGGTACATTGTATCATTCATCAACGATTATTCTAGGATATTTTTGGTTGAAATATTCAAGAGAAAGGTAGATTTTGTTGAAGTCTTCACAATATTTAAGTCATAGTTTGAGTTTTAATTTAAAATTAATATCAAGTGTTTGAGGACTGATAGTGGTAGATAATATACAAGTGAGGAGTTTGATATTTTTTTCAATAGTAAGGTATCAAGAGATAGTTCTTGGTGATGTACAATATTCAATATAATATATTGGAATAGAGGATGAAAAAAACCCATATTTTATGGAATAATGTAAATGTTGATGATTGTATGAGTTTCCAAGACATTCTCTATGGAATAAATGAAGGTTACTTGTTACATGATAAATTGATCCCCTTCAATGTAAATTGATATGAAGACACTGATGAAGATTTTTACTGGTAAAATTTCTAACTACTCTCAATTAAATAATTTGGGAAGTCCTTCATATACATTTTTTAATGACTAGGAAAGATCAAAGATGGATTCAAGATCTTGGAAATTTATCTTTCTGGGATAAACTAATGGTGTGAAGGGATATTAATTTTTGGAAATCACTACCCACAAACTTTTCATTAGTAAGGATTTATTTTTTATCGAATACAAGGTGAAAGTGATGGTTAATGGATACATATATAAAGAGAATAGATAAAATACAATATTTTAGGTGGAGTACTGATCAAAGGAAAAACATGTTTCCTTTGAGGCATTACCAAAGCAGGATGATCAAGTATTAGTTGATTCTAGACCATGAAAGTCAAAATGAGAGAAAAGATCAATAATATGGAACTTAAATTATATCACTGAGAGAAATATTGCATAATTATTATTGAAGTAGTATGACTATTCATATTATTTTTTAAAGGAATCTCATAGTCTATGAATATCACCATGGATTCAGTGATATAGGCGGAACTTAAAACCCTGCAAAAGAACATGACTAAAGATCTTGTTCCATTACTTAATAAAAGGAAGGATATTAGAAATAAATGGGTCTTTAAGATAAAGTGTGATAGAAAGGACTATGTAGAATGATATTGTGTGAGATAGGTGGATAAAGGATATTCCTAGAAGGATGTTATTGATTTTAATGAAATGTTTCTTCTACTTCTAGTATGAAGATTATCCAAATAGTTCTAGTGAAATTTTCTATATATAGTTTACATATAGAGAAACTAGATGTGAATATAGATTTTATCTACGGTAATCTTGATGAATAAATCTATATGATCAGATTATAAGGTTTTGTAGAAGAATTCAAAGAGAATTTTTTTAGGCTGAAAAAATCTATATATAGTCTCAAGAAAGTGTTGGGGTGTTGGTACACGAGATTTAATTCCAATATCATGTCCCTTGGATACATCAAATTTCATTCAGATCCTTGTGCATATTTCAAGGGTTATAATGGAAGTGGTTTTTTCATTATTCTATTTTATGTGTATGACATGTTGGTTTCATGTCTCAAAAGTGATCAAATCTAGGAGAAGAATACACAATTGTCTAGGGAGTTTAAAATAATGTACTTGGGACCAAAAAATAAGATTCTTGGGATGCAGATTTACCCAGACAAAAATCATGAGAATATTTTCCTATCAAAAAATAAATACTTATGGAATTCCTTTAAATTATTCAATATGAAATACTATAATCCAATCTCTACTCGTCTTCATGTTAGTTTCAAGTGATCCTCTATAATGGGTCCTAGCAGTGAATCGGTGAGGATAGAGATTTCTATATTATAATATTCATTAGTATTGGGGAGTCTTATGTTCTCTATGATCAGTACTAAATCAAAAATTGCACATGAAATGGAAGAAGTTAGTAAATACATGGAAAATATAGGATGTGATAATGGTGAAATAGTAAAGATGATCCTGTTATAAATCAAGGAGACTATTGATATTGCACTATGTTATGTAGGGTCTTATTTTTCTATCATAGGTTGTGTTGATTAAGATTTTACAGGAGATTATGTCATGATAAAATCCATTATCAGTTACGTTTTTAGTCTTATAGGTGTTGTGGACTATATTTTAAAGTAACATTTTGAATTATCTTTATCCACTACTGAAATATAGAACATGGTATCTACATAGGATTGAAAGGATTTGATTTGGATATAAATTTTATTAGAGGATCTTGATCACATACAAAGAAGATTCCATTATTTTTTTATAGTTATAGTGGATTACATAGTTAAGGAATCCAAATTTTTCATTCTAGGACAAAGAAAATTTGGGTAAAAAATCTATTGGTTATGGATGTAGTGGAGAAAGGAAGTGAATATATATTGAAAATTCATACAAACAAAAATATTATAGATTTCATAATAAATTAAATTAACTCTAATAAGTTTAGATACTATTGATCCTTGAGTGGCCTTATAGAAACATGATTAGTGTTTTTATATATATATAAAGGATTTGTGGATATTTTATTGGTTCCTACTCAAATCTCTAAGTGGTATATATATCGATAGATACCCCCACTTCTTTATCAAGGGGTCAGGCATGGTAGGTGGTGGGTGGCCAATCCAACTAACTAATAGAAGCAGGATGTAAGTAGGGAAGGTTGAAAATAGCCTATAAAAGGTGTTTTTTCCCTAATGGATTCATCAATCATATCCTAAAAGTTGTATCCAATTATTCACTCATATTGAGTGTGGTGTTTTTTAGGCATGTTTCTCTACTTATTCAAGATATAAAATTATGATGTTGTTTTACTTGTAATAGTGAGATAGTTTCTATACCAGTATTTTACCATACTAAGATCATTATTTTTTCAATTTTTTTACCCCTCATCATTTGGGGGTGTTCCACATTACATCTGGTGTTAATTTATTTCTATATTTTTTCACTTTATTTTTAATCTCATTATTATTTCCACATTTATGGGCCAATAATTTTTTGTCATAAGAAACATTTTAGGAATTGAAGGAATAAAACTAGAGAGGGGTGGAGAAAGTGATTATGGTTTGTAGTAAAGAATACCCCATCTGATTGGTGAAAAAAATTAGGGAAGCACTATTGTTCCAACATCATGTCCATCACACCCACCAATAAGGAGAAGAAGAAGGATAGGGGTGAGAATAAATTGGGAGAGGAGAATAAATAACCAATCATCACCTGTTTCTAGCTATTAATTACCCTCTAATGGGAACCAATGCCTTATATTAATAGCATATAAGAGAATCCCAATGCCTAAACCATCCTTTGAATTTTTATGGAATGAAAAATTTAGGGTATAATTCTCATATTTTTGATGATTTATTCAGGTACTAAATCCTAATATAGGATACAGATATCTTGGTTGGAACACTTTTAAAAATATTATTAACTCTTTAGAATCCAAATTTCTTTTTCCATAAGCTATTATTTTGCAGATATAGGAACACTTTACTTGTTCCTAATCTATAAAAACCTATATTAAATCCTTAGAAATTTTGATTAAATGTGACATGTCTAGGTAATAATTTATAGAAATTATTTAGAATCAAAATGTTTTTTGATGAAATTTCAACAATTATGTGACAAAATAACATGAATGGTGTAATTTTTTTATTAAAACTCGAGACTTAATATTCCACAACATACTCTATAATTTTAATTGAAAAAATCTTTTTAAAGAGAGAACTATAATCATCAAGACCAATAAATGATCATAAATGGTGATCATTTGTTAATTCTGAAGGAAAAGACATATAAATAAATGATCATAAATGAATCGCACCACCTATAATATACATATTGATTACACTAAAAATAATTTGGAAATATGATACTCCAAGTGATTCATTGATCTTCCATGAACCAAGAACAATAATTACATTAATAATGATGTAGTGATATTCTCCTCCATCATCAACTTAATGAATCTCCACAAACTTTTATTGAGACAAACTCTTGGATCTCCCTCTTTAAGTTCAATTCATATTTTTAATTCCCTTATCCCATTCGGCTCTTTTACTATTGACCGTGATGTTCATCTCCTTTTTTATAAAATAAGATATCTCTAATATTCAAATAGAACCACAATGTTTCTATTGTTTATAATATTTTTTACTTTCAAATGTTGGTAAAATTCATCAATAAAATCCATTCATGATTTATTCAAATCAAATCAATCTAATTTATCAAATATCTCCCCAAATATTGGAAACTTTAACTAAAGATATGTTGTTACAGCTCAGTACACCATGATATATATGCATCCACCATGACCATTTTGGAGTTCAGGTCAACCTTGACCATAAAACACTCGATCTTTAAATCTATAGTATCCCAGAAATCTCAGTGTCTTCACATTTTAGGTCACTTTTATTTAAGCTCCACTGTGATATAGAATAATCCATAATGGATGCTTTTGTAACACCCTAGACAAAAACCACTCATCGATATTCTGATTACCATGTCACATGACCTCATGTGCACCTCTCCATATGCTCTAAGATACTGACAAGTAATGAGGTATTAAATAATATATTGGGAATTCAATTCCATTTATATCATAATATTTAATAATAAATAAATATAAACAAACAAATTATATAGTAAATAATCAAAGTACATAGAATCAATAAACACACCTATGTTATAAAAAATATAATGTTGACATAAAATCATACATCTCAACTGATCAGCCACTGAGAAGGCCATATACACAAGATAAAAAAAGTACACATTCTCAACTATCAAGCTTCAAGACTCACCTCAATACCAAATTTAAATCATCATTGAGTTTCCCCAACCTAATATACTATACATCCTATGCTTAAACCTATAAAATGGACATAAGGTATATAAGAAAAATAAAGTGACCATACAGGGTGTGAGAAATACATCTTAATATGGTCTCATAATGTTACTATAATATATTCCTTAATATTCATGAATTCATAGGGAAGTTAAATGATGAAATAAAAAAACACACAGGAATGTGTTATAATCCATCATGAGCTAAACAAAGACACCCTGATAACCAACACTACCTACTGGCCACCACTGAGGGACAAGTTACCCCATTCCATAGAACTCGTATCCTAAACCATACATAAATACTTGAAGTTTGGTTTAATATCATATCTCAACCCATACCCAAAGTTATAGGTTATGGTCCACATTAATTCCTAAACAATCCCCTCTTTCTTAGGGGTGGTCATATATTAGTCCTCAAACCAAACCCTCTCTAGGTAGGTCACACATAAAGTACCCAAACCATCCCCTATCAATAGAGGTCTCACATAAAATCCTAAACCATATATTTTTTGTTAAGGTAGGTCTCACATAAATTACTTAAACCACCACTTCTCACTCAGGGGAGGTCACACATTAGATATCACTAACAATACCCCTCTCACTCAGGGTGGGTCTCATATACACAACCTCACCACTACCTTCTCTCTCAAGGTAGGTTCCTACCAACACCTTATCACTCATGGTGAATTCATATATCCAGTATCATCATTAAAGAACTAGTAACCTAAGACATATCTCTATATCACATAGCATGTCACATAATCCATATAGCCTCTTTGGATGATCTCCTCAAGACTATCTCGGTTACATAAGTATATCATGTCAAACCTATTAGACTTCTAATTCTTTTCATTAAGGTCACCCAATAGGGTCCTTAGACCAATCTCAATCCCTACTAATAGCCATGAATCCCTATCCAATACCCCCATGGTGTTCTCTCAGCCTGTAGGCCCTATCTAACCCCATTATCAAGGGACTAGTCTTTTTTACTTATAAAAACTATATCAAAACTCAGTCACATCAACAAGGGACCATCCTAATCTATATCATAATAAATATCTTGGAAAATTTGTTCTGAGTTATCAAATGATTCCCATGACCTTTTATTAGGTCCTCTCTCACATCTCCCTTAGATATATCTCAAGCTCATCATCTAGAGGAAACCCTCCACATCCCACAACATTATGTCCTGAAGGACTTATCCTACTCATGGCACACCCAAGCCTCCAATACAACCTCAATAATGTGTTCCTCGTCATAAGTGAGATGTATGACCATTTCACCCATAAATACTAGGTCTAAGACTCTCATGCCTTCCTAACTTTACTTAGGAAACTATCATATGCTATCGACGCCTTATCCCAATACCAAGGTATAACACCCAAATATTTTAATGGTATGTCATTAAATAATTTAAACTCATTAGATAGCTCAAAATGCACATAACATTGAGTCACTGTGAAACAAAAACTTTTTTCTAACCTAGCCATTAAATTTAATTTTTCCACTTCTGTGATTTTAATTTCGAAAAACAAACATACATGGTTGCGTTCAGTAAGATATTTAGAGTTTGATAGGATCAACTTGATTTTTGTTGAATAGTAACTTACCCTTATGAATAATAATGTTACCCTTATGAATAGTAATATAAATCTTATGAATATTAAACTCACCCATGAAAGTATAAATAAAATCTAGTCACCTCATAAATGAAAGTGAATATTTTAAAATTTTAATAATTAAGTGTTGGTATTTTTGTAAGAAAGAAATATTTAACTACAATTTTAGAATTAATAAATTTATTTAAAATAAATTTCATTATCAAAAATTGTGTTCCTAAAAAATATTTTTTTATCCTATTATTTTAGGATAATTTTAAGATTCCTCAGTTAATTTTTAAAAGTATTATAAAATCAGTTTTAAATTTAAAATCTATATTTTTCAAGTAAATAATGATTTTATTTAAAAATTAAATTTCACATATTTAGAAAGTTATTTTGAAAAAATTGAGTCTATTTTTTAATTCTACATGTTAAAAAATGGTTAGGGTGAATGTTTTGGTATTTTTCTAAAATACTTGAATTTTTGGTGAATAGTGAAATTCGATAATTTACAAAATGTGCTAAATAAATGAATATTTGTATCATACTTGAGTCATGGATAATGTAAATGGAAATTGTTTCGAACTCACATGCACTTATTAAAATTTTTATTCACAATAATAAAGACTATTCATAGTCTTGAGGGAAAATAATAAACTAATGATTAAAATAATGAAAAAACTTTCCACTCCTCCACTATATAACCCACCCCTCACTCCCTCTTCCTCTCACACCTCTAAATATTTGATCCTTGTATAAGTTCTCCCAAATACTCTTCAAAATCACTCCCCCAACTTCCAAGACATTATGGTCTCCCCAAAATGACAAAAAAAGGCCTTAAGGAGATTCTCAAGGAGGATTACTCAAGAGGTAAATGTCTCTTCCTTTTTCTTTCAACTTCTTTTACAAGTTCCATTTTTTTGTTTCTCTCTCCTAATATACCCTAATCCAAATTAAATTATAATTATATTAAATTAAATGTGATATAATTTTATTATACTAATGGAATATTTCATCATCATACCTTTTTCTGCCTCCTCTTATACTAAAAATTAAAACATTGTCTGAGATGTGTTAATTTATTACATTTAAGGATGACGGTTTTTTAATTTCTATTATCATCTCTGATTATTGTCATGAAACCATTTGTATGGTTTAATAAGATCATAATATATTTATTTTATCCTATTTAATGTTCTGTAATTTTTTTTACACAAGGTATTTAATTATAAAGCAAAATGAGTTCATGGTGATCGAAAAACCATCAAAATAATCCAAGCGTTTGTCATTAAAATTTTATATAATGATTCATCCAATTAAAAAATAACCAAAGGATTTATATTATAATTTAACCTTATTTATGATCATTAATAACTCCTAACTTCAATTCTAGATTTTAATTTCAATTTTACACGAACTTTTATACTCTTATACAAGCAAACCGAACATGAATACTAAGAAACGTGCACTACCAAAAGATGACATTGAATTTCTTAACCCATATAAAAGGACATAAATGAAATTAATGAAGATATAATAAATAAATAAAATGTATATAAGGTTTTGAAATTTTTATTTAATGAATCTAATTGGATTATTCAGGACATTAAGATCAAGTGAAGAATACTTTCGGACTTAAGGTAAGGGATTCCTTAACTCAATTTCTATTCTTTGAGTTAAACATCTATTTCATTGGTTATGTTTATCCAAAAATATGTTTGAATGACCTATTATTGTTTTATACATTATATACACATTTATTTTGTGTATTTTTATTTTTCACACATAATTATTTCATTTGTTTATCCTCACACTAATGATATGATCTTGTTAGGGATTCCTCCTCCCACTTCCATTTTTTTGAGATATTCCTTATTCACTAATATTAGTTGAGTATGATGTATGTATAATTCCAACTGATGTATAAAATCATTAATATATTTATTTTCATGTTATTGAATGTATAATTTTATGATTATTAATTTTGGGTCATATTATTGGATTGATTACAAAGTGGTAAGGATTTTCTACTCGAACCTCCATTTTCAGTCAGGTTACTCTTATTCACTACTTACCTCGATGAAATTATTATTTATTCTTATTTAATCATCATAAATTATTTTTTAATGTTATATATATTTTTTCAAATCATATTCCTTGTTTATTATGGGGAGTTACATGTTTTAAAAGAATCTTTAAAAATTTATTCCCAAAATACAAGCCTGATTCAAGGGAATTTCTCGAATTCTTACCCATTTTCAAGTACACTGTATATTATATTTTAAGATATAATTAATTTTTAAAATCAAAAATTTTATCATGAAAAACTATCTTTGTTAATTTATAGTTTTATGAAAACAAACATTCCCTTCCACTTTAAAATCTATTCATTATTTTCCTTAAATCACACTAATATATTTTATTTCTAAATCTTCTTTAAAAAAAATTTAAATGATTTCACTTAAGTGGGAAAAAATTTATGCATAAAATATTATTTCAATGTCATTACCTTTTAATTTATATAATATACATATTTACAACCTTATTTCATGACAAATACAAATCATTTTCCAAAATAACTCTTCTTTCCAAAGTAAAAAAGGATTTTTCTCATCTCACTTTAACTTTTATGAGATATATTCCTTATTAACCACTTATTCCTTGAATGTGTTGTATGTAATTTCCTTTGGTATATCATATAAATAGTCTCTTTATTATCATGATATTCTAAGAGATTATTATTTGAATGTCTCAAGGTTATATGGGAGACTTTGGAATGTTTAAGGATTATTTCATCAAGAATTTTTCAATCATCTAATTTAATAGCATCTTTACCTATATCAACATCATTTTTTGAATCTTGTACATAATTGAGTTTTATATATTAAGATATTATATAAAAATATTTGAAGGGTTTCTGATTAATTTGATTGTGGATGTTCTATCTTGATATCATTCACCATATTACCATAAATGGTTAGAGTTTATGTTTAATTATTGGAGAAAGTTATTTACATTTCATGTGTTAGTTTCAATATGAATCTATATATTGATTATGTTCACCCATTTCATATGATGAATGCGTTGGAATTAGTAAATTATGGGTGGGGCCCACTATAGCCCCAATATGCATCGACAGGTCTCGTGACATAAATGAGTTGGCAAGAAATCCTTTGAGTTTGTTTCCAAAAATCAGATGGGTTTCTATCCACAGAATTAAACAATCTCAACAGTATGATGGTTCATATGCTAGATACATGACATCCAAATAATAAGCATTATATTTATTCATTCTTCAGTTATTACTATCCATGAGGTTTTTACAGTGACAAAATCTATGGTTAAATTTTCATTCTCAGTTTATTGATGGTGTGTGTTTTCTAATTATTCACCATGCAATATTGATTATGTCTAATTGATTATGATTTAGTTATTATCGTTCCATGATTCCACTATATGTAACCCTTACGAAGAATTTAAGTTCACCCCTTTCACTTGTTTTCCTTCCCCAGGTTATATAGAAGAGATCATTCGTTGAGTTTTCAAGGATGTAGTTTATTATCTTTTATTGTGTATTATATATTGTCACTATTATCCAAGTGCAAAATGGGATCCATTTATGTATCTAGTTTCTTCAAGACTACTAAACTAATCGGTACATTAGGATTTTTATTCCTTTTAATCATGATAATGTAATAAAGTAATGTACCGGATTCGGGCTTTTGGGGTCGGGGTGTTACAGTTGGTATCAGAGGAATTTTAGTAGAATCCTTGGGAATTATATTTAGAAAACTTAGATTTGGGAGCAGAACCCTAATATATACATTGAGGTTAAGTATGAAAGAACTTCCTAGAATTTTTTTAAGGTATAGATTATTTGGGAATTACTAGAAATACATCCATATCAAGATACTAAAGGTGGATGTAGTTTTATCAAAGATGTACTTAAGAGTAACAACTCAAACAAGGTGTTCTAGGCCTGACTTACAGTAACCTGGTACACAACAATAGTCCTTACTACACACCTGGTTTCACACTCCTGAGGGATATTCTTAGGATAATTCACATTTTTTTTATAATCCATTATGAAGGATTTATGCATCCAAAGTAACCAAAGTATCTGGTTCTAGGATTTATGATGCATAAATTTATTTGATATACCATGTTTAGAGTTATAGAATGTTCATAATTTTATGAGATAATCTATTATATGGCATTGTTTATCAATTGTTCCCAGCATAAGGAATGAGAACTTCACCAATGAACATGATACAAAGAGTAAGAAGGATCATATCTATTATGGTTTGAATCCATCATTCCAAAGGGAGATAGTATCCTAATTATCCTAATCATATGAGGAAATAGTATCATGTGTTAATAATATAAAAAAAATAATTCTCATATTACTATGTCTTTGAAGGGAAGAAAGAGAAGAATAGGATGACAGAGAAAAAATATGGATAAAGGGGAGAAGGGAAAGAAGATTTTTCCCACATGTGATAACTGTGGAAAGAATCACCCTAGTAAATGCTTGAAGGGAATGAGAGTTTGTTAAAAGTGTGGAGAAAAAGGACACAATGTTCATGATTGTAAGGGTAAAAAAAGGTTTCCAATATAGAATGTTCCATCTTCAAGGAAATGGGTCACTATGTGAATCAATGTCCCAAGCGTCAAAGGAATATATCCCAAATGGTGTCACTGGATAATGATCAAGTGATGATTCTACTGTTAATAAAGTAGAATGATTAATATGCCTAATAAAGAATCATTTCATTTGAGTATTTTATCAGCAATGTATTGGTTCTAAGAATTATATAATATATGAGTATTTTACAATAGTACTTTTTCATTAAGGACTTTAGACCATAAGTTGAATGGTACTAAGAAAAGATATTCAATGGAAAGATAAACTTTTTGGAAAATGAATGTTTATGGAAAATAAATACAAAAATATATTCCTGATGCTGAGATAATGATGAAGAAATGATTAATTTGGATAAGTACTGACTACCTTGGAACTGATTAATGACTTGTCGATAAGTGATCTATCCTATCATTGATGGAGTTTACAACACTTTTAGATATAAGGAATATATCCAATAGCATGGGTAAGGATGAATGAAATTTTCCAATAAGGTGTTATAGTAATTTGGGTTATTACTATATTTCATGAGGACACATGATGAAGTTATTCACATGTTTTGAATGTGATAATTTAGAGTTGCTTCATATTCATTAAAGGAAAATAAGGTAGGTGATGAATTGAGTAGGTTGGATCATGGAGTTTTAAAAAATGAGGATTTCCAAGGACCCTAGGTACATGGATCTAGAAATGATGGATATGGGTATTATCAATGAAGGGTGTTATAAGATTTGGGAAGAAAGGGAAACAGGTCCTCAGGTATATTGGTCCCTTTGAAATTCTAGAGAGAATTGGATATGCAGCTTATCATTTGGAAATTTTTACCTATCCTTTCTAAGGTACACAACGTGCTCCACGTCACTTTTTTAATGAAGTACATTTCAAACCCAACGCATGTACTCACCTATGATGAAATAGAACTTGAACCTGATTATTCATACTGTGAAGATCCTATCAAGATTTTCGATATAAGATACCAAGTATTGAGAAATTGGACAAATCAATTGGAAAAGTTTATTTGGAGAAACCATAAAATGGAGGAAGAAATGTGGGAACCTAAGGATGTTATGAATAGAAACCACCCACATCATTTTAGAGGGATATATACATGAAAAGATTTTAGGATGATATTTCTGATGAAGAGAATAATATAACACCCCAATATTTTAATGGTATACCATTCTTAAATAATTTTGACTCATTAGATAGCTCACAATGCACATAAAAATCAGTCTCTATAAAAATCACTCTGTTATAACCTAGAAATTAATTTAATTTTGACACTGTAGTTATTTGAATTCCAAAAAATGGACATATACTGTTTTGTTCAGTAAGATATTTTGAGTTTGATAAAATCAACTAAATCTTTAGTGAATAGTAACTTTCCCTTATGAATAGTAATGTTACCCTTTTGAATAGTAATGTTACCCTTATGAATATTAATGTAGCCTTATGAATAGTAATATGACCATTATGAATAGTAACCTCACCCATGAAATTATAAATAAAATTTAGGCACCTTATAAATGAAAGTGAATATTTTAAAAAATTAATAATTATATGTTGGTATTTTTGTAAGAAAAAAATATTTAACTACAATTTTATAATTAAAAAATTTATTTAAAATAAATTTCATTCCTATAAAATGTGTTTATAATAAATATTTTGTTATTATATGATTTTATTATAATTTTATGATAACTCAGTTAATTTTATAAATTATTATAAAATCAGTTTTAAATTTAAAATTTGTATTTTTCAAGTAAATAGTGATTTTATTTAAAAATTAAATTTCATATATTTAGAAAATTATTTTGAAAAAATGGATTTTATTTTTTAATTATATAGGTGAAAATATGGTTTGGGTGATTTGTTTTTTATTTTTTTGAAATACTTAAATTTTTGGTGAATAGTGAAATTTGATAATTTACAAAATATGCTAAATAAATGAATTTATTCATCATACATGAGTCATGGATGAGTTAAGTGGTAATTGGTTAAAAATAACATGAACTTATTACTATTTTTAGTCACAATAATAAAGACTATTCATATTCTTGGTGCAAAATAATAAACTAAGGATTAAAATAATGCAAAAACCCTCCTCTCATCCACTATATAAACCACCCCTCACCCCCTCTTCCTCTCACACCTCTCAAGCTTTGAACCTTGAATAAATTATACCAAATACTCTTTCTAAGCCTCCCCCACCCCCAAATACAAGACCTGATGGTCTCACCAAAAGGCCAAAAATAAAGGCCTTAAGGAGATTCTCAAGGAGGATTACTCAAGAGGTAAACCTCTCTTCCTTTTTTTCAACATCTTTTACAAGTTCCATTATTTTGTTTCTCTATCCTAACCTCCCCTCATCCAAATGCTATGATAACTTCAGTACCTTACATGTGATATAATTTTATTATGATAATGGAATATTTTATCATCATCTCTTTTTCCCCCTCCTTTTATACTAAAAATGAAAACACCATCTCAGATGTGCTAATTTATCACATTCAAGGACGATAGGTTTTCAATTTCTATCATCATCTCAAATTCTGGTCATGAAATCATTTTTATGGTTTAAAAAGAACATAATATATTTAATATATCATATTTAATTTTTTTAATCATTTTTTACACATGGTATTTAATTATTAAACAAAATGAGTTTATGGTGATCAAAAAACCATCAAAATAATCCAAGAATTTGTCATTAAAATTTTATATAATAGGTCATCCTCTCACAAAAATAACCAAAGGATTTATATGATCAGTTAACCTTATGGATGATAATTAATAACTAACAACTTCAATTCTGTATTTCAATTTCCATTTTACATGAACTTCCATTCTCTTATACAAGGGAACTGAATATGAAAACTAAGAAAATGTGCACTCCCAAAAGATGAAATTGAATCTCTTAACCCATATAAAAGGACATAAATGAACTTAATAAAGATATAATAAATAAATTATATGTATATATGATTATGTAATTCATAATTAATGAATCTAATTTTATTATTTAGGACAATAATATCAAGTGCAGAATACTTTTGGACTTAAGGTAAGGGATTCCTTAACTCAATTTCTATTCTTTGAGTTAAACATATATTTCATTGGTTATATTTTTACAATAATATGCGTGAATGGCCTCTTATTTTTTTATACTATATATACACTTATATTTTTTGTATTTTTATTTTTCACACATAATTATTTCCTTGATTTATCCTCACGCTAATGATATGATCATGTAATCGTTTCCTCATTTCACTTCCATTTTTGTGAAATATTCCTTATTAACTACTATTAGTTGATTATAATGTATATATACTACCCATTAATGAATCATATAATTAATATATTTATTTTCATGGTATTCAATGTATAATTTTATGATTATTAATTTTTAGGCATATGATTTTATTGATTGCAAAGTGGTAAGGATTTTATACCCAAACCTCCATTTTCATTTGGGTTATTCTTATTCTATACTTACCTTAATGAAATTGTTATTTATTATTATGTAATCCTCATAAATTCTGTTTTAATGTTCTATATATTTTTACCAATCATAATCCTTGTTTATTATGGTGAGTTATATGTTTTAAAATAATCTTTTAAAATTTATTCCCGAAATGCAGGACCGATTCAAGGGAACTTCTAGAATTCCTGCCCATTTTCCAGTGCAATGTATATTCCATTTTAAGATGTAATTATTTTTTTAAAATCAAAAATTTTATCATGAAAAAATATATTGGTTAATTTCTAGTTTTATGAAAACAAACATGCCCTTCTGCTTTAAAATATCTTTACTATTTTTCTTAAACCACACTAAAATGTTTTATTTCTAAAGCTTATTTAAAAACTCTTTTTTACAAGATTGCATGTCAATGGGACAACATTTATGCCTCAAATATAATTTCAATGTCATTAACTTTTCTTTTCAAGGATATAAATGTTTACAATCTGATTTCATGACAAATACAAATGATTTTCTAAAAGAACTCTTCTTTCCAATGTAAAAAGTATTTTTCTCGTCTCGCTTTAACTTTTATGAGATATATGCCTTGTTAAACACTTATTAATTGCATGTGGTGTATGTAATTACCTTTGGTATATCATATCAAGATTATCCTTATTATCATGATATTCTAAGGCATTATTATTTGAATGCTTCAAGGTGTTATGGGACACTTTGGAATGTTTAGGGATTATTTCATCAAGAATTTTTCTGTGGTCACATTTAATAGTATCTTCACCTATGTCAACATCCTTTTCTGAATATTGTACATAATTGAGGTTTATATATTAATATATCATATAAAATATTTTGTTTAAGGGTTTTTGATTAATTTGATTGTGGATGTTTTGTATTTATACCATTCACCATATTACTCTAAATGGTTAGTGTTTAAGTTTAATGATTGGGGAAAGTTATTTAAATTTAATGTATTGGTTTCAATATGAATATATATGTTGATTATGTTCACCCCTTTCATATGATGATTGTATTGGACTTAGTAAGTGGTTTTTGGGGCCCGTTATAGCCCCTATAGGCATCGACGAATCTCATGACACAAACTAGTTGGCGACAAAACCTTTGAGTTTGTTTCCAAAAATTAGAAGGGTTTTTACCCACAGACTTAAACCATCTCTCTGGAATGATGGTTCAGGTTCCAGATACATTATCTCCAAATAATAATAATTCTCTTTATTCATTATTCAGTTATTACTATCCATGAGGTTTTCACTGTGACAAAATATATGGATGCACTTTCATTCTCATTTTATTGATGGTGTGTGTTTTTTAATTTTTCACCATTCCATATTGATTATGTCTAATTGATTATGATTCAATTATTATTGTTTCATTATTCCACTATATGCAAACCTTATTGAGCATTTTAGTTCACCCCTTTCATTTTTTTTCCTTCCCCAGGTTATAAAGAAGATATCATTCATTGAGTTTTCAAGGATGCAATTTATTAGATTTTATTATGTATTATATGTTGTTTTTATTCTCCCAGTGAAAAATGGATTCCATGTATTTATATGGTTTCTTCAAGACTAATAAACTTATTAGTCCTTTAAAATTTCGATTCCTTATAATCATTCTAATGTAATAAATTAATGCACCGGCTCTGGGATTCTAAGGTAGGGGCGTTATAGTTGGTATCAAAGGAAATTTAGTAGAATCCTTGGGAACTAGGTTTAGAAAACTTATATTAGGGAGAAAAACCCTAAGATATACATTAAGGATAATTATGAAATAACATCCTAGAATTTTGTTAAGGTAGATATTTTTTGGGCATTCCTATAAATACATTCCTATATAGATACTAAAAATGGACATGGTTGTTGGCACAGATGTACCTAAGAGTAGCAAATACAACAAGGTGTTTCAGGCCTGAGTCAAGGTAACCTAGTACATGACAATGGGCCTTACTGCACACCTAGTTTGACACTCTCAGGGGATTTGATTAGGATAATTCACATTTTCTTTAAAAATCATTATGAATAATTTATGCTTCCAAAGTAATAAAAGTATATGGTTCTAGGATTTAAGATGCATAAATTTATGTGATAGACCATGTTTAGAGTTATATAAATTTTATAATTTTATGATCTAATCTTTTAACACCCCAAGATTTCATAGTAAGTTATTTTCTTTAAAGTAATTCTATAGCTTGCGCCACATGGAACACCGAGTTCGAGCGCACCACGACTTACCAAAATAGTCGTTCAAAAGTGGTTATGAATAGTATTAACTAAATTTTGAATTTTATATACTACATATAATTTTAGAATCCATATTATTTGTTTCTTAGACATAATATAAGAACAAATTCATTTTTTTCAGATAAAAGAAGTATTTTTCAAAAAAAATGCAATTTTACCACCTTTTAATGGAAAACCGTTTTTAAAACCAATATTTGACACTTTTATATATTCAATTTAATGAAATTAAATTCATTTTTAGAATCAGGACATAAAAATTAATTTTGGATAAATTTTTGATACTTTTCTAATAACTTTTATATTTTGATGAATACTGAAAAATACTAAATTTTAATTGAAAACAACTTTTTTAATCGAAATAATTTATAGTGTTAAATTATGTATTTGAATGGTTTTTAAGTATAATTATATTATATTTTTATCATTTAATACAATTTAGGTGATTATAAGTAATTTCACATTTAAAATTGACATAAACACATGTCAATCTTTTGATAGTTTTTACTTTTTAAAAACCTGCTTTTTCAGTTTTGACAACAGGAATTAATTTTAAATTAATTAATGAAACTTCTATGTCTTTAATTTTGTAAAATAGAATTAATTTTTTTATTTTTAATATCTAAATTATCTTAGGTAAAAATTTTGGTATTTTTCTGAAAACATTCAATTTTTGATTAATAGTGAAAAACACTGCGTTATAGTTTAAAACAGACTTTTTATTTAAATAATTATTTATTTTATTTCAATTTATTTTAAGTAAAAATAGATTTATAATACCTATATAAGTTAAATTTAATTAATTTGATTCATTTTATAATAAAATTAGATGAATAAAATTTTATTGAACTTTTTACCGTCTTTTACCCACCTCCTAGGAGCATTTTCAAATTTGCATAAAACATAATTTTATCACTTCTGTGAGTGGAATTTCAAAACTATGAGAGACACGGTTGATATCAGTAATAAAAATTTGGTTCAATAAAATGAAAATAATTTTGGGTGAATAGTAACGTTTTACTTTTATTTACCACGGTTAAAAGTAAATAGGGTAATTAAGGGTAAAAATGATATCATAATTACCCCAAAACATGTCCTAATTCTATTGGATAAGTTTAATTCGACCAAAAAATCCTTATAAATAAAATATTATCCTTTAGGTTCACTTGGATTAGATTAGGACATTTATTATTATTTTATTTAAAGAAGAGTTAAAAGAGTTAAAATCAAAGTTTAATAACTAAACCATTTTTAATATAGGGTTATACATAAGATAAATTCGACTATAAATATTCATTAGAAAGATAAAAAGATTACATACATAATTATATTTTATTTATAATTTTTAGACAATAAATAATTTAATTTATTTATGACACAATGATGATGCAGTAATTACCTTAATAATGTAATATTAAAATAATTGGTATTATAAATATCCAAATAAATTTAATTTGAGACTTTTAAAAATTAAACTAATTTTATAGGTTAATATTAAATGTTATGGTTGATTAAATTTATTTATTTCTAACTAATAAAGTTTTTTAGGACTTTAACAAAATTCAATTATTAAATAATGTTAAAATTGACATAAATGATTTTATAAAACAAATACAATTTTATTGGTTGATATAATAATCCTAAAATTCTAAGGTTCATCTAAAGGACTTATATAATGATAGTTTTATCATTAATGAACCACTTTGGGTTCTCTTGGAAGTTTATAGTAAGTTTATTAACCATATAATATAAAAATACAAAGAGACATGGTAAATGTCAAACTATTTAACTAAGAGTTAAATCTAAAAGATAAGGTTAATATAGTGACCCAAAACTATCTAAAACATATTGGTTGAGAGGTTTTCGACCCATCCCCACCTTATACTTTAAATAATTTATTTTTTTGACATTAGAAACCGAAAATTATTTTATTATAAAATAATATTTCAATCTTTTCCTAAGGTTCCCCTCACACCTCTTATAAAAGGGAACGTCCACTTATCTCAAATTCACACCTTCAAAGCCATTATGATCATCCAACCCCATACCAAATATCCTCCCAACTCTCCTGCCTTCATCCTAGACGCCTTAATTTAGTCATAAATCCAACCTAAGGAGTCATTTTTATCAAATTGAAAGGAAGAACCTGAAGAAGAGTTAAATATGTCATCACCTCTTTCAAGTTATTTTCTTCTTCCACTTCCTCTTTATTTTTTGTTTCTATTATAAAATAATAAATCTAGTATCTTATATATACTATTATGTTATTATAAATATGGCACAACCATATTCATTATTTTATCCATCCTATGAATGACATGTCACCATACATGCATACGTACGACTTACCGTCTCCAAGTCGTGGTGTTGTTTGTTATTCAAAAACTTCATCATTTGTATGGGTATAATAATGAGTATAAATGATGAAAATAATAAATATAACATGATAATTATTATTTATATATTATATTACATCCAATTATATACTATTTTAATATCAAAATAATTATATTGTTGTGCGTACGTGCGGATTACCTCCTCCATGAATACGATGAGATTCATTCCCCATCGTATACATTCAAGAATAATTTTCATTTAATGATTAAAAATAATTTGTAAATACTTTATATAATTCTGTATATGAATAATATACATCCCATCCATAAAAAATATGACTCACATAACAAATAATATAAAGGAAAACAAATCATTTAACACATGAAACGATGATACTACTAAAATATTATTAACAATGAAATATTAGAGGATCATATATAATACCATATTTATGTATATAGTTCTTGTATAATTTAATAACAATTATTTAACTATTATATAGGAGGTTAACATACCCTCAACCACCGGAAAGTACAAGGTGAGGGGTTTTCATCTCACTTTTATTTCCATGAGATTCATGCTATATTTGTCACTACTACCTTTTGTGTAGTGTATGTACTACCCATGATTGTATTGTTTGTGTAATATAATTTAAGTTATGGGTATTTACATCATAATTTTATGATCCTTCTTTCATGGGGTGTATGTTTCGTAAGTTACAAAATCAATAAGGGAATTTCAAATTTCAATTTCCACTCATTCGGTTTTACGCAAACTTCATTGATTACTTTACCCCAATATTATGTGTGAAGTCACTATTTATTTACTTATGTAGTAATTTCAAAAACCCTTTGCATGGATATACTTTTTATACACATAATAACTCCAGTGATAAATTCTCAAGTCATCAATATAAACTTGATAAGAGTAATTTTAACTCAATTTCTATTCATTGAGTTAAACATCCAATTCATTGGTGTTGTTTTTACAAGAATATGTGTGAATGTCCTCTAATTTATTTACACTAAATATCCAATCATATTGAGTGTATTTATATTTTTCACAAATAATTATTTCATTGATTTATCCTTAACCTAAGGATACGGTCTTTATAAATGAATTCATCCCATCTTACATTCCATTGATACTTCTTTGTTGTTATGCGCCAATCCACTTTTATTTGGTGTATATATTGTACTTTGACATAGTATATCATGAATCCATTCATTATCATGATATTATAAATTTTTTATTACCTTAATTATTTGTATTCAAGCGTCTCTCGTTTGGTTAGGAACTCTAACTAAAATATCATTTTAAATGTTTTAAAATTTTATTCTTCTAAATCATTCTCATTAATGTCCATATTTTAAAAATGGTTTTAAGGTTTTATTTATATGGAAATTAATGTTTTAAAATTAAAATTCCTTTTAAAAGTTTCAAAGTGGTATAGGACACTTTTATTCGAAAATCTATTTTAAACGGATTCTTGATAAATAGTGAGACTTTTAAATGTGTTAAAGAAAAAGGGGGATATTTCTCTCAAATAGTTTTCATGATTAACTTCATCTATGTCAATATCTTTCATTATTCTTAATTGAGGTTGATTTATTATAATACAATCTTTCATATTGTATTTAATGAGATATGTTTGACTGTGGATGTGTTATTTTTATACCATTCATGGTTTATGGATAAAGTATTGATATTTCATATGCTAGTTTTAATATAAATGTTTATGTTATGTTTAAACCTTTTCATATGAGGAATGTATTGTACATAGTAAGTGACGGGTGGAGCCCGCTATAGCTTCTCAATGCATCGGTAGATCTCATGAGACAAACTAGTGTCTTGGCACAAGGCCTTGACAAAATCTTATTTGTAGTCTTGGCACAAGGCCTTGACTATGTTGTTATACAGTCTGGAATTATGCATGCTATCATTATAAAAGTGGATATTGATATTTCATGTGATTATTCGACTAGTAGAATATCCATGTAAATAAGTAAATGGAATTATTTGATTTTATATTTTCCATATTATGCTGAAGTTCAAGTTTAAAAGTCTTTTGTTTTAGTCTTATACATTGCCTTAAATGTTTATGCTTATTTATGAAAGTTTCCTCTATATTGTTATCCTTACTGAGCATCTGAGCTCACCCCTTTATATGTTTTATTTTTCCCAAGATGTGAAGAATTATTTTATGACTGGACTATAGGGATAGTCTGAGGGGATATGAGTGTGGTCTATGGAAACAATGTTGTTGTAGCTTTTCATTTTACAATGTAATGTAAAACTTATAAATGTATCTAGTACTTCCAAGGCTACTAAACTGATCGGTCTTTCAGGACATGATTCCTTGTATCATGCCAATGTTATGTAATAATGCACCGACTTTGGGTAACTGGGGTTGAGGTGTTACAAATATAGTATATATAATTGTATATAAATGGTTCCTATCATAAGGAATGAGAACTTCACCAATGTACGTGATGAAAAGAGTAATAAGGATTGTATCTATTAGGGTCTGAAGCCATCATTTCTAATGAAGATAGTCTCTAAAGTATCCTCATCATATAAGTAAATAGTATCATGTGTTAATAAGAAAAGTAATGAATTATTTGAGTCCTATGGATTTGAATGGAAGAATGAGAAGAAGAGGATGGCATAGAAAAAGATAGATAAAGGGAATAAGGGAAATAAAATGTTTCACACATGTGATAACTATAGAAAGCATCACCCTAGTAAATGCTTGAAGGGAATAGGATCTTTTATAATTATGGATAAGGACACCAAGTTTGTGATTGTAAGGGTAAGAAAAAGGCCTCTAATGTACAATTATTCAACTGCAAGGCGATGGGACACTATGTGAATCAATGTCCCAAGCATCAAAGGAATATATCCCAAATTATGTTACTAGATAATGACCAAGTGATGATTATAATAAAAATGAAGTAGAATAATTAATATTCTTAGTAAAGAATCATTTCATTTGAATATTTTATCAGTAATGTACAAGTTATAATAATTATGGAATATATGAGGATTGTATTGTATTACTTTTTCTTTATGGACTTGAGACCATAATTTGAATGGTACCAAGAAAAAATATTCAGTGGAAACTTAAAATTTTTGGAAAACACGTGTTTAAGTAAAATAAAACCCTAAATATATTTTTTATGCTGAGATAATGATGAAGAAATGATTGATTTTGATAAGTGTTGACTACCTTGGAACTAATTAATGAATTGTCGACAAGTGGTCTATACTTTCATTGATAGAGTTTACAACACTTTTGGATATATGGAATGTATCCAATATCATGGGTAAAGATGAATGCAAGTTTCCAATAAGGTTTTATAGTAATTTGAGTTATTACCATATATCAAGATGATACATGATGAAGTTATTCACATGTTTGGAATGTGAAAATTTATAACTGCTTCATATTTATTAAAGGAAAGTAATGTAGTTGATGCACTGATCAGGTTGGATCATGGAGTTCTAAACAAAATGAGGATTTCCAAGAACCCCAGGTACATGGATCTAGAAATGATAGATATAGGTATTATCAATGAAGGGTTTTATAAGATTTGGAAATAAAGGTAAATGGATCCCCTGGTACATTGGTCCTTTTGAAATTCTAGATAGAAATAGATATGTGGCTTATCATTTGGAAATTTCTTCCTAGCCTTTCTATGGTACACAATGTATTCTACATCACTTTTTTAATGAAGTAAATTCTATAACCAAAACATGTACTCACCTATGAAGAAATAGAACGTGAACCTGATTTTTCATACTGTGAAGAGCCTATTAAGATTCTTGACACAAGAGAGAAAGTATTTAGAAATTGAACAACTGGATTGGTAAATGCTTTTCAGAGAAACCATAAAATGGAGGAAGCAATATGGGAACCGGGTGATGTTATGAAGAGGAACTGCCCACATCTTTTTAGAGGTCTATATACATGAAAATTTTCAAGGACAATATTTCCAAAGGAGAAAAGAATATAACACCCCAAGATTTTAATGGTATGTCATTATTAATTAATTTCAACTCATTAGATATCTCACAATGTATATAACACTAAGTCTACGTAAAACAAACACTTTTTTATAACCTAGAAATTAAATTACATTTTTCCACTTCTGTGATTTGAATTTCAAAAAACAGACATACACGGTTGCGTTCAGTAAGATATTTAGAGTCTAATCGGATCAACTTAATTTTTTGATGAATAGTAACTTACCCTTATGAATAGTAAGTTTACCCTTATGAATAGTAATGTACCCTCATGAATAGTAATATTTCCCTTATGAATAGTAACCTCACCCATGAAAGTATAAATAAAATTTAGGCACCTTATAAATGAAAGTGAATATTTTTAAAAATTAATAATTAAGTGTTGGTATTTTTGTAAACAAGAAATATTTAACTACAATTTTATAATTAATAAATTTATTTAAAATAAATTTCATTCACATAAAATGTGTTCCTAATAAATATTTTGTTATCATATTATTTTAGGATAATTTTATGTTGCCTTAGTTGATTTTTGAAAGTATTGTAAAATAATATTTAAATTTAAAATGTGTATTTTTCAAGTAAATAGTGATTTTATTTAAAAAATAAATTTAACATATTTAGAAAATTATTTTGATAAAATGGTGTCTATTTTTTAATTATACATTTTAAAAAAATGGTTAGCATTAATTCTTTGGTTTTTTTAAATACTTGAATTTTTGGTGAATAGTGAAATTTGATAATTTACAAAATATGCTAAATAAATGAATTTATGCATCATGATTGAGTCATGGAAGAGATAAATGTCCATTGGTTCAAACTAACATACACTTATTACTATTTTTAGTCACAATAATCAAGACTATTCATATTCTTAAGGAAAAATATTAAACTAATGATTAAAATAATGAAAAAACTCTCCTCTCTGCCACTATATAAACCACCCCTCGCCCCATCTTCCTCTCACACCACTCAAGTTTTGATCCTTGCACAAGTTCTACCAAATAATATTCCCAATCCCTCCCCCAACATCTAATACCTTTTGGTATCACCAAAAGGCCAAAAACAGAGGCCTTAAGGAGATTCTCAAGGAGGATTGCTCAAGAGGTAAACCTCTCTTCCTTTTTCTTTCAACTTATTTTACAAGTTCCATTATTATTTTCTCTCTCCTAACCTCCCCTCATCCAAATTATATGATAATTATAGTACCTTACATGTGATGGAATTTTAAAATGATAATGTATTATTTCATCATCATCTCTTTTCCCCCTCATGTTATACTAAAAATAAAAACATCATCCAACATGTGTTAATTTATCACTTTCAAGGATGATGGGTTTTCAATTTATATTAATGTCCCATATTATGGTCATTAAAACATTTTTATGGTTGAACCAAATAATAATATATGTAATATATCCTATTTAATGTTCTATAATCGTCTTTTACACATATTAATTAATTATAAAACAAAATGACTTCATTGTGATCAAAAAATCATCAAAATAATCCAAGTGTTTATCATTAAAATTTTATATAATTATTCATCCTCTCCAAAAATAACAAAAGAATTTATATTATAATTTAACCTTCTGTATTATCATTAATAAATCATAACTTCAATTCTAGATTTCAATTTCCATTTTACATGAACTTCCATGCTCTTATACAAGCGAACCGAACATGAAAACTAAGAAAATGTGAACTCCCAAAAGATGAAATTGAATATATTAACCCATATAAAAGGACATAAATGAACTTAATAAAGATATAATAAATCAATTACATTTAGATAAGGTTATTTACTTTGTAATTAATTAATATAATTTTATTATTCATGACATTTAGATGAAGTGTAGAATACTTTTGGACTTAAGGTAAGGGTTTCCTTAACTCAATTTCCATTCTTTGAGTTAAACATCTATTTCATTGGTTATGTTTTTACAAGAATATGTGTGAATTACCTTTGATTTTTGTATACTATATATCCACTAATATTGTGTTTATTTTTATTTTTCACACATAATTATGTCATTGATTTATCTTCACGCTAATGAAATGATCTTGTAATGGTTTCTTCGTCTCACTTCTATTTTTGTGAGATATTCCTTATTCACTAAAATTAGTTAAGTATGGTGTATATATACTGCCCATTTATATATCATATCATTAATATATTTATTTTCATGGTATTCAATGTATCATTTTATGATTATTAATTTTTGTGCATATGATTCGATTGATTACAAAGTGGTAAGGATTTTCTACCTGAACCTCCATTTTCATTCGGGTTACTCTTATTCTCTACTTACCTTGATAAAATTATTATTTATTATTATATACTTCTAATAAATTATTTTTGAATGTTATATATATTTTATCAATAATAATCCTTCTTTATTATGCAGGTTACATGTTTTAAAATAACCTTTCTAAAATTATTCCTAAAATACACTCCTGATTCAAAGGAAATTCTCGAATTCTTACCCATTTTCACATGAATCGTATATTATATTTTAAGCCATAATTATTTTTTAAAAATAAAAAAATTATCATTAGTAACTATATTGGTTAATTTCTAGTTTTATGGAAACAAACATTCCCTTCCTCTTTAAAATCTCTTTATTATTTTCCTTAAACCACACTAAAATGTTTTATTTCTAAAGCTTCTTTAAAAACTCTTTTTACATGATTTCACTTTAGTGGGACAAAATTTATGACTCAAATATAATTTCAATTTAATTCCATTTTATTTAATATTATATATATGTTTACAATCATATTTCATGACAAATACAAATGATTTTCCAAAATAACTCTTCTTTCCAAAGTAAAAAGGATTTTTCTCATCTCACTTTAACTTTTATGAGAGATATGACATGTTAACAACTTATTCCTAGAATGTGGTGTATGTACTACCCTTTGGTATATAATATAAAGAGTCTCATTATTCTCATTATATTCTAAGCAATTATTAATTTAATTTTTCAAGATGGTATGATACACTTTGGAATGTATAAGGATTATTTACTCAAGAATTTTTCAATGGTCTCATTTAATAGTATCTACACCTATGTAAACATACTTTGTTTAATCTTTTACTTAATTTAGGTTTATATATTATGATATAATATACAATATGTGGTTGAAGGTTTTCTCATTAATTTAATTGTGGATGTTCTATCTTGATACCATTCACCATATTACTTTGAATGGTTTTTGTTTATGTTTAATGATTGGGGAAAGTTATTTAGATTTCATGTGTTAGTTTTAATATGAATTTATAAGTTGATTATGTTCACACATTTAATATGAGTAATTCATTAGATTTATTAAGTGACGGTTGGGGGGGCACTATATCCCCTCGATGCATAGACAGGTCTCATGAGACAAACAAGTTGGCGACAATCCCTTTAAGTTTGTTTTCAAAAATCAGGCGGGTTTTTACCCATAGACTTAAATTGTCTCGATGTTATGATGGTTCATGTTCCAGATACATTATGTCCAAATAATAATCATTCTCTTTATTCATTATTCAGTTATTACTATCCATGAGTTTTTCACTATAACAAAATCTATGGAATCACTTTTATTCTCATTTTATTAATGGTGTGTGTGTTTTAATTATTCACCATGCCATATTGATTATATTTAATTGATTATGATTCAATTAGTTTTGTTTCATTATTCCACTATATGTAACCCTTACAGATCATTTTATCTCACCCCTTTCATTTTTTTCCTTACCCATGTTATGAAGAAGAGATCATTCATTGAGTTTTCAAGGATTCAGTTTATTATCTTTTATTATGTATTATATATTGTTTTTCGTCTCCCAATAAAAAATGGGTTCCATGTATATATCTGGTTTCTTCAAGACTACTAAACTGATCGGTACTTTAGTATTTTTATTCCCTTTTATCATTCCAATCTAATAAATTAATACATTAACTCCGAGCTTCTGGGGTCAGGGCATTACATAAGGGCTTATCCTATCCCTCTTATAACCTCAATCATCACCATCATCCCATTAGAGTATTAGTTTCTAGGAATTCCCAAAAAACAAATTTAAAGTGTTCCCTTGATCTAATTTATTGAGTCTTAATGGCATATTATCTCTTTATATAGGGTTATCTCAATCTTTATCCCTTTTACCTCATCACATATATTCATGCAAGAATGAAAAATCATATATAAATAGGAATATATATTTTTGCATCATATGGATCTCCTACATAAAAATAATGAGTTATCCTCTCACTAATCTCTATAGATACTTGTCCAAGCTGGTTTATTCCATATCCCATATCAAGATGACACCTGATCCCCTATCTCAAGATACAATTCCAAAATAATTAATTATAATAATTTATAATTAATTATTAAAGTTAATCTAATGATGAATAACCACTAAAAACTCACCAAGTGACTTCTAATCATTATCACCTCAAGAAATAAAATACTAACATCTCATGGAATTCTTTTGGTAATCCTATAAAAAAGGCAATCATGTGTCACCCACTTGGGAACCAATTCCATTCCAAATAGAAAAAACTCTAAAAAACTCATCACATGATGTAATATCAACCAAATAGAGATCAATGACATGTGTTATTCATCTCATTACATCCTCAATCCACTGCATGAAAAATCCCCATCACCTTATCTTGATCCCACCACAATTTGGTTGAATTTTCATCAAAACCCTAGATGAATACACCAAAATCAATAGTTAATGAAGAGGAATAATAATGTAGTGAATAGGACGGAATGAATTACCTAAAACTTCCATAGAAACATACAAGAATCACCCATATACAAGGGGGAATAATGGATGAATAATAGGATATAATCCACCCAAAATAGACCTCTTTCTGTGCCCCTTCACACTAAATCATTAAGGGGTTCGATCCTGAATTGATGGGTTTACCCATACTTTTTAAAAACTAAAAATGTCCCTATTACAACATGACCCATAGGGATCATGACAAGATTACCTCTTCCAAAACCCCATCAGGTCATAGACCCTTCTATCATGGTGTGACATAAACCCCTCATCTAGAACCAAATACCATGTGACCTATCCCTCATGGAGTATCCCCCCACCCCCCCCCCCCCAGTTATGGCGTGGCATGATCACAGAGTAAAAACTAAAACTTTTATGACTAGGACCTCATGGAATTATCTCCCTTTCATATTCATGGAATTTGCGCTCCACGCAAAGATACCCCTCTTGGAAATCCATAACGGTTTGTATAGTATTTATCCATGATATTTTAAAAAGTAAATACGTAAGGATATCCTCTAAAAAGTGATTCACTTCACTATGATGTGACCTACATATGTTAGGATTTTACCTTTAAAAAATACCCCACATGAAACCACAATTTCTTTTTACCCACTAGTAATGGAATGTCCCACTAACATCATGTCTTGGTGCCTCCCAAGGACCATGATCTTTGATCATCCCCTCATTATGGCATGACCCTTTCTTATTGGAGGTTAAAAATAAATTGGAATTAAAAACTCAACACCAAAACTAAACATTCAAATTTATCCTGAATTTAACAACCTATAAAAATACGGTTCATTATAAACTCACCACAATAATTCTTATCTCACTTGAGAAGCCAAAATGGTCCTTAATCCATCATCCTTTACCTACTAATAATGAATTCACAACTAACTCTTCATGTTCGATCCTCAAATTCTGAACAAGATTTTATTGAAAAACTCTCAACAGCAGAGAATTCTATTTAATAAAATTCAAGCTTCCCACTTGTCACCATCACCAAAACAAGTTCTATACCACACCCATATATCCCAATACAACAAAGTTTCAATAACCAATCATTGTTTAGCTTACAGTTCTCCCCATCATCAAACTCCTCTCATTAAGGCTGATTCCAAATCACAATGGTCCCCATCATAAGAATCGCCTATTGAAAATTCACTTCAAGTGGTCCATCAAAATGATCAATTTGGTTTCCACCTCACCACACTCAATTTCATATAAAATCATAATTCAACCCACTGCTAGCTAGCCATTACTGACAACACTAGGTCTCACCCTCCGACACACTATCAAATCTCCTAATAATGATGCCTTAATTTATGGAGGCATCATTATATCATCCCAATGCCAAAACTAATGTAAAAATCCCAATACTCAATGTAATTACACAATTAGTTCCTAAACCACCCACCCCAACTGACATACTCTCTCCATGAGCATCGGTGCATATCTAATCCAACTGACTCTTGAATCATGCCTAAATAATTCCTAAGACAAATACTGACATCCAAACACCATCTGACACCAAATTAGGGTCCTAGAACTATTATTTTTTAAGGAACCAAACAAAATCAAATCTATTTGAAAAAGGGCTTTCTATTTCTATTTCAATTGACCACAAAGTGGTCTCATTGGATTCACAACCCTACCCACATGAGGGTTGTACATCGATGACCAATAAGACACACCTAATTGTAGTGGTATCGTTATCATTGATTGGATAAATCAAATATATGACCTCCACTTACCATATATTTTCTATCACTGAACACAATGATTGGTCATAAACACCCTACTCATATCCAAATGCTAACATGAAACACCAATCGTTGCTAATTCTCAACTCACTAGGAACATCATCCTCTGCACTCACCAAATTTAACCCACAAAGAGGGATACACCCTTCAATATCCAATGGTTTTCTCCCAAAAATATATCTTCCCATACACCACTCCTTGAGAAAAATTTCCTACAAGATTATTCATCACACATGTGTTGCACATCATGATCAATGCTCATCCCATCTCTGACAACTCCTATCAAGGATAAAATATGGATTGATTGTAACATATAAATCCAATCTATTTCAAATTTCACCTCTTACCATAGATATACACATCCCATCATCATAAAAACGTCATTCCACCATTCCCACATGCATCCCATCAAATCCATTATTTCTTTACCTACACACAACCTCTCTATGATTCAAAAACCCAATAATCACTATGAAATTTACATCCTATATCAAGTATTTTCTTAAAAATCCATGATAAAAAACACTCTTTACTTCCCGGGAAGAGTGAACCTCATAAAGAAAAGTCTCATAGATTCTTACCTAAAATCCAACTCAATCTCATCCAAACCCATTAGGTGTATTCTATAGTACTTCCTAATATCATTACCCAACTCACACTCCCATGAATCGCATCTTGTAAAACCTAGGCTCACATGCCTAAACCACTAACCATGATTCTCCAACATATCAATATCACCTAACTAAAATTGATCATTGATGATTTAATTTATAATAAGACTAAAGTATCTCACTCCATTTGACACCAACCACATAATTTCATGTCACCTGAGCTTAATTCAAAAACTAAAATCATATACCCAAGATCTACCTATAACTTCTCACCCTCACCTATTTTATTGGGAAGTGGTGAGGTGTTACTAACCTTAGGTGATATATCCAAGACAAAAAAGGCTGGAAACAAGTACCAAAGGCATAAAAGTTCATTGGGGGATGATTTTACCTAAATAAATAAAACGCTCTAACTAAATAAATTTAAAGATCCAAACCATATACATGATACTTGAGTATAAAGGATACAACCTAGAGGTAAAACCAACCAAATAAAAATATCAGAGTAGTATGCAAAAGGAAAAGGTACATCACTAAAACTATGAAGGAAAATATTACTCAAGACACAAATATAGAATCGACATAAGAATCAACCCAAACAAGCTCCAGACTCCAAGATCTAACTCACCTACTATTCTCATGCTATCAAGATGTATCACTAGAGAAACAAGATAATTTTCCATTTCCTATGTCTCAATATATGATATATTAAAATGCACCAAAGTAACTAAGAATGGGGTGAGTATAAAACTCAGTGGGAAATCCTCAAAGTCTTCACATCACACTCCACTAGGACAAGAACCTTATTTCACTTTTTATATACAATATTTGAAAAATAATTAAACATTTTATATAAAACCATACATGAAATCAATGTGTGGAAAACAATAAATAGGCTTAATACCATTCATACATATTTGGTATAACCATTCCCATGTTCACTCACACACACACTAACACACACATCCATACACTCAATAATACATTAAATATTGGTGTTACCATTGGAGGTGTTACTCCATGACCATAATTCATCCCACTTTGATGGTGGAACTTCATGACCACACATTTTCTACATTGAACACACGTCAACCCAATTATACTAGATTATATGCTAATCCATTTTACATAAACAAATATTACCTTTTAAAACATTTCATCAAACATGTTTCTTTCATCAAAACCATTCCATAATATTAAAACCATCATTTTAAAATTATAAGAAAATATGGATTTCCAAAATCCATCCAATTTTCTATAGTTTCAAAATTCAAACCAAAATGGTTTCCTTCAAGAAATCACAAAAAGATACCATAGTAAATAAAAGAAAACCCTTTTTAATAAAACTAATCCTTCAAGTTATAGAACTAGTTGAGATTAGAGAGAATCCACCTACCTCTCAATATATAATGAAAATGAAGAACGATACAAAAAACTTCTAAATTTGGGTTCACAACACCATCCCTTTAATAGATCCAACATGATCTCATCAAGATTCACATAATAGCACATAGATTTATATATATAATAATATAAATATATGGATTCAAGAGAGAGGATAAGAGTAAATATAATATAAACAAGGAAGAATAAGTACTTACCATAGATTCGAGATCACCAACCCACATTGATTCATCAAAAAGTTTCTTCAGGATCAAAGAGAATTTTATTGGAAGCCTGGGGTAGGAAATGTGTTCAAGACCTTGAAATAATAGGGGAATAATTAGGGTCCTAAGGCCCTAATACAAATTAAAATAAACTATTTAGATCATTTACTACAAGTCTCATAGTTAGGTCACATGGGTTATCAAACTGCATGCCAACCATGTCTGTGCTACTGGACATGATCCAGAGATCCACATGGTTGAGTTGCATGGTTTGGAAAACAGTGCACTAACAATGTGGTTATTTTATCCCAAGGCCACATTCTTTCATAGTAGGCTCATGTGGATAGACAAACCATGAACCAATAAAGATTTTCCCACTATCCCCACTTACACATTTTTCCCTAGAATACACATGAATTGGATAATCTATGATCTAACCATGTGCCTTCCCATTGACTCATAGAATCACCTTTCATAGTTTCTTAGTGATAGTTAACAGTTTACACTAACTGTGCTCAAACCATGCACCTCCAAAAATACTTCCAAAACATTACAAAACCTTCTAGAAACTCTTGAAAATTAACCCAATAATTATATAAATTGAAAATAAACAACATGAGGGTAAATTACCTGAAACTGGGGGTGTTTCATTATCCTCTCCATTTGTCTTTCCATACTTAGAATGGGGATGGTCGGCATTGCTTTAGAAGAGATCAAGACACCGCTCCAACATTTCCTATTCATGTTCCCACATTTCTTCCTTAATCTAACCATGATTTCATAAAACCTATATTAACCCGATAATTTTCCCATGAAAGATCATATATTGCCTTCTATTATCTATATCAGTACATGAATCAATGTAGAATATAGTTCAAGATGAACATGGTCCCATCAAATCACATGGTCAGGATCAGTTTAGAACTTCTTTAATTGAGATACACAAACCACATTGTGCATATAACTGAACCTTTGTGGTAAATATATCCAATAGGCCACATCACCCACCTACTCAAGTATCTCAAAAGGTTTAATATACCATGGATAAGAATTTCCTTTTTTACCAAAATAATGATTCCCAAACCTTGAAGTGGTTCTCAAGAAAACATGGTCAGTCACATCAAACGATAATGGTTTTCAATGATGATTTGTATATGATTTTTGATGATTTTGAGTAATCACCATCCTCTTTATGATCATTTGAATAATTTTCATTATCATGTGCACAAGGATAGGTCTGATAATTCAAGTCTCTCCTACTTCCACCCAACAAAGTAGAGAATGAAAAGGACATCCATGCAATGCTTCAAAAGGAGTTATATGTATAAAGGAGTAATAAAATTTATTATATGAGAACTCCACTAACGTTATATACTCCACCCATGAGACTCCAAAATCCATCGCATAAGTACTCAACATGTCTTTAAATGTTTTTATTTTCTATTCATATTGTCTATCCATTTTAGGATGACAAGCTATGCTCATGCTCAACTAAGTTCTAAGTGCTTGCTATAAGGACTTCCAAAATTGAGAAGTAAACCTAGGGTCCTGGTCATACATAATTTAAATTGGAATGAAATGAATCTTTATAAATTCCCAAATATATATTTTGTAAAATTCTTCAACCATATTATATTTACAAATAGGGATGTAGTGAGACAACTTCTTGAGGTGATATACAATCACCCATATGGAACTGTGTTTCCTAACAGTTCTTTGTATACCTATGAAAAAATCCATATCTATTTTCCCCCATTTCTACATGTAAATCGGTAAATAATGTAACATACCAACTATTCATTGGTGTTCTACTTTGAACTTCTAATAGGTGAGGTATCTCGATACAAACTCTACCACTTTACTCTTCATGAAATCCCACCAAAAATATGTTATCAGTTATCTATACATATTATTGATTCTTGGATGAATAACCCATCTCAAATAGTTCTAGGAAGAAATTAGTTGTTCCTGATTGGTTGGAGGAACCATAATTTTATCTCCAAAACATAGAACATATATCCCATCTAGATTTCATCCCTCAATGGTCTCCCCAACATTTATTTTTTCCCTCATAGTTAAACATTCAGGATCAGATGTCTAAGCATCTCAAACCTAATCAACTAAATCAGGAATAAGTGAAATTGGAATGAAAACTACAATATCACCTTTCTCGGCACAATTAAGATGCATATCAATTATAAATGACATTAGTTTCCATTGAATAAATCCTTTTTATCCAACTGACTATATGACTTCCAACTTAATGCATTGACTATATAATTTCCTTTTCCTAGTTTATACATTGTGTCAAAGTCAAAAATGTGTAGATCTTCCATCTATCTGTGTTACCTTAGGTTTAAATAACTTTTTTAGAAAATGTGTTTCAAGATTTTATAATCTTTTGACACCATAAATTTCTTACAAAAAATATAATGATTCCATGTATTTAACTAATGAACTACAATATAAAATTATAAATCATGTTTTGGGGAGTTTTTATCATTCACCTACAACTATAATGAGCTATATAAAACAACATGATCTCCCTGCATGAGAACACAACCCAACCCAGATCATGATGCGTCACAATAGACCACATATCCTTGTCCTGATTTCAGTAATGTAAGGATGGGTGTTGATGTAATGTGAACCTTAATCTCTTAGAAATATATTTAATATCCATCAATCCATTGGAAAGGAACACATTTCCTTATAAATACTATCATTGGTAAGTAGAGTCTTAAAAAATCATGAAAAAAATGTCAATAATATCCTACTAAGACAAGGAAGTCACATATCTTGAATACATTCTTTGAAGGTCTCTAAGAAATAACAGCCTCTATCTTTATTGGATCTAAAAAAATCCTCCTTCAGAGATAAATTATACAAGGAAATGTACCTATTATATCCATAAATCACACTTTGAAAGCTTAGCATAAAAGAAATGTTCCCACAAGATACCCAACACTATATCCATGTGTTTCTCATGATTGTTATTAGTCCTAGAATATACCAAAATATCTTCAACAAACACCACCAAAAAAGAGTCCAGATACCTCTAAAAATATGATTAATCAATACTATAAACACCATTGGTGTATTCGTAAGACCAAAGGGCTTCACAGCATATTCATAATGGTCGTAATGACTCAAAAAATAGGTTTTAAAAATATCCTCCTTTAAATTTGAATTTGATGGTAACAAAATCATAAATAAATCTTATAGAAACATGTGGTACCCCTTATTTGATCAAACATATCATCAATTTAGAGAATAGGATAATGATTCTTTATCATAACTTGGTTAATCTTTTGATAGTAAATATAAATCCAAATATTTCCATCTCAATTCTTTACAAAAAGAATCAGTGCTACCCATAGGGACATTCTTATTCAGATGAACCCTTTTCTTTATAAGTCTTCTAACTATAATTTTAGTTCCCTCAATTCCATTGGTTCCATCCTATAAGATTAAAGTTAAATAATAGTGGTACCTAGTAGAATATCAATCACAAAATCCACTTCTATTTCATGTGGAAACACATGAAATTATCTATAAAGACATTAGGAAATTGTTCAATGATGGTTGAAAATTATCTGTCTTCACTTTCATCAACATATTCTAAATTAATCATGACCGACTAACACAATATAGTCTTAAACACCATTACTAAAGTTCTTTCTCTTATTTTATTCCAATCCCAATCTTCTTTAAAGAGATTTTTAATTCCATTAAAAGATATAAAATTAAATTTTTGAGCATAAAATTTGATGTGGGCCTTGAATTATTTCAACGAATCCATTCCCAAAATCAAGTCATAGATATCCATTTCAAGAATAGAGAAATATACAACAAATTTATCCCCATAGATATTTATAGGAAATATTTCACATTTAAAATATCTACACTCCAATTGTCTTATAGGTGTCTGAAATTTGAAAATACAAAGCATCATCTCAATTTGTAAAATCATATTATCTACAACACGAGAAGTGATAAAAGAGTGAGACACACCCATATCAAATAAGGATTTCATATGATTATAATTAAAAATAATTATACCTCTCACTATAAAAGGACCATATTAATCCTATGTAATCATTTTCTCAGCACCATAAAGCTACTTACTAGCTCATCCATACTTCTTATTTCCTTACTAGAATTGTATAGCCTAAGGAATCATGGTGTTCCTGGAATAACCTTAGATATCTCAATTCTGAGGTTGAGATTTATTATAATAAGATTACCCTATCAAATCATATAATGTTTTAGAAACATGATATGCATCTCCAACACAAAATTTTGGAGCGTTATGATAACAGAACTAGAGATGTCCCATCTGATTACATTTGTGACACGATCTTGGTGGTTTCATATAGTATTATTTTTTATAATAAGTAGAACCACATTTGAAATATCTAGGCTTTATATAGGGTCATTTAGGGAAATTAACTGATTATGTGTTCTAGTTCTGAGATGCTCCACTACCTTAGAAGTAGGGGTCCCTCTTGCTCTTATTCCTAGTATTTGAGTTCCCACCTATTCTTATAGTTATAAGTATACTCCCTCCATCTAGATTTCAAAAAATATATCTTTCCACCATCATCTATATATTTACCATCTCCATATAATTCATAATACAAAGAATATCTATCTTTGAGTGAATATTTGATCACAATCTAGAATTAATGTAACATCCCGACCTAGATTCCACTAAACTGGTGCTCCGATCTGGTTCTCCACAAGGCCTCAAGTGACCATCTTTCCAGAGGCTACCAATTATCATCAAGGGCCTGAGTTGTGTGCATGGAGATACTATTCCCTCATATTAGAGTAAAAATAGAGGAAATAACTATATTTCATCCAATGTAATAAATAAATAGAGTGCATAAGTAGTAAATATACTGAAATAGAATCATTCTTTAAAAATAAATGAAATTATATAAAATTATGAACCACCATTCCAAATATAAAACACTAGTCACCCACTAGGCTAACCATACATGAAAGATTACACAAAGGAAACTGAAATAAAATTACAAGTCTCTTATACTAACTTGGATCCATATAACATATATCTGGTCTCCAAGAAACTATCAAGATGCTCTAACTAGATCCAAATAATCCACACAAGAAGCTTCACTTGATCATATAACTCTAATCCTCATCCTTATCCACCATGCAATCTATGCTTGACCTAAAAAGTGGACATAAGATATGTATGCACATTGAGGTGCACATATAGGGGTGAGAAATAATCTCAGTAGGCCACCCCAATAATGAACTTATAAATATATTATCATAAGTACATTCTCAAGAAATATTCTCATCCTGACCTAGACACAACTGGAAATGATAAATAAAATAAAACCATGATCGATCCTTAGATCCATGATCCTGTTTGACCACACTACATAACCTAGTTTAGAATATCCTCAGAAAATATCCATTATATATATATATACATGACCATATATATAAATTTATATGTATATACATGATAATGGAATGGACCAGAGGCATACAACCAAGGCATCCCTGAAAAATATCATAAGATAATTCAATCCATAGTCGATCTTAGGATCATAAATCCAATTGATTGGAAATATTATGACAAGATATCTGAGATAGATGTTATACCACTCAATCCATGTATAATTAAGTCAATCCTTGGGTCTATAATCACTAATGACAATACCTGCTTTAGTCGTTGCTGGTAATGTCTCTGAGCAAGCTACTTCACCACAAGGGGATACATTTCCTAGACTTGGGCTCACCTATACTCACCTCCAATCACTATAATAAAGGATTATAGGTAATAAATGGTCATCCTATAAATATGGTTCTAATATGGATGTCATACAACTCATACTATATAAATATAGCCTGATATATTATCCCTAGGTCCCAATCCATAGGTAGTCACAACCTTAGATCTCAAATGAACCTTGAGGGTGGAAACCTTAGGTGATCTATAAAATAAATTCTCTCTGGATCCAAATACATTCTCAATATCCATTCATATAAATATCTCAACATCCCACTCCCATTCATTTATAGAAAGTTCAGTAATGTGATGGTGCGTCCAACCAACCCTAGAGAGAATCCTATGCATCTCTTGGGAGAGCATAATCATCCTTGGGTGCATCTACAATGTGGAACACCATGTACAAAACCATAGTCAAGTGATCAATCATGGAGAGAATAATCATCCCCATCTCTCTCAAGAGCATAATAATCCTTAAGTGCACCAATGATGTGAAGAACCATGTACAACATCATGGTTAAGTAATAAATTGGTGATAGCATAATCATACCCATCACTTGGGAGAGCTTAATCATAACTTATTATATCTCATAAGCCAGATCCCAAGAAGTATCTCTGGGTATTCCAATAATATAAAAAAATAAAAAGGCTTAGAATTTGGACCCCAGGAAGTACGTCTAACCATCCCAAGAAATGAATAGGCACATAATATGGATCTCAAGAAGAATGTCTGGGAATCCAAAATCAAATATCACATCACGTCAGGATATTCATCTGAGAACCAGGAAGAACCTCTAAAAATTATAGTTACATCATGAGTAACCATGTGAATGTATGAAAAAATGAGTTATGGTGGCTGAATTCCTATACCCGTAATTACTTCCATATCCCCACATCTTACATTTTCAATATGGAATCTATGGTGGCACTCACTACCATATCTACCCAAATCAAATATACTAGTTCAGGGCCATTCAAACACTTGGGCAGCCACTAGGTGCCTCGGGTCAAAAAAACTTTAGAGGAATAAAACTTGGGATCCTTGAAGTCCATGCATAATAAAAGGAATCCCTATTGGGACTATAGAAATAGTAATCTACTAGATGCATCTGACATGGGATCCTTAGAAGAACTAAGTAAACATAGGAATCCTATGCAGGGTCCTCAAGATCTAACATATGTGGTGGCATCCTACACAAGATCCTAAAAATGGTATACATAGGAAGAGGCATCCAACATGGGATCCTCAATAAGAGTAAATAGGTTGAGGGATCATACAAGGGATTTAATAGGTTAGCATAAAAGTGAAGGCATCACATAGGGTACCCTTGATTTTAGTAAAAATGTATAGGTATCCTACAAGGGATCATCTAGGTAAAAAATAAGATGGTCTATTGGCCTAAAAAATGTATTTGAACATAATATAAGATTTTATGGCTTATAGACCACTCATATAAATGGTATTACTCTAGGTTGGTTTTAACACCCAACTAATCTATCTCGCTCTTAGGAGATAACTGAATCTAATTATTAGAGTAAGAACCTCTCCATTATATCTCGTTCTCCCCAAAACACATTTTTGGAGTCCTCAAAGCACCACAATGGTTCCACCATCATAATTTAAGTGTAAAATTCATCAAGATGGACTACTCATGTGTCCAATTCTATCTCCAGGGTTTGAATATACAAAAAACACTCAAAAGGGTAGCAAGGGAGGAGTACATGATGTTTATGCCCTGGTACACAGTGTATACCCTCAAAGCCCTACCTGGTCATTTAATTTAGCCAGACATGGATTGTAAATACCATGTACATGATGTGAATACTATGTACACGGTGTGTACCCTGCATGGGGTACCTTCCAGTGTACCTCACATAGACTATCCATGTATTCTTCCTAGATATGTACTTCTACAAGACGTGAAACCCACCCAATGTATGGCCTTGTACGTTACATGGTCAAGTACCCCTGCATGGGTTGTCTGGCCAGGTACTCGGCTACATGGTGAAGTACCAATACAAAAAATGTATACTGTATACAAGATGTATAATTCTATAAATATAATCTTCCTTGAACATGAAGAACACATGACATGTGTTCTTGAACTACACATCATGTGATCAGTATTTTCGAATGAGAAACTCCTCAAATTGGTCCAAAACCCCATTTTTCTTCCCAAAGGCTATTGATTGACCCCCAATGGGAACTAAGGAGACATAATAGGGCCTTAAAATTATAAAGAGGAAAATATATAGGGATATATGATATAAAATTAAAAAATTCCTGCCATTAGGAGGAATCCGCTAAAGCTTCACCTGTATCTATGGTTCACGACTGTCGCACGACGATCCAGCTCCACCTGAGCTCCATGGTGGAACCTCCCTTCCTCCCCATATTTCTATCACTCTCTCCTTCTCCATTTTTCTATCTCAGTAACATGAATGGGAATATCATATGGTGTACACAAGAATCCATAGGGATAATAATAAAATAAAATAAGAAAGGGAAAAATAGAAAAAGAAAGGAAAAAAGAAAATGGGGCCCGAGCCTGGGCCCAACGCCCGACATGAGTTTATGAATCACCTAGGAAAAAACCCCTCATTATGAACTCAATAGTAGAGAAAAAATATTAATCATATGCTCCATTAAAAAGATACATCCGAATGAACCCCATGAATAAGTTAATATTAAATTAATTAATTATTAATTATTAATTATTCCCTTAAAATTTGAATGGTTCAGAATTCCAACAAACTTTTGTCCTAGAGTAAGTACTCTATTATGGACCAATGGAGTGATCAGAAAAAATTTCTAAGATCATATTCTAGTATAAAATTACCATTTTACCACTCACGAGAATTTGAAATAAAAAATTAAAATTTCTGCTCAAATTCTGGTCCAAAAAAACATGGGTCCTTAAAATCTCCCCACCATAACCCTTATCATCCCCGAGAAGCCTTGGTGGTAAAATGTAGTCAAGATATAATCCCAAGAATATGTAATACTATACTATCTTGATCATACATTAAATACTATCTCAACTTTAACAACTCTTCTATCAAGGAAGATGTTTAAACATGATTGATCTGGTACTCCCCATCATTTTGATTACCTTATACCACTCCTCGAGTGCAACTCGCAAGGAATTCATATATAAAACCTGAAAAGATATTTAAAAATATTGTTGTATAACCAACCCTATATCATCGTAATTAGGATGATGTCAATATATAGGGCATGATCACCTCTAACTAGGAGGATGCAAAGATTCCATCGATAGGCATGTATAGCTCTCACCGAGACACACTCCCATCAAAGAGGTTGCACTTGACTTTAACCAACTCTTGACACTATGTCTCTTGAAAATTTATGTCTAGGTTCGATCATGGGTATACCGCATCATGAAACTAAATTTATTCTTAATGTCTCATATACCATGGATTCTTATTCCCTATTTTATCATAGCTCCTAGTAACTATGCCTGCAACATGTCTTTGAAACCATCGGTCCTTGTCTCACACATAGTAAATCACCGATTTAATATTTAAAAATTACCATGTATAATTGATGTGTACTATTTCTATCTCACACTGCACAATGAGAGTACGAACCTATACTACTCATTCATCACCCGACTCACAATCTCATGATCCATTTACCACTAAATCCAAGTTGACCACGTTACACAACATGTCATCCTCATTAAGTTAGGATCTCCCTTTAAAGTCTTTCACAATATCGGTTAACTTACCTATTCCATGATTATCCCATGATTTTCCATCATATGATGTATTTTTAAATCATAAGAATCCACTTATTCTTATACTACATTATTAACAATAGAATCACTGGTCAATCAAGCTAGGAACCTAAAAAATCATGCTCATCAAATCCAATAATGATTCCAAATCACCCTGACTATTTTCTTAAAATCCAAAGGAATCACTATGACTATATTCCAAAACTTGAGCACCTAACCTAAATAAGTCTCATAATGAGGGTATAACCTCACTCACTACCTGAAATGACATCTTCAAACCCAATCTAACTTATCCCATAGGTTTCCCGTGATTAAACAAATACTAACGTACAAGGGTCTAAGTCCCATATAAGATCCTCTAGGTATCCAACCTAGACCTAAAAATAAAGTCTCATATGAAGCTCACTAGTTATAATCACCTATCCCAAATTTAAAACCTCTCAAAAAGGTCATATATCATATGTAATCATCCATTCACCCATCTTGGCATAAGGAATCTAACATACCTGTCAACTCTCTCTCTAAAATTGGTAAAGAATACATTGACCTAAAAGGGTCAAAAATATAAATCATCAACCTACCTAGGCCCTGATCCACTTAGATAATCCTCATAAGGTACTTCACCCTAGATTAGCATGATATTAACATAGGAATAATGATGAACTGACACTCATTGGGCATCTGTATATAGTAATACCCTCTCGAGATTCCAGTTGTCTATAAATGTTTTGGTGTTTATCAGCATCATAAAAAGTGACCCAACTAGATTTCCTAAAATAAAAGTAGAAATTTCCAATGTTGACCAATGAGGTTCAAAAATATTTTCACAAAATTTTCTCAATGATATGTGTTGTATTATAAGTACATGGTTCGGTTATGTAGAATTCCATTACAAGCTATGTGGGAAAAAATAAATAGGTTGTTTCGAAAACTTTAAATAACCAAACCTAAGTAACAACACGCTATTTGGGGTTCAACACATGGGAATAATATTCCTTATCATCCTAATAGGGTCACTTCACCTCATGTGCATGAGTATTGAGTCATCAGCCTCACCATAAAATGCCTCACCATAGATCCACATAGCCTGCCATCAAAAAGAAATATGTATACAAGTTGGACCAATTGAGTATAATCCAACAAGAAACTATATGGGAAAACATCATTTCATTTGTTTTTAACACTTAAAAAAAATTCTCTGTCATCAGTAATAATCACACACTAGTAGGGCTATAACATGTGAATCCTATGTGCCAGATATGATGCATGATAATCCTTTTGTCTTTGTCGGCTAAGAGTCAAAATCAATCACTAGCCTCTTGGAAATGGGTAAATGGAAAAAAATACATCAATTTACTATCATAAATAGGATGATATCCATTAATATTTAATAAATCATCACTCCACACAACACATACATCTATAAAATACAAAATCATATAAAATTGTAACACCGCATATCAAGAACAAAAATCCCATATCCTTGGAAACCAAGACTTCTTACCGAAACAAGTGTCCTTGATGAAATATTATGATATCCATCATAGGTTTTGATAAATTCCTAATAATCATGTATACCATGTCCCAAATAGTAATACAATAAGGAAGGATCACCTCTGATGTCACTTTATAATGACCTGACCCAGATGCAACTAAACTAGTGCTCCAAGATGATTCTCCACAAAGCCTAAAGCATGCCTCTTCATATTCCAGAGGATGAAAACTAGTATAAAGGGCCTAAGTTTTTCCCATAGAGAGACTATTACCTATTATTAGAGTAAAAAATATTATAAATAACTACATATCATCCAAAATAGTAAATAAACAGAGTGTGGAAGCATTGAATAAACTGAAATAGAATATTTCTTTAATAATAAATAAAATTCAATAAAAACTTGAAAGTCTAAGTCATACATTCAGAAATGTTCACCCATTGGGACGACCATATAGGCAAGAGTACATAAAGTAAACTGAAATAAAGGTACAAGGTTGTCCCACTAACTCTAAGATAGACCGCATACGTAGTCTCTAAGATAGTTCCATGATTATCTATCCCAATAAAAAGAATCCACATGAGTATATCTGATCAATCATGAAACCCTAGGACTCATCCCTTTACATTATGAAATATATGCTCAACCTAAAAATAAAACATAAGGCTTGCACACACACTAAAGTGCACATAAAGGGAAGATGAATAATCTCAGTAGGACACCCCAATTATGAACCTATAAATATGTGGTCATAATTTCATTCTCATGAAATATTATCATCCTATTTGAGACAAAAATGGAAAGGATAATTAAAATAAATTCATAGTCACCACATAGATCCATGATCCCGATTGACCATACTTCAAAACCTAGGTCATAATGTCCCTTGACTAGAGCTATCATATATATCTATATGTGTGTGTGTGTACACCCAGACACACATACACACACACACACACACACATATATATATATATGTGTGTGTGTGTGTGTGTATATACTTGAAAATGGAATTGAACAAAGTCATACAACCAAGGAATCCATGAAAAATATCATAAGTCAACTCAGTCCATAGTCGATCCTAGGATCCTAGATATGATTGAATGGATATCATGTGAAAAGGGCTCTAAGATGGATGTTGTGTCACTTGTGTCATGTATAATTAATCGATCCTTAGGTCCATAATCCCAATCAATAATACCTTCTTTGACCAGTGCCAATAATTTCTCTGAGAAATCTATGTCACCATAATGGGATAAATGTCCTAGCCTTGGGTTCACTCGTACTCACCTCCAATCACTATAATGAAGGATTCCATGTAATATATGGGCATCCTATAAATATGGTACTGAGCTGGATTACATACCAGTCATTCCATGTAAATACAACCTGATTTCTAAGACCTAGGTCCTAGTTTATAGGTGGCAACAACATTGGTTCTCAGATGAACCCTAAGAAGTATGACCCATAGGCAATCTATAAAAGGAATGATCTCTGGATCTAAGTACATGCTCGGAATCCATTCATATAAACAGCTCAAAATCCCTCTCCCAATCAAGTATATAGAGTTCATTAATGTAATGGTACATCCATCCAACCCTAGGGAGCATCCTATGCATTGCTTAGGATAGTATAATCATACTTGAGTGAATAAATTATGTGAAGTTCCATGTACAACATCACGATCGAGTAATCAATTGAGGAGATCGTAATCATCCCCATCACTCAGGAGAATATAATCATCCTTGATTTCATCAATGATGTAGAGCTCCATGTCAAACATTGTGGTCAAGTAATCAAATGGGGAGAGTATAATGATCCCCATCACTTGGGGGTGTGTAATCATCCCTAAGTATATCTCATAAGATAGATCCCATGAAGTGCCTATGGGTATCCCAATAATACAACAAACAATAAAAAGTACCATAAGTCAAACCCTAAGAAGTATGTTTGGGTATCCCAAGAAATGAATAGGCACATAATAAAAATCCTAGTAAATATGTCTAGGAATCTCAAATAAAATATTACATCACATCAAGCTCTTCATACGAGAACCGGGAAGCACCTCTAGCAATCATAGCTACATCATGAGTAACCATATGAATGTATAAACCAGAATGAGGATGGTCGAACCCCTAGACCCTCCACCACTGCTAGAGCCTCATGGATTAAATGTTTAGTATGAGTTATAAGGTGACACCCACTACCATCTCTACCCAAACCAAATGTACTAGCTCAAAGTTGGTCAAACACTAGGGCACCCACTAGGTCCCACATGTTAAAACACTAGAGAGGAATCCTACTTGGGATCCTAAAATTCCATACATAAGGGAAGTAATATTTCCTGGGAACCTAAAAAATAGTGACCTAACAGAGGAATCCTACATGGGATCCTCATAAGAAGTAAGTAAACAGAGGAATCTACATGATATCCTCTTTATTGATCATAAGTAGATCCATCCTATGGAAGATCCTTAGAACGGTATACATAAGCATAAGCATCCTACATAGGATCCTCATGAAGAGTAAACATGTAGAGGGATGCTACCAGGTATTCCCTAAGTTATCACATAAACGAATTTATCCCATAGGGGACCCTCAGTAATGGTAATAAGGTATAGGTGTCCTAAATGGGATCCTATGGGTCAAAAGATAAAGCGAACTCTTTGAATTAAAGGAAAATTATTTGATCATCGTACTGAAGAGATGGATCATATCCCATCTTATATCGGGTTTCTTACTCTAGGTTGGTCTGAACACCCAACCAATCTACCTCACTCTAAGGAGATAACTAAATCCAATTATTGGAGGAAGAACCTCTCTATTATATTTTTTCACCCAAAAACACATTTTAGGAGTCCTAAAATCACTCTAAGGGTTGAAACATCACAATATATGTGTAAAAAATATAAATATGAACTAATAATGTGTTCAAATCCTGTTATGGGTGTGAAGATATGAAAAAACCTCAAAAGGGTAGCAAGGGAGGAGTACACAGCATGTATACCTGGGTACATGGTGTGTATACCCAGGTACATGGTGTGTACCCTCGAAACCCCAACTAGGCATATACTTCAGTCAGACATGGCATGTAAATCCCATTTATAAAGCATGTATACCATTTACACATCATGTACCCTACATGGGGTACCTTCCCATGTACCTCACATAGTCTGTCCATGTATTTTTCCTGGTCATTTAATTCTACACAGTGTACATCCCACCCAGGGTCAGGTCGTATAACTTACATGGCCAAGTACCCCTATACAGGATATTTGGTCAGGTACTCAACTATAAGGGTGAGTAATAGTACATGTCATGTATACCCTATACATCAAATTTACTTCTAAAAATATAAACTTACCTGGACAATAATAACACATGTCATGTGTTCCTAAACTATACATTATGTGATTAGGATTTATGAATGGGAAACCCTCAAATCAGCTTGAAACCCAATCTTTCTCCCCAAAGTCTATAGATCGGCCCTTAAAAGGTCCTGCATAGTCATATTAGGGATTTAAAACTAGAAATAGGTAAATCTGTATGGATTTATAGAATAAACTTAAAAATGGACTATCTTTGGGTGGAATCCACTAAAGCTTCTCCCATATCCACGGTCCACAACTATCGTATGACGGTCTAACTCCTCCTGAGCTCTACAGAAACACCTCCATTCCTATCCCTATTTCTCTCTATCTAACTCTACCTTTTTCTATCTTGATCATGTAAAGGGGAATCCCATAGGGATTATGTGATAAACCAAGTGCGTGAAGAAAAGAAAATAAGAAATATGAAAGGAAGATAAAGAAGAAAAATAAAACGGGGCTTAGGCCTGGCCTCGGCACCCGACATGAGTTTATACCTCACCTTGGAAAAACCCTGAATTTAGAAATCAATGGATGAGACATAATCTAAATCATAAACTCCACTCAAAATATACAGAAAAATGAATTCACGTGAATAAATTAATATTTAATTAATTAATTATTATTTATTAATTATTCTGATAAATTTTAAACGGGTCAAAATTTTACCAAACTTTTATCCTAGGGTAAACACCTTATTCAAGAACCAAATAAGTGATCATAAAAATTATTCAAGATAATATTATAGGTTAAAATGACTATTTTACTCCTAATGTGCATCTGAAATCCAAAATTAAAATTTATACTCAAATTCTAGTTCAAAAAAACATGGGTCCTTACACTAAAATATGAATTACTTCAAGGATTAACTAGATAAAACTTCTGAGTAAAATCATAATAAGTTTATAAACATAGCTACATACTTTGTGATAGATATATTTTCCTATTTCAGGCTCAAGAAATTGGTTATTCTTATGATCTTGAATGTGTGGGGGTAGAATTGTTTGTTGAACAATTATTTAATGTCCTCCCACATAATGATTTGTTTAACTTTATATTAGGTATATAAGTCCCACCATTAGTGTGAAATATCATTAAGTATTTAAGTTTCCAACTTAAATTTCAACTCAGGTGGTCTACCCAAGAATTTGAAGATTTGGTTCATTCTTTTCAGCCACACCTCTGATTTCCCAAACTCAAAATCCCCCTAAAAATGGGTGGATTTTGTTTCTTAAATTATTTAGAGTGATCCACTTGTCAAGGTTCATCATTTTGATCTTCTCAATCTATATCTTGTAAATTCTGAATTATGCTTTGGACAAGTTATTGGTTAACATGAAGATCAGGTTCAACAACATTTTCAGTAGCCTCTTCTTACCGGTTATTAAAACATCAATTTAGTTCCATTATTTATAACCAAAAAAATATGTTTTTTCATCACTCACTAGAAACTGAAGTATTATAAAAATCCAATTCACCATAATAAATAATAAATAACCATTATTTTAAAAAAATACAATATTTTATTCATTTTGATAAATCATCAAACTCAAAATAAACAATTTAGTCCTAGTGGGTAGTCTCACTAATGATGAATTCTATGAAAAACTCATCAGGTAAACCCAAGATGATGAGATGAAAACACACTTAGAAGTGTCTTAAAACACTTTTATACCTAGACTATCTTGGTAACTATAAGTTCAATACAAAAAGGTTAGCGATAGATTTTAATCTATACATTTCATGATATAGAATCCATATCTCCTTGCAATCATCCTTAGATACAGATAGAACGACCAGTATTGATACCATTTATAACATCCCAACCCTCATTAATTGGCATGGGAATAGGTGAGGTTCCACTAACCTTATATGATTTCCCCAAGACACCAAAGGATAGAAACAAGTTCCAAGGGTATAAAAGATCATTAGGGGATGATTTTCTCTTAAGAAATAAAATACCCTAGATACACAAATATAATCATCCAAACCATATATATATAATACATGAATATAAAGGATACAACCCAAATGTAAAACCAACCAAAACAATATCAGAGTAGTAGATGGAAGTAAAAGGTATAATAATAACACTACAAATTAGAACAAAACTTAAGACACCAATATGGAATCAATTTAAGCATCAACCCAAAAAATCTCTAGGCTCCAAACTCTAACCCACCTACTATGCCCACAATATCAAGATGAATCATTATAAAAGTAAGATACTTTTTCATTTCATATGTCTTGGTATATGACATCTACAAATGTACTAAAGTTCCCAAGCATGGGGTGAGTATAGAACTCATTAGGAAATCCCTAGAGACTTCATAGAATATGCCACTATGAAAAGAACCAGTTATCACTTTTCATATAAAACATTTTAAAATTAGATAATTAGTTTATATAAAACCATACATTAAATCCACGTCAGTAAAACCATAAATAAGCTTAATACCATTCATTCATATTTGGAATACCATTCCCATGTTCACATACACACACACTCTCACACACACATGCATCTATACACTCAACCTTGCACACAATCTTAGTGTTACCATTGATGTTGGTAATTCATGGCCATTATCCATTCCACTTTTATGGTGGAACTTCATGACTATAATCTGTCTACCTTGAAAACACGTCAACCCAATTATGAAAAATTCCATGAAAATCCATTTTATATAAAAATAATAATTTTAAAACATTTCATCAAATGTTTTTATTTTATAAAAACCATTCTATAATTTTAAAACCATCATTTTAAAATTTATAAGAAAATAGGGTTTTCTAAAATCCATCCAATTTTCCATAGTTTCAAAATGTATACCAAAACAGTTTCCTTCAAGAAATAATATAAAAATACCATAGTAAATCCAATAAAAACATTTTTAATAAAACTAATCCCTTAAGTTCTAAAAAATAGATATGAGATAGAATCCACCTACCTATCAACAGATAAAATAAATAAAGGATGGCACTAAAAACATCTATATCTCAGTTTGAAGCACCTTTCCTTAAATAGATCCAATAAAATCTTGTCAAGATTCACATAACAGCACATAGATCTATCTCAAACAGAGTAGATCTATGGATTGTAGATAGAGGAGAATAGTATATCAAATATGAACAAGGAAGAACAAAGACTTACCATCGATTCGGGATCTCTAATGCACTTTGATTCATCCAAAAGTTTCTTCTAGATCAAAGAGAATTGTCTTGGGAGACTAGGGGAAGAAATGAGTTTGAGACCTTGGAAGAATAGTAGAATAATTAGGGTATCAAGGCCTTAATAAAAATTAAAACACACTTTTAAGAGAATTAACTGTATGTTTCATGGTTAGGTTACATGGTTTTTCAAATCTTATGCATTCTATTGGACAAGATCTAGAAAACCACATGGTTTCAACTACATGGTTAGGAAAACCATGTGCCAAACATGCGATGCTACTATTGCAATGCCACACCCTCATATGGTTGGATCTCATGGTTAGAAAAACCCTGCACCAACCATTATTTTCCCATTGTCCCCACTTTAACATTTTCCCCTAGTATTTACATGGTTTGGAAAAACCATTCACCTACCCATTAACTCCTAGCATCACCTTTCATGGATTCCTAGATCTAGTTCATGGTTTCTACTAAATGTGATCCTCTAAAAACACTTCCAAACCCATCTAAAAACTCCCAAATAATAACCCAGTCATTATATAATTGAAAATATAGAAAACAAGTTTAAATTACATGAAATTAGGAGTATTAAACTATCCATCATAGATTTGATGATCAAGGATCTCTTTTTAACTCGGATAGGCATCCAACCAATCTGTCCCTACAAACTCAACCTCAATAGTAAAATAACTTAAAGTGGTTTATATTGTAGAATTACACATACATTTTTTCAACCCTCTCATGGGTATCTACATCCTCAAGGAAACCCATGACCATCTCGAACCACATCTTTTAAGTATACCTTTCATGTACATAACTATCATCAAATCATATAACGCATGAACCAACCCACTAAGGGTCTCTATACATCCCTTGAATGGGGAAATATATTGTTATCACCATATAAAATATAATCATAAGATCCACATGACCAATCATCATAAAAATATACCTCAGTTTAACTAAAAATGGTGATAGAAATAAGTTATATAGTAAAACACTATATAATTTTTTGTGGGCACATTAAATGACTAAACCCCCTATCATTAGTGAAACCAATCACAAAAAATCATATAAATTTCATGTAAAACCTAATGAAAAATATGCTTCATGTTCATAGTAATCTTATCACTATGGGTAAAGATAAAAAAAACCATAAATATCAATATCAAATACACACATTATACTTGAATAAACATCTCAATTGTAACTATGAAAACCAAAACAACAATCTTGCAACATCGATAACCTAAACTTTTTGCTAAAAAGGTGTTCATGACTCATCATCTCAATGACCATCACAAACTATGACACATCCCTATTCCATATCAACTATATCACAAATATTAATCCAAAATAAAATACATTATGAAGGCATTTTGTAATTATCCAAATGAAAACCACTCATCAATGTCCTAGATGGTGCATCACATTAACTCATACACGCGTCTCCATATTCCATAGGATATCAACTAACGATGAGGGACTAAATCATATTTTGGAGATACTATACCTTAATATCATAAACATAGATAATAAATAAAAATAAACAAACAAAATCTAAAATAGATAATAAAAGCACATAGAATCAATAAAACACATCCATGTTATAAAAAAATATAACATTTTCGAACAATCATAAATCTAAACTAATTTCTTAATGGTATAACCACAAGCATGAGATAAAAAGTTATAGAGGTTAAACCACTATCCTCGAGCCTCACCTCAATCCCAACTCTAAATACTCTTAGAGATGCTCCATCCTGATCCACTGCATATTCTATTCTCAAATGGTTATGATAGATATAAGGTATTCATGTGCACCACAGTACCTATGTAGGGTGTAAGAAATACATCTCAATTGGGTATCACAAAGTTAACCTAATATAAACCATAATATAAATATTTTAATGAGGAATATAAATGAAATAATAAAAAAGACACAAGCATTCACATTAGATCACCATGTGCTAATTGAACTACCTTAATACCTTACCCAGTCTTCTCATCCATAATTTAGGGAGAATTTTCCTTATACTAAAAAATCCATATCCTAAATAATACTATAAGACTCAGGGTATGGATTCATATCATATCTCAACCCACACTCAAAGATGCAGGGTAGGGAAGACATCAAGGACCAAACCAATCCCTCTGACTCAAGGGTGGTTGCATGTCAATCCCCATACCAACCCCTCTTGAGGGTGGTCACACATCAAGCTCCAAAACAAGCCCCTCTCCGGGAGGTTTCACATAAAGTACCAAATCTAACCCCTCTTAGGGGATGTTGCACATAAAATCCTAAAATTTCCCTTCTTTTATAAGGTAAGTCACACTTGAAATACCCAAACTATCCCTTCTCACTCAAGAGAGGTCCCACATCAAGTACCCAAATCAACCTCTCTCTGTGGAGGTCTCACATCAAGTACCAATATTATCCCTTCTCATTCAAGGGAGGTCACATATCATGTCTCACTAACCACTCCCCTCTCACTAAAGGTGGTTCTAACATACACAACCCAACCATTACCTTATCCCTCAAGGTAGGGTTATATTATAACCTTCTCACTCAAAGTGAGGCCATATATCTAATATAATCATCAAGTTGATAGTCACTCGAGACCTAGTCCCACATCACAAAGCATGTCATATCATCAATCTAGACTCATAGAATGATCTCCTCATGACCATCTCGGTCACAAGATCATATCATTCCAAATCTATTGACCTTCTCATCTCACCTATAATGGAATAAAATAGGTTCCTTATACCCATCTCGGTCTCTACTCACAGGCATGAATATATTTCCAAAAGCCCACAATTTTCCCTCATCTCATAGACCCTATCTGAACTTATCTTTAATAGGTCATTACCTTTCGCTTATAATTACTATATAAAAACTCAATCCCATCAAATGGGGACCATCCCGGCCTATATCACACTAAATACCTTGTAAACCTTATGTCAAGAAGAAAAATGATTCTCATAACCCTTTCATTAGTCCTATTTCATATATCCATTGTAGATCTCTCAAGCCCATCATCTAGAGGAAACCCTCCATGTCACACTATATAAAGTCCCAGATAACTTATCCCACTCATAGAACACTCCAAGTCTCTAATCCACCATCAATAGGGTGTTCCTCGTCATATGTGATATATACTACTATCTCACCCATCACCATTTAGACTAATCCTCTCATTCCTTACCAAATAACCTTATAAAACTAACATAGGTTATCAAATCCTCATCCCATGATTAAGGAACTATCCCAAAACTCTCATAACCTAAGATTAAACCTTCTCCCTCTTAGATACATAATAACCATGTGATCCCAAAATAACCAAACTGTAAGGGTGAACTTTCTTAAATTATAGGCAATTAAATACTATTCTATCACTTTACCTAGGTCTCTCTTATTCCCAATTTATTCTTCCAAATCATATATATTCATGAAATAATGAAAAATCATAAATAAATAAGAATATAGTTTTTTATAATAGGGACCACCTACTTCAAACATGTAGTCATCCCCTCAAAAATATTCACACATACTCATCCAAGCCTATCCATGCCTCTTCTAAGATCTTATCTACACCTAATCTCCTATCTCGAATCATTAAATCAAAGAAAATAATTATAAAAATTTATATTTAATTTTTCAATTTAAAACAATGAGTCATAATCACCAAAAACTTCTCTTATTATTCCAATTTAATTATTATTTTATCTTCTCGATAATTCATCTTTTTAATTGGTTTAAGAGGAAACCCTAACATAAACTAATAAAAAGCATTTCAATGTCCTATATCATGCTACTGATACTCCTATAAAAAAATTAAAGATACTTTAGGATGTTTTTATAACAATTTTTTTGTATTTTCTTTCAACATATCATGTTTTGAATGTTTTTGTTAAATAGGTGAAGAAATGTTTCTGAAGTTTTATTATGAAGTTCTCGAGGAGGTGAAGGAATTTTTTCTTAAACATGTTAGTAAATACTTTATTCTAGTCAAGTGATGCTCTTTTGTTCTAAAATTTCCCAACATCATGAATATTTTCATAATCCAATCATTTATTATAAGGAGGAGATCAAAGTAACTATATAAAGATCACTGGACTGAGGTGGTCGGAAAAAGATACTAAATTACTATAGTTGAAAACTTTCATACAAAGGGATAAAAGTTCAAAAATTTCATTAGAATCATATCACTAGACGTAGATTTTTGTACATGGATCATTAGATGGAAAATTCCCAAATTCACTAAGGGTGGTGATGTGATGCCCAATGCTTATAAAGTGTAAATTTTATGTTTGAGAAAAAGTACAGAGTTTAAGCTATAATACCAGATAGATAAGGATGTTGTAACCAAGAAAATTTGTAAATTATTATATAAAATAAGTATTTAGAAGTTGAAACAATGTTATCCAATAGACAATAGATCATGTTTTCTATATAGAGGCTGATTAAGTTTCCAGATAGGTAATTTTTATATCATTTAAGAGAAAAAAAATTTATGTTATAGACTATATGAAGTTCAATGTTATGAAGTCGGGAAGTGTACTACTGAAGGAAGTAATTGGTTTGAGTCCATAAAATGAAGAACCAACGGTAAAACAAATATAAATAAGTGCATCAGATTGAAAAGAAAAATTATCAACAAAGTTATTTTAGTGATTTTTTTAATCCTTGTTTTCACATAAAGTTTGTACATAAGAAGGATGCACCAAATAGATTATTTATAACATATAATTCAAAGAATATCAGATTGAGAGAATTCTTATAGGGAAGAACACTGTATAGTGGAATACTAAGTTCATTGGATTGTGGAAATCACTCAGTGTAGATCAAAAAAATATGAGTTATATGGAGTGGGGTTGGATGAAGAAGTTATAATGAATTCATCATACAAACACATATCAGATAGAGTGTTTAGAATATTTACATAACATTGTAAATATATTCAAACATGAAAATATTGAAATGATATTTTAAAGTGGTTTATCTTTCTAGGATAAGAAAGTGTAAAGAAGTTTATTAATGATAAGTTTATGGAATTTTGAAGAAGTTTTTAGATGATAATGTTTTTGAAATATGTTCAAGAATATTCAGGAAGACTCTAGAATGTTTGAAAACCATCCATTGAATTTCAATTTTGTAGGATATTATTTTTTAGATTTTGACTGAGTGGGAAAATATTTCAGGTTACCACACTTTCCTCCCAAGATATTTTCTATATAAACGGGAGTTTTTATTGTGCTAACAAACACTATTCACCCATAAAAAAGCTTACACACTAATTTTTTTAAGTAGTTCGAGTTTCCAACCAGGTTTAGTTTTTACTAAAGTTGAACAATAATGAGAAGATTTATAATGATAATATTTATTAGGAAAAGGGTTCTAATCAATATTTTCAAACTAAGATTTTCATCAGTGATATTGGATTGAGTCATCAGTCAAATTATATCAGAAATAAAATATAGTTTGTATCGGATAGAGTTTCTAAGATAGTTTTGAGGTGCACTAGTTTTTTTCATCTGATAGAACATAGGTCATAGTATTAGTTTCAAATGAGGCACATCAGATAGAGTTCATTGAATAAAGGAAGGGTGCACCGTATAGACACTTAATGAAGGATGGAATTGGACAAAGAAGATCTAGATGATGTGGTAGGAAGTTGTTTACAGAGTTTCTTATAATTGTGTTGGATTATTTTTCATAAGAAAAACTTTATAAATTAAAGGAGTCATTATAATATTTTTTATAAGAAAATATAAGGAGTGTGAATGTATTTTTCACATTGTATTCATATTTCTATTATAGTAAATTTTCATGGACTAATGGGAGTTTCCATGGTAAGGATGTAATCACCCACACTATGGTACAACCTTGTAAATCTTATGTACCTTGATTTATATTCCTATCTTTTCATTCTTGTGTGATTTTTATATACATTTATTAAGGATAAAACTATAAAAAGTTACAGGGGTTTATTTCTAATTGAAAAAAAATTATAAAATATCACCACTAATTCAACCCCCCTCCATTGGTTCTCATGATATAAAGGAACTTCAAGTTGTATAAAAAGAAACATCCCCCATGTAATATATTTATCATGTATAATCTCATTTTAGTTAATAATAGAGATATTCCTACCTTCAAAATAAAATATTATCATAGATGGAAAAATATAATGATACCCAATCTTCTATCTCTTATCTTGGAAGTAATTTATGCAGCTATAGTTGGGTTCTCACATGTTGAGAAAGATTCTCCTTTATAATCTATTGAAAAAAGAAATTTTTAGATATATGGGAAATCTAAAAATTCTATTCTTATATATTTTTTAGAAAATTATTATATGAAGTTGATGGATCTCAAGATGACTAAAGAGATTTCAGAAAAAAACTTGAAAGAGTCTTCAAGGGAAATATCAAAGTAAAGGAAGAAAGATTACAAATATAGAAAACCAAGTTCACAGATATCAGAATGGAAGATGATGAAGCCATTAATGAGTAAATCACCATAGTTAATGAAGTAATTTGAAATATCAAAGGAGATATTTCCTATAATATTCTACCATTGTTAAAAAAATAATGATACACATTCCTGGTAGGTATGATTCTAAAGTTTCTTCATTATAAGATAGAAATGATTTATCTCTTCATGAGTTGCATAACCTTTTTGTTTCATATGATATGATGAAATACCCATCATTAAAAAATAATATTAAAGAATAAATGGGTTTTAGAGAAATGAGTAATATGAATTTTCAAGAATTAGAACATGATTCAGTGGAAATAAGTGAATCATAAGATAATGAAGTCAATGTTGAATAAAATTAAATAATCATTTATCTTATCTCAAAAAATCACCCAAAAGGTAGAGGGATGTTTAAAGGAAAACTCCCACCTAAATGTTTCAAGTGTGGAGGAATTGTACATTTTGATATTAATTTCCCTAATAAGAAAGTCAGAGAATAAAAATATGATTCTAAAGAAAAACCTTATTGGAATAAGTTGAACAAAACTTCTAAGAAAGATAAGAAATCAAATCGATATAAGAAAAGGTTCACTATAAATAAAAGAAGTATTATGAGTTAGAAAGTTGAGTATGATTCTTCTAATAAAATATTATTAGAAAATGAATCACTATAAAGTTTTAAAACTTTCTTTTCTAATGTTTAAAATAAGGAAGATACTTTCAATAGTGAAGAAAAAGGAGGTGAATAAACTTATAGGGAGTATCTACTGAGATCAAAACTTGTTACATGTTATGATCAAAACAAAAAAAAATAAAGAAGGGTATCAGAATATTGAATAAATAAATTGTAAATAAAAATAAAGGAAATAAATATTTCCTTAAATATTAATATGTGAATATCAAGGAGATCAAAAACCTCATGCTGAAATTTGCTAAACAAAGAAAGATGGTGGAATATCATAGTTAGAAAACTATTACTAAGGAAGATGAGGTTTCTAAAACTGATCTCAGTTAATATATCTTGAGGTTTAATAAACCTTAAAGAAAAAGAATGAAAATATCAATAATTATCCATAGGTTTAAAGATAAAACATCTTGAGATGATGAGAAATATCATTCCATGAATTAGGTGACATATTTACCCACTAAGCAGAAAATTTTATCTGAAATTTATAACCATGAAGGTATAAGAAACAACTTTGGGAAATCATGGTTTTATAAAGGATGTGAGAAATCTATCACATAAATAAAATCATAAAATAACCTCTGTAAGAAAATTTTTTTACATTAGGGAATTTCTTATACAAAAAGATGTGTTGAACTTAAATGAACTGACTATAGGGAAAGATCATTTTTCTAAAAAAGATTGAGTTTTATTTGATATTGTTTGAATTATGGTATATATGAGCATAAGGTATATAATTGTTTCTACAATATGCCTCTTCCTAGAAATTGGCTTGAACCAAGGGGGAAAACTATGGAAGAAAATGTAGTAACCTTCCTAAGTTGTAGGAAGAATTAAAGGAAAAGTCACAAGATTCTCTAATGTTTCCAATGAAAAACTAATTTTATTACCTAAATTAATTTTGTGAAATATGTGATGAAACAACTAAATTTTCTAAATAATATATAAAAACTCTTGTAGGAAACGTTTTTTATGTTTGAAAATAAAATGATTCCAAAAAGAAGAAAGTTGAGGAAATAGATTTTTTTATTGAGATAGCTCTAAAATAAAGAAAAAATAACAAACTAATTATTATTGATTGTGTTTGTTCCTCACATATTATAGGTGTTATTAATATCTTGAAAGATATTTAAAATAATAAAGTATGAGTAGTTACTTTTGGAAATGAAAATTTCTTAAAAATCAGAGAAATAATAATAGTTGAGATAAAAGGTTAGAGAATGAAATCAAAGAAATTTGTGTATGTTGAAGGGCTCAAGAAAAACTTACTTAGTGTTAGAAAACTTCTTAATTATGGTGAGGAATTTATTTTTAGGATATATTCTTGTATCATTAGAAGTTTTAAGGATGGTAAATTCATCAAAGAGGAAGAAATAAGCAACAGATATCTATTTTAAATTTGAGATCTTTGTAACTCATGTTATATAAGTTCTAAAGATGAAAATGAGTTATGGAACCAAATACTTGGGAATCTTGGCCAAAAAAATATGATGAAAAATTATAAGGAAGATGTTTTAAGAAACCTACCAAAATTGATTAGTAAAGATGATGTAGTTTTTATAACTTGTTAGAAAGGGAAGATGGTCAGTAGAAGACATAAGAAATTTGAAATCCAATCCACCATACCTCTTGAGCTTATATACTATAGTCTTTGTGGGTTGATAAGACATCAACAAATAAAATGGTATTTTTAATTTATCAATTTGTTTTATGACTTCACTCTTATGACCTAAATAATGTTTAAGAAGCATAAATCAGAGGCTACTAAAATGTTTAGATTTTTCAAAATAGAATTTAAAAGAGAGATGGGTGTTTATATATTAAATTTGAGAACTAAAAATGGAAAGGATTACATAATAAATTTTTTCAAATTTTATCTAAAGAAACATGGAATTAAACATCAATACAGTGCTCCATACACTCCTCGGCAAAATTGAGTGATATAAAGGAAAAAAATCTTAGTGTAAAGAGGAAAAATTATATTGGATGAGTATAAACTTTCTATTTTTTGGAGAGAAGTTTTTAGTATTGTTGTTCATGTACAAAATAGATGTTTTTTTCAAATAGAGTCAAAAATTAAATCCTATGATATGTGGTGTAATAAAAAACCTTCACTGAAATATTTATAGGTTTTAAGGATTCCTTTCTGAATAAAAAAATTTGGATCTTGGAAATTTTGATGAAAAAAGTTTTGGAATAAATTTTTATGGGATATTTATCTAATGGAAGAATTAATAAATTTAATAATAAAAATCTACAGAAGTTGGTATATTCTTATGAGGTGAATGTTACTGAAAATCCAACCTCCTCATAAATTATTTTTTAAAATGTTGTTGGAATAGTGTAGCCTCATCCGTTTTGATGAATTTGGTCCAAATATGATAGGATGCTATAGTAATATGGACTTTGACATGGAACTGTAGAAGCATGTGACTCATGACATTGATAGGTCATTATAGCTCTATGGAATTCCAACTACCAACTACTATATCATAGAAGACATACTCAGTAGTTGGTGTAATATTTATATCATCCTCAACTTTATGATCTCATTCTCGCTAGTGTTTATGGGTGTCTAAAACTCTAAAATTTACTTTATAATTAAACTCTTGATTATAGTGATATTTATACCTATTTGTTTTCATATGGATTATTTCTTGAACCATGTAAATTGTTGTTCCCATATTCATATTCTTCATGTTCTTTTATTCTATATTTTCTTTATTTTCAAAAAAATTTGTTGTTATGGCTCCTGGAACTTTTCACAAAAACTAGTATTAGAGAAATGAGTTCAAAAGATAAATTTTTGTTTTTCTCAAATTGATAATTTGATATAGAATATTGAAGGGTGAAGATAAATCACTTCAATGGAACCAATTTCAGTTACTATAGGATGGAGATTGAGGATTATATTTATCAAAAAAATATTTTCTTACCACTTATGGGTGAAAACCCAATAGATATGGAGAATATGGAGTGGGGACTACTCGATCAATAGGTTATAGGTTTTTTGTTCCTTAAATTGAAAAAAACATGGTGTTCAACATCAGAGAGTAGGAGATGATGGCTAGGTTGATGAAAGATCTCATGAATATGTATGAGAATCCTTCTTTATCAAAAACATTATACCTGATGTAATGATTTTTCAATATTAAAATAATTAAAGGAATGATTTTTATAGATCACATCAATGAATTTGACACCATCATAAGTCTGTAAACATTTATGATAATTATTCTTGACGATGAGGTATGTGGACTAGTTTTACTATCTTCATTACCTAATAGTTGGGAAGTGACTATAATAGTCATGATTAGTTATTTAGGGAATATAAACCTGGTTCTGAAGGATGTGTGAGACCTGATCCTTAGTGAGGATATTCTAATAAGAGAATCGTGAAAATTCTATTATTGTACTCTGAACATGGAAGGAATAGGCAGATATGCACTGTGATATAATCACAGAGTATGATCAAAATCAAGAGGAAAGAGTTGAGAAAATGAAAATGGAACTGGTCTTATATGATGTATTTTCAAGAATAAATGACATATCAAGAAGGGATGCAGAGAAAAATGGAAGTTCCTGAAACTAATAATGTAAACACAATAGTTGAAGGAATTAATGATGTGTTTCTACTGATCATGGGTAGCCGTATGGAGACTTGGATTTTAGACTTAGAAGAATATTTCTATTCCACTTAAAATAATTTATTTCTGAATAATTAGGTTTCTAGAAACTTTTTAAAGGTATATCTTGCTAATTATGAACCCTTACAGACTATAGGGAAGTGTGATGCATGAATAAAAACGAATAGTGGGAGTTTTCTAGTTCTAGATAATGTAAGATATATCCCTAGACTGAGAATAAATTTTATCTTTGTTGGGTAGCTTGATGATGAGGTTTTTAGTACCACATTCACTAGTGATGAATGTAAGATTATCAAGGGATATATGGTCATAGATCATGGAGTAAAGAATGGTACCCTGTATAACATTATAGAGACTTTTATATCCATGCTTGAATTAATAAATTTTGTCTGGGATTTAAAATTGTGGCACTACATGCTAGGCCACATGAGTGAGAATGGGATAAAGGTTTTGGAAACAAAAGGAATGTTATCATAGATTATTTAGGTGAAATTTGTCTTATGTGAATATTGTATCCTTATAAATCAGAATATGGTATCTTTGAAAAAGGGGGCAGAACACCAAAGACCAAGAAGCTGGACCTGGTGCACACTAATGTCTGAGGGCCTTCACCAGTACATTCCATTATATATTCACTATATTATATGAGATTTATTTATGACTCAACTAGGAAGGTATAGGTTTACTTTATTAAAATAAAATATAATGTATTTAAGGTGTTTTAGGATTTGAATACCATGGTGGAGAATGAGTTGGGATCAAAGATAAAAAAAAATTAGGTCAGAAAATGGTAGAGAGTATGGTAGTAATGAGTTTGGATAATTCTATGAAAATAATGGAATTTGGTGGGAGAATAATCTTCCAAGTACGCCATAATATAATGGTGTAGTTGAAAGGATGAATAAGAAATTGAATGAATTTGTTGGGAGAATAAGGTTGCACTCGGGGTTACCTAAGACTTTTTGGGTATACACGGTGAACATGGCTACATATATCATCAATAGGATTCCATTTATACCAATAAGATAATTTCTAACTGAGGAGATACAGTATAGAAATGAGGTAAGACTCTCACATTTATGATTCTTTGGTTTATTTTAATTTGTACATATATATGCAGATTTAATGGAAAATCTTAATTCTAAGTATAAATCATTTTTATTTGTTGGCTATGGTACTGAGGAGTTTTTTTATAAATTTTTTGATGATAAGAACAAGATAATCATCAGAATCCATAATGTGATAATGAAGCAAGGTGTCACATACAAGGACTATCATGAAGATGAATTTGTTGGTGTGAATATAGAACCAATGTTATGTGAACAAATGGATCTTGAAGTTGTACATGAGAATTTGACAGAAAAACTAGTGGATCCTACTCCTCAAGTGGAGTTGAGGAGATCAAAAAGGCTGAAAAGGTCATTGTAGAGGTATTCATTATCCTTGTATTATCTTTTATTAAATTATAGTGGAGAAACAAAATTTTTTGAAGAGGAAATGTAGTTAAAGGAGTCAAACAAGTGGTAGTTGTCTATGAAGGAGGTGATTTCTTCATTACATGACAACATTACTTGGGAGTTGACACATTTTCAACAAGGAAAGAAATAATTATAGAACAAATGTGTATACCATGTAAATAAAGAATGTGATATAAATTGGGGTTATAAGGAAAGTTTGATGGTGAAATAATTTCAACAGAAGTAAGGTGTGGAATTCAATGAAATTTTTTCACTTGTAGTGAATCTTACCACCATCTGGGTGGTTCTCAGTATTATTGCATCATAAGACTTACATATTGAGAATCTTGATATGAAGATGAATTTCCTTCATATATATTTTGAGGAGAATCTTTATATGAAATATCCATAGGGGTACATTGAGTTAGGAAAGGAATACCTAGTTTACAAACTCTAGAAGATATTATATGGGTTAAAGCAGGCACCCAGGAAGTAAACAAATTTTGATGCATTCATGACAAAAAAATTCATAAAAATGGTATGTAATGGATCAATGTTGTTATTTTAAGTCTTTTGGTGATGGATAAATTATTTTAATTTTATATTTGGATGATATTATCATTATAGGATCATGTATATAGAGGCTTAATGATATGAAAGGGTAGCTAGCTAAGGGTTTATAGATGAAAGATCTTGGATAAGCTTGCAAGATTTTGGGGATGAATATAAAAAAGATAATTTATAGCTAGAACCTTATTTTCATCAAAGTATAACTACATTAGAAAGGTTATTATATGATTCGATATGTTGGAAGAAAAGCTAGTTCTTATTCCCCTATCAATCCGTTTAAAACTATCAAAGGAGCAATAACTAAAGACATCAGAAGAGGTTGAATACATGTAAAATTTTCTATATGAATCATCTTTTATAATCCTGATGTATTTCATGGTATATACTTAACCTAACATTTCTCAGGTAGTGGTAGTTGTGAGAAGGTACACATCTAACCCTTTAAAAAAACATTAGGAAGCTGTGAAGTGGATAGTGAGGTATCTAAAGGGAGGAAATAAAGTATATTTTTGTTTTGGGAATGGAAAATCATTACAGGGGTATGTGAATGATGACCTCAGAAGTGATTTTAATAGTAGAAGGGGTGCCACAGTTTATATATTTATATATGGAGGAACTATAGTGAGTGGGATATCTCAAATATAGAAGGTGTTGGATCAATATACCATAGAGGTAGAATACATTATTGTAATAGAATCTATAAAGGAGATGGTTTGGATAAATAACTTCTTGGATGAGATTGGTAGAAAGTGAGAAGGAAATTTATAGCACTGTGATAGTTAATGTTCCATACATATTACTAAGAACCTAGAATTTTATACTAGGACGAAGCATATTTAGTTGAAGTGTCATTTTATTAGAGGCTTGATATAGGATGGGTTACTGACATTCTAAAAGACTAATGGAACCAAAAATTCAACATAAATATTGAAAAATCCAGTGGTGATAGAGAATTTGAGTCACTGTTGTACATATTTTGGTCTCTGTTGATGAATAGAGGGTGATGAGTAGAATATGGGAGAACACTACGGGAGAAAAAAATAGAAAACATATAGTATTTTCTGAATCATCAGCTTGAAATTAATTTTGTGAATGGAAATTATGAAATTCTAAGTAAAACAATAAGAGGGGATCATATTGAGTAAGTTTTATAATTCACCTTCATCAAAGAAGGATAGCATAGTATATCAGGCTTTGAGTGGAATATTTTTTGAATAGTAAATCCTGACCTGTTTAGATGAAGTTAGGCTGAATGCTAGTGGCCCATAGGGCACTATAGTAGTATGTGATAAAGACACTATAGCAGTGTGGACTTCAACAAGGAATTTTAATAGCATGTGATTGGAGAAATTAATAGGTCTCTAAAGCTCCAAATACTTCTATCCACTTGTTACCATATCACAATGGACTTATTGTACGGTTGGTGTAATAGTTGCATCATTATTTCCTTTATGAGCTCATTCGAGCTAGGGTTTCAATGTATCTTAAAATATGAAATTTTCCCTGTAATTTTTATCCTAATTATAGTAAAAAAAATTCCACTCCATGGATTCTAGGATCATTTAATGAACCAATTAAATCAATGTGTCCATTTTTATCTTCTTTTTGTTCTTTTGTTCTATATTTTCTTCATCTGTAAACCTTCTTTTTCACTATGACTCCTGGTGTTTTTCGAAACAAATATTATATAATCTAAATTTAATACTTCTAATAAGGATTATTAAAGAGAAGATGAATGTGATCTAAAAATTTCACAAGATGAGTCTAATGAATATTATAATAAATAAAGTGATATAGTAAGAAAATCTCTTAAATTTAATATATTATAGAAACATGTTTAATTTCATATCATTATTGGAAATTAAAAAATCTTGGGTTTGGACTAGAAGGAAGTTGAGGTTAGAAAATAAAACATCTCTTATCTCGCATGTAAAACCAAAAATATTTTCAAAGGCATTTGAACATAAAGATTTGTTTACTGCTATAAATGAGGAGTTAGATCAGATTGAGAAAAATGACACTTGAGATATTATTCCAGGACCAGCAGGAAATAATTTTATAAGAAAAAAATTTTTGTTAAAAAATAATCTCAAATATCATGGATAAATTTAATGAAACAAGTCATGACTTGTTCAAAAATGCTACTCACAAGTGGAAAGTTCTGATTTTGAAGAAAAATGTCCCCTTGTTGTAGGACTCGAAACTATAAGAATGTTCCTAGTAGTTATTACACATAATTGTTACAAAGTTTATCATATGAATGTTAAGTTAGTTTTCTTAAATGGAAAAATTAAGGAAGAATTATATACTGAGAAGACTATTGGGTTCATTCTTGAAAATTTTGTGACCATGGTGTGTAAGTTAAAGAAGTCCTTATATGGGTTAAAACATGCTCCATGTGCATGGTACTCTAAACTTTATAATTACCTAAAATAGTTAATATTTTTTAAAGAAAAATTTAATAGAAACCTATATGTGAAGTAAACATAGGTACCCTAATTATCATTATTTACATTGATGATATATTTTTTACAGGTTAAAGAGATAAATCTTGTGAATATTTTTCTGAATAAATAAAGAAAAACTTTGAGATGCTAATGATCATAGAATTAATATTATTTCAAGGCTTAAAAATTCAAAAGAAATAAAGATATATCTTTTTATCACAAGAAAATTATACCAAGGAGTTATTAAAAAAAATTGTATGAATAATTATAAATAATTTTCCACACCTATCATTTTTGGTATAAAGATGACTAAGGATGAAGCTCTAAAGAGTGTGAATTAAAAAGAATTTTTGGAAGTTGGGAGGAATCATGCTTTATCTTATAGCTTCAAGGACAAAAATTTATATCATGTTACATTTTTTGTATGATATCATAGTGATCTAAAGGAATCACATATGTTGGTAGTAAAAATAATTCTCAGATATGTTAATGGAACACCTTCTTATAGTTTATTATATAAAATAATTTTTGACATGATATTTCTTGGATACACTGATACTAATTGGTCTAGATAGTTTAATTATAGAAATTCAACATCTGGAGTAATATTTTTATTGGGAGAATGTTGTGTGAGAAATAATATTAAGAAACAAAGTTCAGTTACTTTGAGTACAGCAGAAGCATAATATATTGTTGTCACCCATGCTTGCATGCAAATGATATAAATGAAAATTAAGCTAGAAAAGTTGATAGTGAATATTAGAAAACTATTTAAGATTATTTGTGATAATAAAAGTTCCATTTATCATTCAAAAAATCTTATAAAACATTAAATATCAAAGCACATTGATATTAAGTATCATTTCATAAAAGAGAAAGTTTCTAGTGGAGATGTTATGCTCGAGTACATTTCAACGTAGTATCAAATTACCGATATTTTCATAAAATCTATTCTAAGGGAAATATTTGAAGAATTGAGGTTATAGTGACATATTTATCCTCCACTAAAAAAATCATAAATTTCATAAGTATGTACCTCATAATACTTTGTATTATTTTTTCAAAGGGGGAGATAAAAAGGTACAATTATTAAAAAAATATTTTTCGAATCTGAAAATGGCTTCATTAAAAGTGGAGATAGAAACATTTGAGGGGACTTATCTTATCATTAAAAAAAATTATCATCAAGGGATAAAATTCCATCAAAAATATTTTTTTATCCATTAGTGTGGTTTTAGGACATTATATCTAAGAAAGGTTTTTATTTTATGAAAGTTTTTAGAAAATTATTTTTAAAATTTACTGAGTTGTTAAAAAATGTTATGAATGTTTCCCACAAATCCAAAGGTGGGTTGAAGATCCCTTGGGTTTTTTTCATAACAAGTTGTTTATTTTTATTTAAAACATATAATATTATGATTTTTTTTGTTAAATAGGTGAGGAAAATTTTATGAAGTTTTCTTATGAAGTGTTAAAGGATCTGAAGGAATTTTTTCTTAACCCTGTAAGAAAATTTTCCTCTAGTTAGACAATGCTATGTTGTTCTCAAAGTTCCCAACATCAAAAATATTTTAATGATCTAATATTAATATTGAAGGAGGATATTAAAGTTACCATATGATGATCACCAGACTGGGGTGGTCAGATAAAGATACTAAAGTTTTGTGGTTGTACACTTTCTTATAAAGGGAGAAAAGATCAAAAAGTTCACCAGATGTGTATAAATGGATGTAGATTTATGGATGTGGAATAACAAAGATACAATTCTCAAATGAACTACATAAGGGTAGTGATAGTATACATAAGGGTGGGGATAAAATGCATAAAGGTTATAAATTTATAGGTTTTATGTTCTAGTGAAAGTACAAAGTTGAAGATATAATACCAGATGAAGCAGGTATGTTGTAACTAAACAAAGGAGTAAAGTATTCTACAACAGAATTCTTAAGAGGATATGACAATTTTTTCCAGTAAAAAATGGCTTAGGTTTTATTTATTGAGGATGTTGAAGCTTTCAGATAGACATTTTGTATGTCATTCATGTGGAAAATTTTATGTTACAGGTTTTATGAAGTTTGATGTTATGAAGTCACAAAGTGTGTTACAAAAATGAGTTATCATTTCGAATCCATCAGTAAAAAATATATAAATAAGTGCCTCAAACCTAAAATATGAATTTTTAATGATGTCATAAAAGTGAGTTTTAAAATCCTTTTTTTACGTGAAGTTTTTTCTGAAGTAGGATGCATTAGATGGAATCTTTCCAATACATCAGACGAAGAAGATTGTAAAGAGAAAAGTATCATAAGACAAAACACCAAAAAGTGGAATGTTGAGTTCATCAAACTAAGGAAATTGTTCAATTAAAATTATACAAACTAAAGTTAGATAGATCATATCAATATGGAGAATTTATAATGAATTCATCAGACAAACACATATTGTATTAAGTACTGAGAATATTTATATAACTTTGTAAATCCATTTAAATAAGTTGATGTTGAGATGATATTTTTAAGTGGTTTATCTAGATGAGATAAAAAAGTGTGAATAATTTCATTTTTTATATGTTTAATGAAGTTTGAAGAAGGTTTACGATGCTGATGTTTTTCAAATATATTCAAGAATATTTAGAAAGACTCTAGAATATTTGAGAAGCATCTAGTAAATTTCAGTTTAACGGGACATTCATTTTTTTATTTTGGTTGAAAAGGAAAATATTTCAGGTTCCCATGTTTTCCTCCTAGAAGATAACCTATATAAAGGGGATTTCACATTATATGAACTAACACCGATCACCCATAAAAAATATGACACGCTGAATTTTTTTGAGCATTTTGGTTTTCCTACTATGTTAAGTTTTTGGTTAAAGCTAAAGTACAAAGACAAAGTTGTAGTGATAAGAGTTATTTGAAAGAGTGTGATGATAATTATTATTAAATAGATATTTTAATCAGTGATATCAAACAGATTCATCAGTCATATCATACTAGATAGAGAACAGATTTTGTTTTAGATAGAGTTTTCAAGAAGGTTGTGAGGTTAAATGGTTTTATTCATCAGAAAAAACATGGGACAGAGGAATATTTTTAGTGTGTAATGCAAGATAGAGTTCACTAGATGAAGGGAACATGATATGGACACTTACTGGATAGAGGAAATCAAATGGAGAAAATTTGGACAATATTGTGGGGGTTGTTTACAAAGTTTCTTACACTTGTGTTGGCTCAGTTTTCATATCCAATACTTTGTAACTGGAAGGATTCATTATAATATTTCCAATAAGGGTATAGAATTAGTCTAATGGAAGTTGTATCATTATATTAACTTTCCAATTATAGTTAATTTACATGGAACAATGGTAGTTTCCATAGAAAATATTTAGTCACTCACACTGGGGGAGAACCTTGTAAATATTGTGTGTCTTACTTTACCTTACTATATTTTCATGTTTGTGAGATTGTTATGAAAATTTTATGAGGCTAAAACTCTAACAAGTTATATGGTTTTATTTATAAGTGAAGATAAATATAAAATATCACCATTGATTCACCCCCCCCCCCTCCTCTCAGTGGTTCTCATGATCCTAAGGAACTTTAAAAAGCCTCGTCATGCAACATCCACCCAATAAATAATTCCACACCAGATGGTAAAAACTCTAAAAAAACTCATCAATTGATGTACCTTAAATAAAATGGATAGAAATAGTGTTCATTATTTATATCAAGATTCCCTTATACCCACTTTATAAAATCTTCATTACCCCGGTCTTATTCCACTATGGTCTGAGAGAATGTTAATAAAAAACTATCTGAAGACAACAAAATCAATAAAAACATAGGAAGAAGAACTGAGGGAAGAGGAGATAATTAATCACCACAAAATTACAAGGAAATATTCAAGAATTTACCTTATCAAAGGGGATCAAATAAGGGAATAAAAGGGGAAGAATATTGTCAAAATATAATTCTCCTAATTCCCCTTCCCTCTAAATCATGAATGGTCATGGCCAAAATATGATGGGATTAACCTTGTTTTTAAAAATTATAAAAATACCCCATCATAGTGTAATTACCTATAAAAAAAGCCTATCATGTAATAGCCCATTGGTTCATGGTGTGGCATATCCCCTTCATCCAAAACCAAAGACCCCATGACTTACCCCTCAGTACATAACCCCTCAGGTCAAAATATGGTACACCTCTTATGGGAAGAACCAAAACTCTCATACCTAGGCCCTCATAGCATGGTATCCCCTTTATAATCACAACCTTCATACTCTACACAATGATTCCAATTAAGTAAAACTATCACTGGGTGACCCTTCTAATCATGTAATTACTATTATTTCTCCATGAAAATTTAGGAAGGCAATATATGAGGATTCCCACTATGGTGCGATGCACACCACTAGAGCATCATCTTCATACGTAAGGTTTTTTACATTTAAAAATACCCCGCATACAACCACCATGTTTTGAAACCCAATAATCGTATTGTGATATGTTTCCCTTAAGATTTGGTGTCTCCCAAGGCCATAACATGATCATTGATCAAACCCTTATCATCTCATGCCTCTTCTCTATCATGGAAGGAAAATATTTCAGCAGTAAAAACTCAACTCCAAAATTAGAAATTTAAATTTCCCCTAAATTTTATAAGTCATAGAAATTAATTTCATTCCAATTTTGAAGTATATATCTCACAAACACACTATATAAATCTTTTCTACTTTTCATAGTCCACATTTACCTAAAACACTTTTTGAAACACCCTTATCCATGGATTATTTCCCATTTCAAAAGAATTCCATAAAACCTAATAGGTAAAATTACTTTTAACATGTTATACCCAAGTTCAACTACTTGTTTTAATAAATTATACATGGATCTATAATAGTAATCACAATTATTGTTTTAGTATTATCATTTCTTATAGTAAAATCTTTATCACACAATGATAAATGAAATGCATTCTTTAAACCTCAAACCTTATTTTTTCCTTTTTCCTAAAAAAAATATGATCTTCAACTAAGGAATCTAAAATTTCTTGTTCCATGATTCCAAATTGGGTGATTTCCTCATCCATGAAATAGTCCTCCCAAATTCTCCATTTCTAGAATAGATATGAGAACCATGATGACACCTACAACAATACATCCATTTTAACCAGTCATGGACACTGTTACATTGTTTTTGAGATTGCACCGTAAAATATATGAAGTTTTTAAACCATAATTTAATAATTTTCATCTCAAAATTCCTCTAATTCTTCTGATACACTATGTGATATATCTCCATTAAAACTATTATTATTTTAGAAGATAAACACCACGATTTGTTAATAAACACAACCCAAAATTCATTCAATTATTTTTTATAACACCTCAGGAAAATAAGATCTACTAAAAACATTAAACCAACACAAATAATATTTTCCATAATAAAATTGAATATATTTTTCATGGTAAAATTCATAAGGAATGAAATGTAGAAGTAACATGAAAAAATAAACACAAATAAAAACAATTTAATTTTTAATTAATACATTCTAAATTTAAAATATTTTCACCTATTTTATATATTATTATTAAAATTTTGAGTTTGAAATTAAGTTTCTATAACTAAATATGTCATAATGTTCAAATAGTGGAAAATTAGCAGTATCATTCATTAGTTTTTGATAGTTTTTTCATGCTTTACTTCTCTTAATTGTAATATTTTTTTTAAAAATATATATACACATTGTAAAACTTTATTCTAAAACAGAGAATCCACTTATGAGGGTTCTCCCTATGATAGTGATTTCATGGATTCCAAGTGTACTTATGTGGATCTGGATGGTTAAATATTTGAAAATTTGATAAATGGGTATTTTAATGGTGATGGAGGGGGCCATTAAGATGACCGTGGAAAAAAATTATGATCCTTTCCATTGATGAATCCAGAAAGGGTACATTGATGTTTCATAGAAAAATATAAATATCTCCCATCATTGATCTGTATCTATGTTTAAGCTTCCATTTATGGAATTATGAATGGATCTGTTCACACTCCTACTAGATTCTACCTCAATAAGTCACCCTCTTCATCTTCTATTAAGTACTTCCTTCTTTGTACACTTTGTAAAATCTTCTCCCGCGCTCTTCACCTAGCCTTTAAATACCCTCTCAATATGAATAACATGGAGTGTAATGAGAGTCACTCTTCTAATATCATAGATTCTTTATCTCATATCCATTGATAATTCTATTATGAAATACCCTGTAGTCCATATATTTCATTAATATATTTTTCCCATGATTTGATTAATTTTTATACTTTTTTGTTGAATGGGTTATTATTTATGAAATCATGTTATAGATTATAATGATAGATCTATTTCCATGTGATTAAAAATAAAATCAAATCATTATAAAAATGGCTGCCATAATTTCTGTGATTGGAGGTGTAACGTCCCAGCCTGGAAGCCACTAAACCAGTGCTCCAAGTTGGTGCACCACGTTACCTCAAGCACACCTCCCCATATGCCAAATGTTTCTGACTAGTAACAAAGGTCTAAAGGAACATGTGGGGAGACTATATCCTCTTTAATAGAGTAATAAAATAATATAAAATAATATAAATATCAACACACAATAATAATAAATACCAAAACAAAACATACCACATTCCCAAACAGGGGATGTACTAACAAATAATACAGTAAAATGTTCCATACCATGAAAATATTCTTTTGTGGAAGGTAAACAAAAAATATAGACACATTTATAACCTCCCAAGTTGGGTCCTGACCCCAAGTTTAGTCCCCTCATCCATGATCCACCCATATCAACCATCTACCATAGGTCATTTTCCCTTATCATGACCTGCTATCATGAAGTTTACTCGTGTACCCAATGGAGACCTGATAAGGGTGTGAGTATAACTCAGTAGGTCACCACCAACAGTTTCTAAAATAATTTCCAGTCTAGTCACAGTGTATTCAGAAGTATAAATAAGAAATGAAAGGTAGTAATTAAAAAAGTTTTCATTATTCAATAGTATTAAAATTAAAGACTCTTATTCTAAGTTCTTATTGTCCCCCATACGCATCTAACCTACTTCAGCCCAATTTCGGTTATCTGAACCATGTATAAAGGGTTCATAGCTTAGAAAAAAAGAGTATCATTCCAAGTATCCAACTGGGATTTGTAAGGTCATGTATGACCATCCCAACCATGATATAGAATTCCATGTCCATACTCTTGGATTCAATAGAATCAGTCTTTTCTTAAAAACTTACTATGCATAGGGGAAACTGGAGAATCAATCTGACTTTCCCAAGGGAGAGGATCATCAGTCCAACAACCCAAACAACCATTTGTTCACATTTTCAAAGGCTATTCATCATTAATATTTTTTATAAAAAAAACAAAATAGATGAACCATTTCATTTATCACAATTCTATAGTTCATTACATTCAACATATTCTCAATTCCCATAGTTAGGCTATTTCACCCTTGAAACACCATTACAACCATGTATCACCCCATCAAATCTAATTAACCACATGGAAAAACCCCTTTAAACCCTTTCTCATATTTACTCATTTATCTTATTCAATTCAATATAAACACCCCTTTATTCCATTCCAACATGCTTACCACAATTATAATTGTTTTAATCTCATAAACCCTTCAATTAATCATTTAACAAATTAGTTCTCATGTTTTTGGAATTAGAACACCCCATGGGTGATCATAGGCCATTTATAATCAACATCAATGAATCCAATGAGGATCTTAGGGAGGGTTCAACACACCCATTTTATCATTTCTTACCAAGGGTTAAAATTCACAACACAACAATACAAGTTAAAACTATATACACATAAATTAATCACTAGGACTATGGAATATAACTTGTATACCACCTACCTTAAGTTTGTAGATGAACGCTCGCTCAAACATTTCCCTTGATTCAATCCTAAGCAACCCTCAATTCCCAATCTAAGAATCTTCTAGAAAATAACTCTTTTGAGGCTTAAGAAGGAGAAAAATGGTTATATAAGGCATCTATTATAAAATAGAAGAAATATTATTGGTATAATCACCCAGATCTTTGATTTGTAACCAACAACACTTCAAATGACCCAAAATTGAGTGAGAATTTCCCTTCAAGGAGGAGGGATCCCTTAGTTCATCACTCTAGATACATGAGGTGGAATGAGGATAAAAATGGGTAAGAACTCATAATGTATTATAGGGAAAATGGGAAATTCCCTCTTTTAATAAGGTTAGTGGTTTGGCCGCACAATTGGCCAAACTGTGTGCCACCCTCTGTCCAAGAGGGGACCTAGGTCACACATTATCCTGGAAATCCTGAACGGTTTTCCAAGACATGTGGAGGCTATGTGTTTGGATATGTCCAAAGTCTCATGGTTTTTTGGATCCCCTTGCATGATTTTTTAACCATGCACCCTTCCCCTATAGGATGCACAATTAAGGCACATGGTTAGTATTGAGATCCAATTGTGCTCCCTACACAATATAGACTCTTTTCTTCCTTTTTCATGTCCCAAACCCTTGAGTCACCCCTGATTCCCCTCGTATTCTTTGTAAAATTTTCATTAACCATTATAAAGGGAGTTGACTCAAAATTTAAACAAGAATTTACCAGTTCAAAAGGTTGGGATCTTATAACCTACTCACCTTATAACAAATCATCCTCAATCTACACTCCAAAGAATTTCTAAGACTCCAGGGTAAAAAGGTCAGGCCACCATGCCTTCATATATTTTTATTTCTCTCAAGTTTCCTCCTAAACATTACCATGCTTCCACGGAACTCAAACCAATGGTACGGTCTTATCCCATAAGACTTTCTCTTTGTGATCCAGAACACAAACCGGATGATCCTTAATGTAAAAATTGGCCACAAGCCCAAAATCATCAACATATATCACATGAGAAGGGTCAAGGTGATATTACCAAAAATGTGACATATGTAAAACATTTTTCATGCCACTATACCACTGTGGAAGATCCAATCGGTATGCCACCAGTTCAATACTCTCTCCAATATCAAATAGCCTCATATACCTGGGTTCCAACTTGCCCTGTTTTCGAATCTAATTGTGACCTAATCTTGTAAACACCTGAAGGAACACATATTCACCCACCATAAAGTCAAATATGTTGATCATCGTATAAATTATGTATATAATGAACTGTATACATACACTTATGAATCAACTAAATCAACTCTAATGTATTCTCCACAAGACTTGGTACCAACAATTCTAATTCCCCTACCTTCATCCAACATAAGAGATATCTACATGGCCTACCATAGAGTACCTCATATGGTGCCATCTAAATATTCACCTGATAATTATTTTTATTAGTGAACTCTAAGAGCTCTAATTGTTTCCCCCAAGATACACCAAAGTCTAGGATTCATTCCTTTAAAATTTTATCTAGTGCCTAGATAGTATGTTCTGATTTCTCATCTGTCTTCGGGTGGAAAGTCATACTCAAAAATACCTAGGTACTCAGCACCTTTTTTAAACCTTGATATAAACATGAAGTAAAATCTAGATCAGATCTGAAATAATACTCTGAGGTACCCCATGAAAATGTATTATCTCCTGAACATATAAGTCACCCAATTGGTCAATGGTGAATGACTCACATATTAGTAATAAGTTTGATACCTTTGTCAAATGATCCATAATCACCCATATAACATCATTATTCTAAGGTATCCTTAGAATCCCCACAACAAAAATCCATTGTAACATCACCCCACTTTCATTCCAAAATGGGTAACAATTGTAACAACCCACTAGGTCCTTGATGATCAGCCTTCACCGGATGATAGGTGTAGCATTGTGTCATGAAACCTATAATATCCTTTTTCATTACTGGCCACCAATACTATCTATGAAGATCATGGTACATTTTGGTAAAACTAGGGTGTACCACCCACTTCAAAGCATAAAACTCATGCAACATCTCTTCCCGTATACAAGTAGTCACAATGATATTACAAAGAATGCGAATAATATCATCCTATTCAACATTCCAATCAAAAGGTGTCTCTCCACCTTTGAAATTGTCTCTCAAATCCATTCATTACGAATCCTCATATTGTCTCCTCTTTACCAGATTTAGAAGATAGGGATCAACTGATAAGGACGTGACTGACATCCGCTCATGTTCCTCATAAACACCTATATGCATCTCAGTGAACAAACCCATCATCCTCCACTTAAAACTACACTCTTGAACTTCTTGAGTTCGTGTCTTCTGACTCAATGCATCTGTAACATTGTTTTCATTACATGGTGAATAATCTAGTTAAAATTAAAAATATTGCATGTACTTTTCCCATATCTACTACTATAGACTCAAATATCTCTTGGAAAAAATTTTATTAAGGATCTTATAGTAAATATAAACAAAAAACTCCACACCTAAGAGATAATTCCACCAATATTTCAAGCCATAAACCATTGCAACCAACTCTATATCACATGTAAGAAAGTTTTATTCATGTGGCCTTAACTACCATGATTCATACACCATGGCTCGATCTCCCTACATCAATGATGCCCTAAGTCCAATCCCATATACAACACAAAATAAGGCATACTCCTTACCCATATTGGGTAAGATCAAGATCAGTGCAGTGGTTAAATGTTTCTTCAACTCCTTAAAATAATTCTCACATGATTTAGACCACTTAAATATTATAACCTTTATGATTAAGCCTTAAAGTGGTGCTTCAACATGAGAAAAATATTTAATGAACCTTTGATAATAACTCACCAAACCCAAAGATCTTCAAATATCAAAAAAATTATTGGGATACTCTCAAGATACAACTACTTGAACCTTCTATGAGTCCACTGACACACTTTCCTCTAAGATGGCGTGACCCAAGAAATGTACCTTATTGATCTAGAAATGAAACTTCAATATCTTGACATATAATTGATTATATCTCAATGTACTTAAGATGATGCCATGATGTTGGGCATAGTCATATTGATTCTAGGATTACACCAAGATGTAATCCACAAAAACAAATGCAAAGTAATCCAAGTATGGGTGAAATATTTTTTTCATTAAATACATGAATATAGTAGGAGTGTTTGTCAAACTGAACAGAATTATGACAAACTCATATAAACCATACCTACTCCTAAAATCACTATGTAGTATATTATAAGATCTCACCCTCAAGTGATGATAATATAACCTGAAATAAATTTTTTAAAACACATAATAACCCTTCATATAGTCAAATTTTCATTGATTCATGGAAGAGGATATTAGTTCTTAACCTTCATCTGATTCAACTTCTGATAATCGATGCATAACCACAACATTCCATTATCTTTCTTAGAAAACAAAACTTAATATCTCCATGGTGATGTACTTGGATGGATAAATCTCTTATAGTCTAATTACTAAATTTTATTTTTAAGATATTGAAGCTCTTCTAGTTCCATCCTATAAGGAATAATATAAACTGGGTTATCTCCAGGCACCATCTCATTTGTGAAATCGACCTCTTTCTCAAGTGGAAGACCTGATAAGTCCTTAAGAAACATGTATTAAAAATAATACACTATAAAAGGTAATACATCATGATCCACTACTCCATAATCAAGAAAAATACTTTCCACTTGGTCTATTAACTCACACAATTTTAGACAAATTGGCCCTGTGTGGCCTGCCTATATATTCCATTCTCCATGATGGACATAAGTGTATCCCTCAGGAGATGTGAAAGCCACTCTCCTATGGTAACAATATATATGATCCCAATATGTAACAAATCAGTAAATCCCATATATCAGGTAAAAACCTATCATCTCAAGCACTTAAAAACTCAAAGGATTCAATATCCACTAAACTTGAGTGAACAATCCTTACATTGACAAATACCCTCTGAGCACACTCCCAACAGCAGGTCAATCAACATCGCCCCACACATATATTCCACTTATCTACTGATAAAGAAAATATTTTAAATAATTTTACATTTTATTTCACTATTTTTAATCCCACCAAAGTGTTATTTTAAGATAAATTTTCACATTTATGTTTTTGAATCATTTTTTATCTTAATTTAGAAAATTGCCTAATTTTGGATTTTAACTGTTTTAATTGATTTCAGTATTTCATCCATAAATTTTTGTACATTGATCTAAATTGTTAAGTTATTTTAATAGGATTACATATATGTTTGGATTCATTTAATTCTTTTGGATTCAAAGTTCAATCAACCATTTGGAGGCCCAAATCTAGCTCACAATTCGGACCTCAAAAATTGTGCATAGATCTTGAGATATTTAATATTATAACCATATATCATAACTGGGAAAATAAATTGAGCTTAAATTTGACAAGGATTTGTATAATATATAAATGAAAAACCTTCATTAATGTGGACACACATTATTTCTTCATTTTCAAGGCCATAAATGCATGGGAACTCAGAGTATTAGAATACAAACTTTCACCTGTAAAAAAAATTATGAGGGTAAATTGGATATATCGTTCTCCACACATATCCTATATAGATAATATGTTTTGGGTAGAAATAAGATACATAACCAAAAAACATTCAATAATAAAACTATTTCAAATTCTTCCATTAAACTAGTATTCCACATGAAAACTTTCGATGGAAATATTTAGATCCAAAAACTTCCTCACATTGCATATACAAATGTGTTTATTCTTCATTTCAAAGGGTTGTCACTATAGGTGGAAATTTTTAGTAGTTTTCTATTTTTTCTTCTATAATATTCTTATATATTTTTAGTATATGTTATTCTTTTTCTTTATTTCATTCTCTCATTTTTTATCTTTTGTGTTTTCACCCCATTTTCTTCTTTACTGTGAACTCTTATACTCATGATCATGAGTAAATAACCCGGGGAATTTCCTAGGAGAGTAATATAGTTTTGAATAAAATTATTTGAATATTCACAAGTTAGGATGATGGGGATCTTATTGGGTAAGGTGTTTTTTGTCTCCACTTTCCACCTGAGTTTTTTCTTTCACTTCTACAATATTATCCCTCAATCAAGGAGGTGGATGTGAAGTCTATAGTATATCATTGAGTTCATTTTTTATTAAAAACCATAGTAATAATATTATTTTCACACATATTATGTAGTGTGATCATTAAGTAAATTTGAAACTAATAATAAGATAGTGAAGGTTTAGTCTAGGTGATTCTCTCATGAATGTATCCTTTCTTTTTAACTTTATTCCATTTGTATTAATTATGTTTTCACTAAATCTACATATTTAAATTCAATATTTCATTCTCAATTATCATACCTTAATTTCCTTTAGTTTTATTTTTTAAATAAAAAAATTATAAAAAAAAGTGAATCTGAAGTAGTGAGTGATTGACCGCAAAATTTCATCAAAAGAAAAACCTAGGTCAACCCCTATTCTGTACTTAGTTAAAATATTTTGAGAGTGCACATGATAATGAATCATCAAATTGAAACCATTTATGAAGATTAAAAACACTTGAACACACTATTTTTCATAAAAAAAGCAAAAAAAACATAAATTTCAAAAAAATAATTATGAAAAAATAATCCTTTGTTAATGATGTATTTCAATTCAAATAATTCTACATAGACTGATCAATATTAGGTTAAATAATAAGTTCAAAAGGATATTGAATTCAGGTTGTAAATGATTATTGATTCAATGAAAAATCTAGAGAGAGAAATATGGTGGGTAGTTGAATATGTACATGCATCCCAGGAGCAGCATCTAGATACAGAGCCAGAAACTGAACTAAAATGAGGGGTAGAAGAGATTTCACCCATCCTTTTTTATGTTAAAGAACCTGAGGCAGATAAGAATGAGCTACTAAAATAATTAATAACATCGTACCACACTCAACCATTTATCAAGGAGTTCTTAGAAGAAAACATTCCATCTGTTATACTTATGGGAGATCAAGATTTTTTGGAAGAATCTTAGAATTTCTTTTTTAAAGATAACCTCAAAATTGATATTCCCATCCTTGATAAAGAAAATTCATAACCTCTCTACCTATCTCTTTATTTTGAATATGATGATGAATATGCACCTGTATAGATTAATCTACCAGTGGTTCTACTATAAGAGATCAATTTTTATGTTAACTTAATTGAAAGGGAATATTTCTTTATTGATTCTTCATGTTTTAATCTTATTCAAGATGAATTGTTTTCTAACTTATCCTTTTTTTCAATTTATGATACATCGCAAATGAAGAAATACTTCGATTTTAAGGAAGATACCACCCAAGTTCTAGTGATCGAAGAAGAAGACTGCCTCTTCTATAAAAACTTGTATACAATATAGAGGAGGACACCATGAAAGTCAACAAGGAGCACCCCTATCTTCTTTTCCCTCCCACTCTATACCTAAAATTATCTCTTTATTATTTATTGGGGTTAGTAATTTTCTTATCTTATTTTTGGTTCTCTAATATCAGTTTTACTTATGGAAACTAGGAAAAGTCATATGTGGTGGTTTATCTTAAAGAAACCATACCCACATTCTAATTGGGGATAAAATTCTACAACTGACTGACTATGGGAAGTAAAAACCTAGCATCCTCTTGGAGGGTATAAACCAAGAATTATACATTTTATTTTCCCTTTCTATTTCCTTTTCATTATTTTTATTATGTTATATTCCTTTATTTCATGTAGTTTTAATGTGGTATCATCTAGGATCTTAACTCAAGGATTATACTAAAAAATAAATCATATTGTTTCTTTCTATTTCTTTATTTTATTTTCTGCCCAATTAAAATTATGTGTTCAAATGTTTCTTGATCTTATTTGAGATAAGAATATGGTATTAAATGGAACAAGTGTGGGTGAGTTATTTCAATCTATTTTTATGAATTTTGTGTTTGTTTCAATTTTTTGTGTCTTTTATAAATTTTTCATGTTTTCCTTTTTTATTTTTGGTGTGTTTTTAGGATTCTTGAATTGAATTTAATACTTTGTAAAACTAAAAAAATATTGTTATTTTTTGTCAAGTTTCTTGATTTTAATTTTTGAGAATTTAAATTATTTCGGAATGGATTTTTTTCTTGATTTACAATCTTTTCATTTGATGAAGTTTGAATGATTGTGAAACTCATGTCCATTGGTACTATCTGAATTGAACATATTTCCCAACTTGAGAGGTTTATAAACCCTATTTGAAATCTTATTTTCATTTATAATTTTTTTGAGAGTCTTGAGACATGATTTTTTATCCATAACTTACTGTTTTACTCTTTTTCAAAGCTGTTAGGGTTCATGGAATGTGTTTAGTATGATTGAGGCACCACTTTGAAATCCCTTTTACATTGAACATTAATTTTGGACTACCTTTTCATTAGAACTTTATTAATCCCCTAGTATATATAAAATACCTTATTAGGAAGAAAAATTACAAGCCATTTATACCTTTCCAACCTTCTTTAGAAGTTAAATTAATGATTATTTTTGAACTCAAGTGTGGGAGGAGAATATGAGTTCTATTTTTCTTTACTGGAAAATTTGTTTGAGCTAAATTGAAAGTGAATCCATATTTATTGCTGATTTGGAGGAAAACATTTTATGATGGAAAATATGTATGGGTATCCCAAAATATCATTAAAAATTTGGGTTGTGTGTCACTAATATTTGAATATCAAAATTTGCCTCTATTTTCCTCAAAAACATGATTCTAAATAGAAATCTAGATCTAAATTCAATATGAAACAATACAAAAAATTGAGGAAAAGAGGGAAGATAATTATCATTGATGTTGAAAATTATAAGTTTGAAATGACCATGGATATCAATATGTGTTTAGAGGTAATTCATTTTTGATCTAATTGAGGAGCACATCATTCTTGAGAAAAATTGTTTTCATGTATTTACTTCACTTTAGAGCTTAACCCTCCTCGTTCTTCTTTTGATATTTTTACATTTAATACCTGAAAATCCCCATCCTCAGAACAACCCATTAAAATTTCCTCATTATTGAAACATTTTTTACTATTTGAAGTGGATATATTAGGATAATAGCAAGCTTATGGATATCACACATGTTCTTGGTAATGAGAAAAACTCCACATAAAAAATCCTTGAGTAAAGAGAGTAATATTTCTCTGGGGAGGTAGGTATGACATGCATGTTAGGATTAACATGAGATTGAATGTATTTTATGATTTTTTAGGAGTTAAGTAATTTTTTTCTATGTATTAAGCAAGATATTTTCTTTGATATGATAATTGAGTTGGGTTGCCATGTATACTTTGGAAAGTTTTTTTTGACCTTGGTATAAGATGATTCCTCAAGAGTGAAATGTTTAAGTGTGGGGGAATTAATATAGAAAATATTTTTAATAATTTTACATTGAATTTAAATTTTTTAATCCCACCATAGTGTTATTTTAAATGAAAATTTTCACGTTTTTTAGCTTAATTGGAAAATGACCTAATGTTGGATTTTAACAGTTTTAATTTATTTTTTTTATTTCAACCATAAATTTTTCAAAACTAATATAAATTGTGAAATTAATTTTTTTAAAGATTAAATACATATTTTTATTCATTTAATTATTATAGACTCAAATATCAATCCTACATTTGGAGGCCTAAATATAGCTCACAAGTCAGTCATCAAAAATTATACACAGATCTGGAGATCTTATATGTTCAGCCCATATATCATAAATTTCCAGACAAATTGATCTTAAATTTGATAAAAAAAATATTTATAATATATAAATTAACAACTTTCATTAATGTTTCCACGCGTTATTACTTCATTTTCAAGGCCATAAATGCATTGTAACTTGGATCATTGGAATACAAATAGTCACCTATATAGAATAAATTCCTAGAGTAAATTAGATATATCTCTCTCCACATTTGTAGAATAAAGATAAAATTGTGTGGGTCTAAATAGGAGATGTAAAAAAACAAATTTATAGAATAAAAATATTTCAAATTCATCCATTAAACTGAGATATCACATGAAAAATTTAGGTGGATAGATTTGGATCTAAAAACTTCCTCTATTTTCCAATAAAAATATGTTTCTTCTTCATTTCAAAGGGTTGGAACTCTAGGTGGATATTTTTAGTGGTTTTGTAGTTTGTTATATTATGTAATAGTGTTATGAATTTTTAGTAAATTTTAGTCTTTTTCTTCATTTTATTATCTCATTTTTTTATTTTTTGTGTTTCCACCCCATTTTCTTCTTCACTATGAACTCATATGATCATGATCATGAGTAGCTAACCTGAGGAAGTTCCTAGGGGAGTAATCCAGTGTTGAATACAAGTATATGAACATTCTGTTGGAACCAATGTTTCTCTTTTATAGAAATGGAGTATGTTTTATGTTTTTTATTAATCCTCATATGTAATATGAAAGAGTTTTCAAGTAAAAGGATCTTATAGTTCAAGCAGACAAAAATATTTAAGGTGTTGACGTTTTCTAGTGTTTTCCAAATTTTTGGTCCAAAAATTATAGAATATTGAAAAGTTTTTTTGGAAAAGGAAGTTACGTGAAATTATCTAGGAGGTTTAGAAAGTTGTGCGCAAGTCAGTTTTCAATATCAACACATCAAAATATGAAAAAGGAAAGAGGATTGTGGAAGTTATGGAGTTGTTTGAAAGTTAAGTTTGTGTGAAATAGACTTGGGAGAATGATACTTGCACACTCAGGTAAGAGTTGTGAAAGTTGTGTGTAGGGTTGGAAAAATGTCTATAAATAGGCAGTTACCCCCTCATTTTAGAGAGGTTTAACACTTAGAGAAAATTAGAGCTTTGAATCACACAAGTGGTGAGTTTCACACAAGTAGGTAGTTGTACACAATAAGTGAGTCGTGCATAAGAAGAGAGTTTCACATAATCCAGGAGTTGCATGCGAGTGGTGAGTTTCATGTAAGAATGGATTTTTGTGCAAAGTGTTCCTTGAGTATATTAAGACCAAGTGAATCTTATTGTCTAGTTGTGTGAAAGAGAAGGTTTTTTTGAAAGAGAAGGTTTGCGCAAAAGATAACTTGTGCGACAACCCCAAAACTTGAATGCATGAACAAATGTTGCCTGTAAGTACTTAGTTTAGATACTTTCAAGTTTAGAATATCTGGTTTGTTTCTTTAGTGCTTTCAAGTACATCAATTTAGGACTTCGATGCAAGTATATTCTCATTCTAGATAGAGATAAAGGCTTCAATAAAAATCTATTGAATAGACCTTCAAGTTGATAAATTGAGTAAGACTTCACCTAGGGAAGTGAGCTAGGGGGAATTGATATAAGTTCTTAAAGTGAAGTAGTGAGCTATCCCTAAAAAAGTGAAGGTAGTGTGTCTAGAATAGAGTGACTGTGTCTAAACTTTTGTATTCTATAACTAGTGAAGGTTAGTAGATTTTGGTATGATTGAAACATTTTCGATGTATGCTCCTTAGACTATCCATTAGTGGTAAACCAAGTAAATTTTTTGTGTTATCTTGATTCTTGTGAATTTTATTAATTACTTCACATTACCATCAGACATGTTTAATAGGTTCCTAAAAATATGAAAACACGATCCATCACTTGAGAAGAAAAATTTGGAACCCTGATTCACTCCTCCCCTCTCAAGGTGTTCCAGGGCCCTTCAAGTGGTATTAGAGGGTAAAAGTTTATGGTGTTAAATTTATCCCTATTTTCTATCATGGAGAATTTAGTTAATGATAGGTTATTCCCCCACTTTGATGGAAGTGACTTTAAAATATGGAAGAACATTATGAGATCTCATCTAAGATATCTTGGAATGGAGGTAGTCTTTACCACTACAAAAGGAATATAGGTCACTAATCCAATAGGGCTTTCTATGACTGATATAGAAAGGAAAATGCTTGATGTAGATGCTAAAGCACTAAATGGCCTCATTGTAGATCTTTATGATCAAATATATCTAAATGTGATGATTTTTACTTTATAAAAATCTGTGTGGGAAAAGCTGGAGAATATTTATGAAGGAGACAATAATGTGAAGGAGGAAAAACTTTAAGTCCTGCACAATAGGTTTGATGACTTGAAAATGCATCCTCATGAAAATGTAGATACCTTTTTTAATCGAACTACTAAATTTGTTAGATCTATATGTGGGATTGGTCAAGAAAAAAAGACATTGACATTGTGAAGAAAATATTAAGAAGGCTTCCACCTCTCTACAATGCAAAGGTGTCATCCCTTCAAGAAAGGGATCTATCTAAACATTCTATGTACGATCTACTGATCATTCTGGTGGCATATGAAATGAGAGTTAAACCTGAAGATGAAACAACTCAAGTAAGAAAGGAAATGGCCTTAAAATACATGTAAAAACTTTAGGTGTCTAGAGATATAGTTTATGACGATAATGAGGAAGATGAAATTATTTCTCTTTTTTTAAAGATGATTCCTTGGCCCAAAATGACCAAAGATAAATTATTATAAAATTGAGAGTTTACAAGGAGTCTGAATTATGGGATCATATTAAAATCTTTTTCATGAAAAGGAATTAAATTACTATGGAGGTCTTCGAACTAGGTAATTTCTTGATTTAAACCCATATTTTCCCGACTATCTTCTACTGTGTTTGATTCTCAATAAACATGTGTGATGATATAGTTGAGATCGATAAGCGAACAGGTGCATTCCATCCAATGGGTAGTAATCGGTCATGGAAGATGTATTATGACATTCCAAGTCACTTTCATGATGGTAGTTGAATCATTTTCAATACAGATATTACTCCAACCAAGGAGCTTGGTGAAGGTAATAGCATGTATTAAACTCATCATCTCGGCCTCAAGAGAGGTGGTAATGCCACAGATACCCATGAAGAATCCAAGGATCTGACCAAGGTGATTCCTAAAGATAGAACCACAACCCGCAGGGCCTGAATTTCTTTTGGAGGAACCATCAATATTAACGTTAATCCATCTAGGAAGAGGATCTCTCTAGAACACTTTCAGAGTGTGATGAGGTTGATAGTAATTTTCATTAATCTAAAGATGTTGTAGGATTCCAAAGTTATGCACAGTGTTATGGAAATGTCCATTTTTCATCAAGGCATATTATCATATGGAAATAAGGATCTACATCTAACCTTAATTTTGATTTAGTGAGTGATTTTTATGAAAAATGGCATTATGATCATACCATATCACATGGTGGAGCTCAGCAACTACAACTAGAAAAAGGTTCTTAATTTTCTGAGAGCCATCTATTTCTGCACATTTTTTTAGTTGAGTATTGACAGAGTCAAAAATCAACCATATGAAACCAAAAATTTCTATAATATAGTTCCAAAGATAATAAGTAGCAGCACAAGAAAGAAATAGATGGTTAGCATCTTCTCTGTGTCGATTACAGAGTTTGCATTTTGAAAAAAGCTGGATTCCAAAAGACTGAATACAACTCTCTATGAGAACTCTATTTTTCACAAGACACCAAATGAGATTGAATCTTGAAGGCTTTATCCAAGTATTGTTAAAATGTTTTATCCAACTGAAATCACTTTATGAGTTAAAAAAATAATGATTGTAAAAATTATTTGAGTTAATTATACCATTGTGAGCAGGTTTCCAAATTAAGAAATCATTGGTATTTGAGAAAGGGTAATTTTCAATGACATTTAGAATAGTTTTAGGAATATTATCTTGTTTAGAGTTTATAATATCTATAATAGAGAAGTTGGTAATCTTAGGGTTTTGATTGGGAGATATCATAGAAATTAAGGTTGTGCAAGTCTAGTTATCCAACTAGAATTTCACAGAGGAATCCCTAGAGACCATCCATCTAGAGTTATTCATAATATTTGAGAAAGATTGGTTGATGGATGGCCAGAGAGAGGATTTAATGAAATTTTAATTGTCCATCTTAAGTTTTTCAAGAAATATATTTTTGAGGAAAGTAGTAGATTCAGAATTATTATAAATATGGTTCCAGGTGAGTCTGGATTGAAGAGCTTCATTAAAGTACTTAATGTTTTTTATGTCGATACCACCTTTTTCAATAGGCTTGAAATTTTTTGACCAGGGGACAGTCACAAGTTTTCTTTCTAGAGTGCTACCAGTCCAAATAAAAAAAATTATTACTGTGTTCATTTTTTTTATAAGACCAACTGGCCGTTTATAGAACATCATGGAGTAAACCGTCTTGGAAAATATGGTGGATTTGACCAGGCATATCCTGCCCGGCATAGAGAGATATTTACCTTTTCAAGAAGAAAGATGGTTTAGAACTTGGTCAAATATTGTAGAAAAGTGGAATGATTTGGGTATTCCCCAAAAAATGGGAAAACCAAGATATGTAAAAGAAATAGTACCTTATTTCAGACCCAAGTCAATGATAATGTTACATTTTTTATTGGGAGGAAAGTTCTTCCCAAAGAAGATGCAGTATTTAATCCAACTAATGGTTTCACCAGAAACTTCATCATAGTGAGAGAGATCTTTTTTGAGGTTTAGAATTTTTCTTTTATCACCCTGAATGAAAAGGATGATGTTGACATCATAAAATAGGTTGGTGGGAGCATTCACATTCCTAGTGACATGGATGGGTTTCAGTTTATTCTAGTCCACTAGATGGTTGAGCAGGCGACTAAGATAGTATTCTGCTATCAAGAAGAGAATGGTAGAGAGAGGTTCATATTGTCTGATAACTTTGGTTCATTTGAAGTATACCTTGGGAGAACCATTGACCAAAATGGAGATAGAATCCAAATTGAACAAAATTTTTATTGCAGTGATAAATGAAACGCTAAAACCAAAATCTTGAATAACATTGAAGATAAATCTCTACTCTATAGTGTCAAAAGATTTTTGATGTCCAGTTTAATAGAAATATTACCTCCTTTGTTAGATTTATTCAAGTTATTTACACACTCAGAGGTGAGACAGATATAATATTGAATGGATCTACCCTTAATAAAACCAAATTGGTTCTAGGAGATTATTTTTTCTATGATAGTTGAGAGTCTATTGGAAATGATTTTAGTGATTATTTTATAAAGGGTGTTTATAAGAGAAATGGGTCTAAACAAGTGAATCTCGTAGGAATTTTCCAGTTTTTGGATCAAGGAAAGAAACTGAGCATTAAGAGCATGAAGAAGGACACCATTGGAAAAAAGGATTTGACAAGTTTGCAAACATCGACATGAATCACATCCCAATAATTTTGGAAGAAATAATTATTGAAACCATCAGGACCTGGAGCACTGTCAGGATTCAAACTAAAGGCAATGTCTTTAATTTCATGATCCAGTGGGTTGTTGAGAAGGAAAGTGTTTTCCTCATTAGTAATCCCCATCAGAATGACCTCGGAAAGGAGGTCTTTGTTGTTATCAGGACCATTGAATATGGATTCATAGTAAGATAATATATGATGATCAATGTCATCTTCATTATCAAGAAGCTTTTTCCCGTATTTTAAAAAGGTTAGCAACCTTCAAGACTTCTTGATTCATTGAAGAGAATTATAGAACTTAGTATTTTTGTCACCATCTGACAACTATTTAACTTTAAACTCCTATTTCTTCATGTTTTCTTTAAAATTGAGCAAAGAATTGAGTTTAACCGCAAGGTTTATTTCATGAGTAGGATCAATCTTGAAATCAAAAATCATGTTATTGTTTTTTAATTCATTTATTTCTTCCTCAATAAGAAGTATTTCATTGTAAATTTGTTTATATTTGGAGCTACACCATTTTTTGAGATTCTGTTTGAGGTGTTTTAATTTTAAAGTACATGAAAAGTCACCATTGTTGTGAAACATTGAAGACCAATTGTTTTTTATGTTATTAGTGCATTAATCATTAGAGAACCACACATTGTTAAATATGAAAGGTAACGGAGGTCTCATGCCTTTGGTGGAGACTTGACCAAGATGGGATGATGGTCAGAGTTCAGCTTGTGAAGGGTGGTGCTAGAGATAGTGTCCCATTTATCTAAATCAAGGACATTCATGAAGGATATATCCAGCTTGAAGGTAACCACTCTATTGTAATGTCTTATACACCAAGTAAATTTCACACTAGTGAGATTAATTTCAATTAGATTGTTCTCTTTAATCGAAGATTCAAATTCTCTCGTCGAAATAGTATCAGGGGAGGGACCAATTTTTTCACTTGAGTTGAGTATAGAATTAAAGTCTCTAATAAGAAACCAAGGATCATTAATATTGGTTCCTATATATGAAAGGTAATTCCACAGAGGTCTCCTTTATTGATATCCATTCATAGCATGAAAAAAATAGCAGAATAAGTAATTGTTATTAGTGTTAAAGTTTCAAGTAAACATTTGTTCATAAATATTGAAAATACTGACATTATATAAAGAAGAGTGAAAAAATCCATAGAGATTCAACATTGGAGGTATTTTTTATTGAACCAATAAAAGAGTAGTTATGTTGGCATGAGTGAGAATGTTTGGAAAAAAATTGATTTTTGGTTCAGTAATAAATTTCTTTCTCTTATTTCAAAGAAATTCAAGAGATGAAAAGGGTGATTTGAAGAAAATATTCCCTTGTCATGTTTTCATTGTAGTAGATTTGGGAACATTGCATCTCAATACTCAAGGAATCTCTATGATGAAGAAATTGAAGCGAAAGATTTTCAAAAGATTCAAAAAAGGTTTTATCAAAATGGAGACTTAAAATATGGAAAGAAAGTACAGAGGATGAGTTTTTTATGTAAAGAAGATGATGATGACAATGAATTCTTTGAGGAGGAAGAACCCGATTTTAAATCTGGAACCATAGCATCTATGATGGATACAGTTTAAAATCCAGAATCATTAAAAGATAAATCTAGAGATAATCAATTTATCACTGATAATGATCTCAAGTTACAACTTAAGGATTCTCTTGGAAAGCTTGGTAATAAAAGTAACAAATGAAAAAAGTGGAGAGCAGTTGTTGAAGAATCATCAGAATATGTTGATCATCTTGAAAGTGAAATTAAATGGCTAGAAGAAGTAGTGAAATAATATTCAACAACCTTTGAAAGTAAAGAAGATATAGTGTAACTGAATATCATAACTGAAGAATAGGAAAATTTCATCAATGACCTTACATCTAGATTGGATGAGAACTCCAGGACTGATGAGGGTCTTGAAGAATAAGTTTTTACTCTTAGGAGTAAACTTTAAAGTGAATCAAATTCAAAGGAAACAAGGAAGAAAATATAGTTTGGAAGATTCTCAAAGGTTGATCTAATAGAGAGATCCAAATGTGGTTCTGAAGGAGTAGAGAAGTCTTTGGATGATCAAAGATCCACATGCATGGGAAAAATTGGAATTGGTTGTGATGATGAAACATCTAAGGTTGGAAATAAGATGAACCAAAACAAAAGGAAGCTAAAAGTTGGACATATCGTGAAGTTTCCTGAAGTCTTAATAAATAAATCCCCAAATCAAACTAAAAAGAGAATTGAAAACTATCCACAAGTTTCCAGAAATGATCATCAGTCAAACTCTTTCACTAAGGAAGGATGCATGGGTATAAATAGAATTTAGAAGACATTTCCTCTTATGAAATGTCAATTTTGTGGCTATCTAGGCTATACCATGTCATATTGTGAAGAGTAAAAGAGCTATTTGAATGGAGAAGATCTAGGAAGTCAAAAAAATAGAACAAATTCATATCCTACTTCTTATAGAAGAAATAATTTATATGGATATTGTTTTTATTGTTCTGACTTTTTTCATAAATCTCTTTATTCTAGACAGAGGAAAGGCATGAACAATTCATACAGAACTTAGAGACAAGCCAATACTCATCAACCAGATGGTGTTTCTCATATAAATAGATTTTCTCCTCTATAATAAGATTATAATAATGATGAACCTATTCTCATGGAAAAGATATTTAAAAGGCCATCTTCATCATTCACTTAATATAATGTTTCATGGAAGGAAAAGAATAAGATCAAGAAATCTAATCTTACTGAAGTCACTCTCAAGGCTATAAAGAATAGTTTCACCTGGATTATTGATAGTGGGTTCTCATCACATATGATAGGAAATTCATACTTATTTAAGAATGTTAAGAAAAGGTTTAATGAAATAGTAAGGTTTGGAAATGATGGTTCTCTGAAGATCAGAGGAAGTGGGAGTACAGAACTGATAAATAGCGAACTTAAGAAGACCAAAGTTCTTTATGTGGAAGGTTTTCATCCTAATCTCCTAACTATAATTAAAATACATGAATCAATAGTTATTGTGGTATTAAATAAAAATTGGTGCACTATAAAAATAAATATAGGGAATTATATCATGAAAGGATGTAGAACAGATGGAAACTTATATCAGGTTGATAGTAAAGAAAATATTTGTTACATGATAGTTGAAGAAGAAAACAACTTGTGGCACTAGAGGTTGGGTCATATTAATAAACAAGACATGGAAAATATATTTAAGCTGAATATAGTCATGGATGTCCCTAATCTAAATCATGAATGGGAAAAGACTTGTGATGCTTGCGTACAAGAGAAGTTGGTCTGCAATTCATATCAAACAAGGAAGAAAAGGGCATCAAATCTTCTTGATCTTATCTTTACATATGTATGTGGACTGATAAATGTTTCTAGAACATATGGAGAAATTTACTTCATTATTTTCATTGATGATTATAGCATAATGGATTGTGTGATGGTTATAAATAGGAAACAGCAAGTTATTGACTGTATGAAAATGTATCGACGAATATCTGAGAATGATACTAGATGGATAATAAAAGTTTTGTGGTCTGAAAATATAGGGTAATACACATCCATTGAGTTTGAAATTTACCTATAGAAACATGGAATACAACACGAAGTGGCTGTTGTGAGGACCCCACAAAAAAATGGAGTTGTTGAGTGCAATAATTGATAGGTGAAAAATATGGCCAGAACTATACTGATTGAGATTCATATCCCTTTCCATTACTGGAAAGAGGATGTTCAAGTTTTAGTGTATACTCAAAATCAAATAGGGATTTATATGGGAGAAACTAAGACACCATATGAGTTTTGGCATGTAATGAATCCCTCTTTGAAGCATTTTTGTGTTTTCGAAAGTAAATGTTTCATTCAAAACAAAGAAGGAAATCAAGGAAAGTATAATGATGTTTTAGATGAAGAAATATTCCTCAGATATTCAATGAATAGAAAATCCTAAAAATGTTTCAATAATCATCTTGGAAAAATTGTGGAATGTAGTGATGTGAAGATCATTGAAGATAAGAACAAAAATGTCTTAATGAATTATAATGCTTATATGATAGAAGATGAGGAAGAATATGGACATGGAACAGATCCAAATATATAAGTAGAGGAGGTCATTACAAAAATTCAAGGGTTACAACATGATGTTTACTTGGAATAAGAATTGAAAGAGGAAACCAAGGCTGAAGAAAATTCTTTTGAACCTAATAAGAGAAATAGAAGAGCAGAGATTGATCAATATAACATCATTGGTGATTAGATATCACCCACACAGACAAGGAGAATGAGGAATAATACACAATATACCTTCCTATTAGTTGTTAATCCATCCTCATTTGAAGAAGTTACAAATGATGAATCATGGGTTAAATCCATTAATGAAGAGTTGGATCATATTGATAAGAACCAAACATGGGATCTTGTTACGAGACCCAAAAGTCACAATTTGATTGGTATGAAGTGGATCTTTAAGAATAAATTTGATGATCAAGGTAATGTGTTCATAAATAAGGTGATATTGGTGTGTAAAGGATATTCACATATTGAAGGTGTTGATATTGAAGAGACATTTCCTCTGGTGGAAAGATTGGAGTCGATCATTCTATTTCTTGCCATGTAAATTCAAAGAGGATACAAAGTGTATCAAATGGATGTAAAAATAGCTTTCTTGAATATATTTATTGAAGAAGAATTATACATTGAAAAACCAGTGGTTTTTTTCTTGGTAATGATGAAATTAATGTTTCCATATTAAAGAATTCATTATATGGTCTGAAACAGGCACCATGGGCGTGGTACTCTTTACTAGATTCTTATCTAAATAAGCTCAAATTTAAAATAGGATTGGATCACAATTTAAATGTGAAGAATTATCAAAAATATCTGTTCATGGTACTAGTGTATGTATATGATATTATATTTAGTAGAAGTAGACAGGAATCAGTGGATGAATTTTCCAATCACATGAAATCGGAATTTTAAATATCTATGATTGGTGAACTCACATACTTCTTAGGAATACAATTGATTCATAGTAAATACTACACTTTTATTTCTCAATAAAATTATACAAGAGAGTTACTGAAGAAATTCAATATGCATGATTCCAAACCAATTTCAACTTCAATTGCAGTTGGGAAAAAACTAGGAAAGCATGAAGATGGGTCATCTATAGATCCTACAATGTATAGGAGAATCATTGGAAGATTATTTTACTTGACTGTGACATGGCTAGATATTGTCTTTGCAACATGATTATTATACCATTTCCAAATTAATCTGAAGAAATAACATATGGAGATAGTGAAAAGAAGCATGAGGTATATTCAAGGTACTCACAATTATGGATTATAATTTGCTATAGGAAGAGATAATGAACTATCAGTATATTCTGATATTGATTGGGCTGGATATATTGTTGATAGAAATTCCACAAGTGGTGGAGCATTATTTATTAGCAAGAAATGTGTGGGTCGGTTGAGTAAGAAACAGGAAAGTACTTCTCTCAGTACTTCTCTTGGTACTTCTCTGCTACAAAGGCTTGCACTCAGCTACTTTGGATGAAGAAACAAATGAATGATATTTGTGATGAGGTGAAATATCCCATGGTGATTCACTATGATAACAAGAGAAAAATTGATCTTATGAAGAATCTTATTCATTATTCTCATACAAAACACATTGAAATTAGATATCACTTTATCAAGGAAAATTTTGAACAAGGAATGATTAAAATGGATCATGTTGGAAATGATTATCAAGTGGATGACATACTGACCAAGCCATTGTTAGCACATGCGTTCGATAAGCATCGATTGAACCTCGGTGTTCAACCACCTCCCATTTCATGAGTATTTTACGGTTGTTCCCATATCCCCAGTTGAATTAACTGTTTTAATTTTTTTTGTTAAATTGATGCAAGTTTATGGGGGAGATACGATCAAGGGGGAGTATGTTTTGAGTTGTAAAAGTAAAAATCAATCACTTTGGGTTTATTTACAATGGAGGAGAATGGATAAATTCAATGGTTTGATGGTATAAAGGTGGAGAATGAAAAATTTATGGTTTTCTGGTTACAGGATAATGGAGAATGGAAAAATTCAATGAGTTTCAAAGGGGAAGAATGATGTGTTACAAAGTTATAGAATGACAATAGAGAAAAAAATTGATGTTATAAGGAAACAATTAGATCTAATCTTGGACATCATTAAACATTCCAAGACACAAAAACCCAATTCATGATCCTCTTGTTTTATACATTTATCATTACTCACCTAGACTTAGATTACTGGCTTAGTTATTTCTTGAATTTTAGGATTTTATAGTGGATGGTGCTTCATTGAATTTATCAGCAAATTTCTAACAAACTAAAAAGGAGAGATTGTTGGAACCAAGGTTTCTCTTTGCTAGAAAATGAGTATGGTTTGTATTTTTTCAATCCTAACATGGAAGATCAAAAAGATTTCAAGGAAAGGGATCTTATAGTTCAAGTAGAAAACAGTCTTGAAGGTGACGTTGTTTTATAGTGTTTTCCAAATTTTGTGTCCAAAAATTGGAGAAAGGAGGAAAAATGTTTTTGGCAAAGGAACTTTCATGAAAGTGTCTAAGAGGTTTTGGAAAGTTTCATGCAAGGCAGTTTTAAATATCAGCACATCAAAATATGGAAAAGGAAAGAGGATCATGAAAGTTATGGAGTTATGTTAAAGGTGAGTTTGCATGAAATATACTTGGGAAAATGAGACTTGCATGCTTGGGGAATAGTTGTGAGAGTTGCATGTAGGGTCAACAAAATGACTATAAATAGGTGGCTACCCTCCTCATTTCAGAGAGGTTCAACACTTAGAGAAAATTAGAGCTCTGAATTGCAAAAGTGGTGAGTTTCACACAAAAAGGGAGTTTCATGCAAGTAGGGAGTTCCGTGAAAGTAGGCAGTCATGCGCAAGCAGAGAGTTGCACGTAAACCAAGAGTTGAATGTGATTGGTGAGTTTCATGAAAGAAGGGAGTTTCACGTAAAGTTTTCCTTGAGTTTATCAAGATCGAGTGAATCTTATGGTGTGGCTGTGTGAAAGATAAGGGTTTCATGAAAGAGAAGGGTTGCGTGAAAGACAAATTGCGCGACAACCCTAAAATTTTCATGCATGAACAAGTGTTGTGCGAAAGTACTGAGTTGAGCTTCTTTCAATTTTTGAATATCTGGTTTGTTTGTTCAGTGATTTCAAGTGAATCAATTCAGGATTTTGATGCAAGAAGAGTCTTGTGTTGGATAGAGATAAATACTTCAAAGAAAATCTATTGAAGAGACCTTCAAGTTAATAAACTGATCAAGAATTCACATAGGGTAGTGATCTAGGGGGAGTCGATGGAAGTGCTATGAGGGACATAGTGAGTTATCCCTAAAAACTAGGCATTGTTCCTGGAACAGAGTGACTATGTCAAAACTTTTATATTCCATAACTAGTAAAGATTAGTGGATTTTGGTATGACCAACACACTGTCAGTGTATGCTCTTTGGAATATCCCTTAGTGGTGAACTAAGTAAAATTGGTGTGTTTTCTTGTTTCTTGTGACTGTTTTAATTTCATCACATTACCATTAGATAGGTTTAATAGGTTCCTATCAATGTAGGAACAAGATCCATCACTTGAGAAGAAAAATCTGACACACTGATTCACCCCTCCCCTCTCAGGGTGTTTTGGGGTCCTTTACATTCATGCTTAATGTTTCTTATTTTTTAGATTTGGTTTGAGGGGGATATTAGTGGTTAAGTTGTCTTTGTGTCTCCACTTTCCACCCAAGGTTTAGCTGTTGCTTCTGTAATATTATCCCTTGATCGAGGAGGTGGATGTGCGGCTCTCATTGATCATTGAGTGCATTGTATATTCACAACCATAGGAAGAAGTTTATATTCACACATATGATGTATTATGATATTTAATTAAATTTGAAACTAATAATAAGACAATGAATCATCAATATTGGTGATTCTCTCATGAATGTCTCATTTCTTTCTAACTTCATTTTGTCTGAAATTATTTTTTTTCATTGCATCTACATTTTTAATTTAAATATTTCATTATAAATTCTCAAATATTAATTTCTTTTAGTTTTATTTCATAAATTAAAAAATTATAAAAAAATTTAATTAGAAGTAGTGAGTGATTGACCACAACAGCTCCTCAATAGAACGACCTAGGTCATCCCGTATGTTGCACTTGGTTAAAATATTTTGAGAGAATGCATGAAAATGCTTCATCATCGACCCAAAAAATTCAAAAAATGAGAAGATATAAAATAATTTAGGGCCCATAAATAAAATAAATCCCTAGAAAGTGTAGAATATATAAGAATCATACATCGAATAGTTTATGGTACAGCCTCACCATCGCTAAGTGTAGGTTGAACTACATGAAGATGGCATGCCCCTCTACCCTGGCCTTCGATCTGATTTCCTAGTGCTACACTACCCTATTGATATTGATGATCTTATCCTAAAGTAACACATTCCTCTCACTAATCGGTATGATATTTGGAACTCTAACTACCTGACTTATATGTGGTAGCATACCCCCATGTCGGTGCTCTATATCGGCCTAGATCCTCTGCCACTGACCACTTGTTGTGGATTCCTACAGAACCTCTATATATGAATCATCTAGCCACATGATAATAATTACACTAATGGTAAAGGACACTAACCTATCATGTGTCATGTTCTTCCACACTAATAGCATATGAATGAACTACCTCCCTGAGAGATAGTTCCTCTTCCCTTGCCACTTTTTCTGCCACCACTCTGGTGGAAATTCTCATAATGGTGCTTCCTACTATCGGAATATGTTCCACTAAAATGCCCAACTAAAATGTTATATCCACTACTATAAGGCTTATTCAGGTTCCCTTTATATATGAGATATTAATTCACTACCTCAACAATATTCTTCGAATAAATGATATTTACATGGGACTTGATCTCACATCTAAGTCCATCCTAAAAATTCTTAGTCATAGCTACCTCATCTACTATAAAAATTGAATAAAATTGTTATAAGGCTATGAAGCAGGAAACATAATCCATCACCATCATACTTCCCTGATTCAAGAGGATAGATTTTCTCTACCTCAGGGTCTCAGGGTAAAAGTTCTCTAAGAAATTCTCCTTGAATTCCTTTTACACCACGCCCTCTAGCTGCTTCTTCCGAGCCTGGATATCCCACTAGTGTTTTGCTTGTCCTCGCAACATATACGCTGCAAATTTGACCATATTATCAGGAGGAGTCTTTAATTAGTCTAGTATTTTCTGGATGGACTCAATCCAAAACTCAACTTCCTCAAGACCACCCTCTCTGGAAAACACTTATGGGTGTTGCGGCTGAAACTCTCTTGTTAGGTCAAACATACTCAGTATATCCCACCCTGGGTCTCTCTCCATAAACTACATGAAACAGGAAAATTTATCATGAAACTTATCTTACCCTCTATTATCTAGAAATAATGGGGGCTCTTTCCCCACTAGTAGAGTATCATTCTCATATATATCCTCCTATCACCCAACCAGTAGCCATCATCATGGTGGCATCTCTCTATAATTCCAAATGAACATATCAAAACACAGAACATAAGGTTCCCATGATTATGAAAAATATGGATCACATATAGTCATAAAAAATACCCCATGTACACTATCCCAGTGGGTACAAACCCCACACCATCACTACACTCAACCATCCCTATCTTGGGCCATGGATAACATAGGGAAACTAAACATTCAAATATCAATGTTACATTAGACATTATACTAACCATTTCATTTAACATTTTTTAATTATTTAAACAGTTTTAACATTCCCATTAGGATGATTTTAACCATTAAATTTAATTATTTCAATTTAATTGATTGCGCCATATTTATTAGGAGCCATTTCTTTAAAACTATAAGTAAAATAAAAAAACATTTTTATCTCTCATATCCCACATGAGTTTCCCTGTGTATGTTTATCCTGATACATGTCACATAAATTGTTAAGTTCCTATAATGATTCTTGTATACCAAAACACATTTTATTCTATCCCATGAGAAAAATTCCATAAAACAATAACACCATGCATCAACTGTATCACCCAATGTGAAATAACATTCAACTGTATCAACGAACATCAAGAAGAACAATCCCCACCAAGGGTACTTGGGTTTTCCCCCACACATGGGTTAGATACTCCCATACACAAGCTCATGACCAAGGCCCAACTCTTCCTAGTATCTTATCTAACTTTCCCAAGAAATAAAGAAATAGAAAATAGAACATATCTAATACCACTTTGTAACATTCTAACATGGGTTCCACTTAATCAGTGCCCCAATTCAGTGCATCGTATAACCTCAAGTGATCCTCCATATATTCTATAGTATGTTTAATAACATCTAGGGTCTAATTGAATTCATGGGGAGACTATACCCTCTTTAATAGAGTAATAAAACAAAATAAATCAAGATAAATTTCAATATGAAATAATAATAAATACCAAAAAAACACATACCACATTCCCAAATAGAGGATGTACTAACAAACCAATATAGTTAAATGTTACATGCCATCGGAGTCTATTATGAGGAATGTAAATTTAAATTGAAGACACACTAAAAACCTACCAATTCAGGTCCCGATTCTAAGTCTAGTCCCCTCATCCATGCTCCAACCTGTATCAACCATATATCATAAGGTCTTTTCCCTTATCCTAGCCTATAATCATTAATTATGCTTAGGTGGCCAATGGTTTTCTAAGAAGGGTGTGATTAAAACATAGTAGGCCATCACTAACAATGTCTATAATAATATCCAGCCTAATCACAGTGTATGCAAGAGTACAAATAATAAATTCAAAGTAGTGATTAGAAAATTTTTCATTATTCAACAGTATTTAAATTAACTATTTTTTTCTTAGTTCTCAATGTTGCACATACTCATCAAACTTGCTTCATCCCAATATCGGTCATTTGAACCATGTGTCAAAGGTGTAACAGATTGGAAAAAGGCATAAGTCCAAGTATCTAACTAGGATTTGGAATGTTATATCTGACCATCTCAACCATGATATGGAATGTCATTTCCATACCCTTAGAGTCAGGAGCATCAACCCTTTCTCTCAAACTTACTATGCATAGGGGAAAATGGAGCATTAGTTTTTCCTACCTAAGGGAGAGGAGCATCCATCTAACATCCCAAACAACCATTTGTTCACATTTTTAAAGGCTCTTCATCATTAACATTTTTATCAAAAAAACATCACAGGTGAACCATTTAATTTATCACAATTCATAGTTTATTACATTCAACATATTATCAATTCCATAATTATTCCATTTCACCCTTGAAACACCATTACAACCATTTATCATCCCATTAAATCCAATTAACAACATGGAGAAACCCCTTCAACCATTTCTCACATTTTCCCATTTATAATCCATAACTCATTTATCTTATTCAAGTTAAGACAAACACCCATTTATCCCATTCTGATATTCTTACCATAATTACAATTGGTTTAATATCATAAACCCTTAAATTTTTCATTTAAAAATTTCATTATCATTTTCATGGAAGTGGAACACCCCATGGGTGACCATAAGCTCAGTCTAATCAACCTCAATGAATCCAACCGGTGTCATGGGTGGTTCAATATACCATTTACACTCCCATTTTATCATCTATTACCAAGGTTTCAAATGCATAGAATAATAGTACAAGGCACAACCATGTACACATAAATTAATCATCAAGACTATAGGATATAACTTATAGACCACCAACCTCAAGTTCATAAATGAACACTAGCTCAAACATGTCCCTTGATTCAAGCCAAAACAATCCTCAACACCCAATCTAAGAATATTCTGGAAAATAAGGTTTTTGAGGCTTCATAAGGAGAATAAAAATTATACAAGGAATCTTATAGAAAATAGATGAAAGAGGAGTGATAGACTCACCTGAGGCTTTAATTTTCAACCAATGGTGCTTCAAATGACCCAATATTGAGGGATAATCGTATTTATAGAAAGAGGGGTCCCTTGGTTCATCACTCTAGCTACTGAATCTATAATTGGGAGTTAAATTGGGTAATAAATCATAAAGTAAGAGAGGGAAAATGGTAAATTCCCTATTTTAATGAGGCGCATGGTTTGGCTACATGTTTGGCCAAACCATGTGCCAATCATGCACCACCCTCTATCCAAGAGGGGGTCTAGGTTGTACAGTTTCCTAGGAATCCTATATGGTTTTCCAATCCATACTAAGGCCTTACATTTGGCTCTATCAAAAGTTTCATGGTTCTCATTCTCCCCTTGTACAGTTTGTCAACCATGAAACCTCCCCCTATAGGATTCACGATTAAAGTGCACAGTTTGTACAAACCATGAACCCTATACATTATATCCTCTTTTCTTCCTTTTTCATGTCCCAAACCCCCGAGGCACCCTCGAGTACCCTCATGTTTTCAAGAAATGTTTCATTAACCATTATAGGGAGTTAAATCAAAATTTAAACAATAACATTCCTACTCAAAAGTTTGGGATCTTATAGAAGGTGTAAAACTAGAGGGGAAGGTAGGTAAGGTGATAGTGATTTGAATAAAGGAAGACCCTATTTTTGAAATAGATAAAAAGTTTGGATTAGTGGGTGAGTGTAAAGAAGTTAATAAATCACTACCTTCTTTATTTCATGTAGATTTTTCTCAATTTTAACCAAAAAATGTGTTTTAAATTTTATATAATTTATTAATATTTTAAATAATCCCCTTTTTTATTATAAATAAAAGGGTTTCCCTTTATATTCTAAACAAATATTACCCTCTATCAAAACACTAAAACCCTATTACAATTTCTCCATGATTCTTGAGAGTTTAAAGTGTAATTTTTGTGTGCATGTTTTGTTTTAAGGAGTTCTTAGATTTAAATTTCCACTATCCAAGAATGATTATTTTTTCTATCCTAGGAGACAATTTCTCATAACCTTAGGTAGCATTGATGGGGGAATTATTCTTAGAGAACCAATATAAGTTAATTCATCTTAGATTTTACATAATTTATTTGTTCTTCACTTTTCTTCCCATATCCTTCATGCCTTATACACTCAATGTGTATACTAACTTAGATTACCTGATCAAAATATATTATATTGCATATATAAATTACTTAATTAATTTTATTTAGAAGGACCCTACTGTATTCTATATAAAAATTGGTATAAATTTCTTTTACTGTATTTATAAATACTAGGAAGAATGAACTTATTATATTTAGTAGAAATATTTTTCAACACTTTCTCTACTATTTTCAAAGAATATAAAGAGACCCTATAGAAATTTATGTATTGGAAGGTGATATCGTGGGCACCCTCAAATTATTAGTGATTTTTATGGGTACTTAGGTGCAGCAGAGCGGCTGACCAAGGTCATCTCTCAAAAGAGGAAGTAAATTTGACAACTTATTAAAGGTATTTTAAAAATAACATAAAAGGGAATAATAAAAATACTTGAAAGGATGTGGAGGGGTTTTAACATTCATAAAACTAGAAGAAGTTTGCTGTAAGAATATTTTATAATATTTTTGTTTTATTATTTTTGAAATGAAGTTTGATTAAAAAGACACAACGAGAAGATGTTTTTTTAGACAATATTTAAAAGACGTAATCGATCTAACTCTACCTCTTCATTTACTTATTAATAATTATAATTTAAATTAATATCCAATTAATTATTATCCCCTAATTTTTTAGCCCCCAAACCCTACAAGAATTAACTTTATCACAAATATAAAGAGAATTAAACCCTAGGCTATCTTCGGAACATGCAATCACAGCACCCTACATTGATTGATGTTCTAAGGATAGCTTATGGTCAATGGTAAATTAAGGAACATGTCCATTATGTAAAATGAAGATGAATTGATCTTAGGGATTATATTTTAACTCTACAAATTTATCCTGAGTGGTCTTTTTTTACCGATTAAGTTTGCGCTCTCACAATTTACACAATACTCGACCTCGCGTGTTTTTGTGTTAATTGTTCAATTTCTTTCTTAGTTTATTATAATTTAAAAACTAAATTCATGGATAATATTAAGTGGATTACATTAGATCAATGATTCAAAATAATTAAATGAATAGGGTATAATATAGATCGATCACTAAGAGAACTACTCTTCCATGGGCAGTGTGGTCATCATGGAGATGTTTTGCATGAGAAAAGGATTGAAAGGGTAGAACCCAATATTATCTCCACTATTGAATTAAAAACCAAATATGAAGATTAATATAAGAAGAAAATTGGAAATAATATAAGAAAATAGAATAAATAAAATAATAACAAAGAAGTTTATTATGAAAACACAAACATTACAACATAAGGAGGAAGAAGAGGGCTTCAACAAATGGATCCTTGATTCAAGAGATACCCTTATTGAATTGCTTGGAGAATTGGAGTGGAACCTCTTATCCTCTTCCCTCAACTTCCTAATGCATGTCCCCAACCCCTAAAAATGAGAAAAACACTAATTTATAGAGTGTAAAGGAAGCTAGGTTTAAATAGGTTTCAAGTGTGAATGGGAAATCTTGGCCAAATATTTTAATACAACTTGCACCACCCATTTGACCTCCAAAAACGCATGAACTAGTTGTTCTTCCAGAAGAATGATTTTTGAAAAATAGGGTTAAAGATATCCTCTAAAAATTTGGGCCCAATCCAACTCGTATGAAGAAGTTATGGCCCAAATACAAAACCAATGTCCAATTTATCGGGTCCATCCCACCTTTGACTTCATGGTCTATTTAGTCCAAACAAATGAACTATTTAGATCCAATGTCCTGAACAAAGGTTGTTTCCCATTAAGTCAAGAACACTGTTAAAAAATTTCAAGTTCAAATAAAAAATATTAAATTATTTATCTTTAAAATACTACAGTGAACTATAAAGGGTAAAAATAGAATTTCCATCAAATTTTCAAATGAATGATCTCATCCCAAATATTTTATAAATAAATATATTTAACATAATTTGACGAAATTTTATCATTTATTATAAATACAATATTAAATAAAAATGTGTTTAATCAACTCCCCCACACTTACCCTTTTTCACTCCTGGGCAAAACCTCATATCATGTATTAGAAAAAATTGTAATAAGATATGCATATTCAAATTTCTCAATTCATAGTGAACATATAAGAAAAGTAAGAATCAAATAAAGAGTCAATATTAATAAATTTTAAATTAATTGTCTCATAAATTGTGTCAAAACAAAATCCAGTGAGATTCATCACACCAATCATAGCGAAACAAGTCATGGGTCTACCATGCCACTAATTCCCCATGTGTGTGTGTGCCAACCATTCCAAGCTTGTCTCTCCACCCTTTATCTAGTATATTCAGGTCAATAAAAACTTTTCTTCTTATCTTATTCTATTCCACCAAACCTTTTAAACATCATTTGCAATCAAGTTCCAAAACCCACTCATGTAAGCATTCCCAGAAGTCAAACCATGAGCGCCCGACCTAAATATCCCCACATGTTGTACATTTCTTCACTCCCCTCTTTATTGACTTTTTTTTTATTTTCTTTTTAATTTTTTTAGAGGGCATACAATAGTCAGATATTAGGTGAACACACATAAGTCAATCTGGTATAGTGATGGAAATGATTGGAAGAGAAACAAACGTATGGAAAGACCATGTTATGAGCTAAAAAGGATTACTTACCTAGAATATACATTCAATTGGGTAAGAGAAACTCACAAGTCATGATTGTGTGTAAAATTTTGTGGATAAATCAATGAAAAAATTTACCATGAAAAAATATCACAATTAATGATGTCAATATCTAAAAGGTTTTATAATGACACAAACATTCATATCATCGAAGACATAAATTTTTATAAAAGTCAACCCTTGATGATGAAATACTACTTCTGCTTATCATTCTACCAATGAATTTTGAAAACATGCATTTTCTATATGTTCCACAGGATAATGTTACATGATATATATATATATATATATATATTTCATTTTATTTTTTTGGGTTTTTTTTTTAATATTTTAATGAAAAACTTAATAGAAAATACACACAAAACACACAAATCAAAATCCTAAATATCTACCCCAAAATGTTTTCCCCTATCCCACACTTAAAATATTTCATTGTCCTGAATGTAAACCTATGAGATGATATGTGGACATGAAAAGAAAAATTTTAAATAGGAAAAAATATATAATTGAAAGGGTTAGGAACAACCTGATATGATTAAGTGATGATGGGGTCATGCAGTGTGATGAAATCCACTACATCAGTAGGAATTCCCTCAATGTATTTCTTCGAACGTTGCCCATTGACTATAAATATTCTTCCTGTGTACTCTTTTTTGATCTTCACTGCACTATAAGGAAAAACATTAGTCATGACATAAGGACCTAACCATCTAGAATGCAACTTACCAGGAATCAGCTTTAGTTGTGAACTTTAGAGAATGACTTTATCTTCAACATGAAACTCCCTTTGTTGGATCATTCTATCATGATATGCTTTTGATTTTTCCTTGTAGAGCCTTGAGTTCTCATATGAAGACAATAGAATCTCCTAAATCTCTTGAATTTTTAGCTTCCTTTGAATTCTAGCTTGGGCCAAATCTATGTTGCATTTCTTTAAAGCCCAATAATCCTCATGCTCAACTTCCACAAGGAGATGACATGATTTCCCAAAAACAATCTGGAATGGGGACATATTGATGGGTGTCTTTTATACTATCCTATAATCCCACAATGAATCATCCATGTGCTTGCTCCAATCCTTCCTATTTGGTTGCACGATTTTCTCCAAAATTTGTTTCAACTCCCTATTTGAAACCTCAGCTTGGCCATTTGTTTGGGGGTGGTATGGTGTTGATGTTTTTTGTGTCTCCCCATACTTTTGAAGGAGGGAATCCAAATTAAGATTGTATAAGTGTGTCCCTTGGTCACTGATGACGGCCTTAGGTACTCTAAAACTTCAAAAAATCTATACTTTGACAAAGTCCACAACAACATGAGAATCATCAGTCCTGGTGGCCTTAGGCTCCACCCATTTTCTCACATAATCAACGATAACCAAAATATATAGGAAACCAAATTAACTAGGAAAAGGACACATAAAATAAATGCCCCACACATCAAAAATATTACAGAATAATATGGGTTGTTGGGGAATCTCGTGTCTCCTAGAAATATTACCAGTGTGTTGGCAACGTGAGCATGACTTACAAATCACATGAGCATCATGGAATAAACTAGTCCAATACAATACAGAGTCCAAAACTTTCCTATCTGTCCATTGGGATCCAAAGTGTCCACCACAAGCAAGTGTGTGACAAAATTGAAGAATAGACTCAAACCCATGATCAGGAACACACCTCTTAATAACTCGGTCACTACACATGCGCCATAAGTAGGGATCATCGCACACATAAAATCTAGACTCACTCTTTAATTTTTGGACTTGATATTTCTTTAAATTGGTAGTAATTTTAGAGGACATAAGGTATTTCACTAAATCGGCATACCAAGGATGCATACCTGAGATGGAATAAAGATGATCATCGGGGAAAGTGTCCTGAAGTGGTACCTAGTCCAAGGTGTCATCATCTAGTGTGTGAGTGAGCCTACTCATGTGGTCTGACATTAGGTTTTGTAACCCCTTATTTTCCTTTATCTCAATATCAAATTCTTGAATAAGGATCATCCATTGAATAAGTCTGGGCTTTGCATCTGGAATTTTCAAGAGGTACCTCAGAGCTACATGGTCAGAAAAAACAACTACTTTAGAGCCCAATAAATATGAACAGAATTTATCTAAATTGAATATGAAAGCATGAAACTCCTTTTATATGGTTGTGTAGTTTTATTGGGCTGAATCCAATGTCCTCGATTCATAAGCAATCACATGTGAACATCCCTCCACCCTCTGAGATAAGACATATCCAACCGTGAAGTTGGAGGCATCACACATAAGCTCAAAAGTAATGTCCCATTGTGGGGGTTGTATGATCGGTGGAGCGTTTAGACACTTCTTAAACTTATCAAATTCTACCCTACATGAATCATAAAACACAAAATCATAATCCTTTTGAAGTAATCGTGACATAGGAAGAGCAATCTTACTAAAATATTTGATAAAGCACTGATAAAATCCTACATTCCCTAGGAAAGATTTAACATCGCACACACATGAAGGATATGGTAAGGATGAAATAATATCTACCTTAGATCTATCAACCTCTATTCCATGTTTTGACACTACATGCCCTAAGAAAATGCCATGCTCTACCAGGAAATGACACTTTTCAAAGTTCAAGACCAGATTCTTCTCAATACAATGATTCAACACCTTTCCCAAACTACTTATACATTCATCAAATGAGGATTCATACACTATAAAATCATCCATAAATACCTCCATGCAAGTCTCAATAAAATCAAAAAAAATACTCACCATGCATCTCGGGAAGGTACCTCGGGAATTGCAAATTCCAAATGGCATCTTTCGGTAGGAAAACGTACCAAATGGACAAGTGAATGTTGTCTTATCTTGATCCTCTGGAGCAATAGGAACCTGAAAATATCCATAAAATCCATCCAAGAAAAAATAATGTGTCTTCCCAGCTAGTCTCTCAAGCATTTGATCAATAAATGGGAGGGGGAAATGATCCGTGTGGATGGACTAATTTAGTTTCCTATAATCAATACACACACACCAACTATTTTGCACCCTCATTGGAACTAAATCATCTTTATCATTTTTAACAATAGTAACACCACTTTTCTTAGGCACAACCTGAATAGGACTCACCCACTGAGAATCTGAAATGGGATAGATTATACCTGCCTCGAGTAATTTTTCAACCTCTTTTTTAACAACCACCAAAAGTGTTGGATTAAGTCTCCTTTGTGGTTGCCTCACTAGTTTATCCCCATCCTCCAAAAGAATATTATGCATAAAAATGGAGGGGATAATACCTGATATGTCATCCAAGGTCCACCTGATTTCCTTAATGTTCTCCCTCAAAAGATTCAAAAGTTTTTCTTCATGTTCAAAAGGGAGATTGTTAGCAATGATAACAGGTAATTTCTCACCACTCAACAAGTATGATTATTTGAGATGTGGTGGCAATGGCTTGAGTTCCAATGTACGGGGTGATGTATGGATGGAGAAATTGAAGGAACTAAAATATGTGCACAATGAACATTAGTATCAGAATATACATCATCAAAATTATAGAATAAAGCGTCAAATCTGTCAGCATACTCAACAACCATGTCATAATCAGAGTTCACATGATCAAAATCAGAATATGAATCCATTTCAAAATCAAATCTAAGAGAGTATTGTGCATTAAAAATAGGTTTGGAATTACTCTTATACATTAAAATATAACCAATACTCATAATCTCCCTAAGAATAAGACAATCAAATTCCATGGGGTTTTTATTTGGTGGTTTAAAATGGGAGATAACAAATGAAGAATGGTCCTCTAAGGGGTACTTCATGGAGTCCATAAAATTAAATATCACAAGTTCATCTCCAAATTCCATGGAAAGTGTACCCTCATTGACATTTATGATAGTTTTTGTAGTTTTGAGGAATGGTCTACCTAAGATAATGGGAGCATGAGAACTTACCTAGTCATCCTTCATGTTAAGAATGTGGAAATCTGCTGGAAAGATCATGTATCATACCTGAACAAGTACATCCTCAAGGACTCCCACTAGATATATCGCAGCTCTATTTTCCAAATACACCACAACTCTTGTCGGCTTCAACTCACCAACCTGTAGAGAAGAGAAAATAGAGTGAGGCATTACATTTATGGAAGCTCCTAAATCACATAAATCATCATAAAAGTGAAACTCCCCTATGGTTCATGGGATGGTGAATGTCCCCAGATCCTTGAAATTTTTTGGCATTCACTACTAGAAAAAATGGCCTATACCCACTATTCAAAATTGTGGGTATATCCCCCAAAACCGTGGGTATATCCTATACCCACGGTTTTAGGAACCGTGGTCATTGGTGGCATCGGTATAGGTCCCCAAATTATACCCACGGTTTTCCAAAACCGTGGGTATAGTTGTTCTGCCACCATGTCAAATAATCATACATAATTTCCACACTGTCAAAGTCTTTTACCCACGGTTTTAAAACTGTGGGTATAAATCCTAAAAGAATGAGGGCAGCAGGTTTCGATCCCACAACCTCTTCACTGCAAACACTGCATCTTACCACTTCCCTAACATCCCCTATATGTATATATATATATAGTTAAATATAGTTATATAAACTGTGGTTATAGAGAGAAGAACCATGTATAGGACTCCTGCCAAAAAAAATTTCCTTCCCGTGGGAAAAAAAAATTTCCCGCGCACACACGGGAAACCTATACCCATGGTTTTTCATAACCGTGGGTATACGTCTATACCCACAGTTTTCTAGAACTGTTGGTATAGGTTCTAAAAAGTTTCCTATGCCCACGGTTTTCAAAATCCATGGGTATATGGGTAATTATCCCCATGGTTTTCCCCAAAACTGTGGGGATAGGTCCATTTTCCAATAGTGACTGCTAGAGTTGGTGTAATTAGTGCTAACACATTCCTTACAAGATTGATCCTATCATTTACCTTGATCCCTCTTCTATTGGTACAAAGTTCTTTTAAGAATTTGGTATACCTTGGGATTTTCTTGATGGCTTCATATAAAGGGATGTTGATCTCCACATGCTTAAATGTGTCCAGAACTTCTTTTTTCATTACCTCTTGAGCCATATTATTGGTTTGTACAACTCTATTTTGAAATGGAAGGGGTTTAGGAGGAACATCATCAATCTTTTTCTTACCTTTATCTTTCTCTTTTGGTTGATCAATAGTTGGTGTGGAATGAGGATTTTCTGGAGTTGAGATGAATCCTGGTGGAATGGTAGGTACAGATGTATAATTTATTTGCTTCCCACTTCTCAATGTGATGGCACTGACATTAACCTTGGGATTTGGAGTAGGTTGGGAAGGTAGATTTCCAGAATTCTTACTTACCAATTCATGGAGGGAAGTAGCAATCTGGCTCATTTGAGTCTTCGACTCCCTCAGCTCCAAACCTTGACTCTTCAGCTCATTCTATTGATTAAGAAAAATTTGTTTCAAAAGATCATCAGTTTTAGAATATACCTTGGTTTTGGGATTCCCTTGTTTTTTCCTTATTGATGCTTGAGCTTCAAATCACCTTTGGGGTTGTTGGAAACAATGTTAGTAAGGTGGAGGCTGCTGGAAGTTTTGTTGAAAAGGGGGCCTTTGTTATTGTCCAGATTCATACCTCATGTATTATTGATCCTTCCACCCTTGGTTTTATGTTGTATAAAATGAATCAAACTTCTTTTGGGGATATGGTTGTTGTTCCTACTGATATGGTCTCCCGGGAAACACTGCTGCACAATATTCTGTTTCTTGCAGCTGGGGGCAATAGTCAGTTGGGTGGTCTGTTTCAATGAAAATTCCACATGGACTTGAAGGAGGGGGTTGGGATGTCTTTTGAGACAAAGTAATATGCCTCACCATAGTGTTCAATTCATCCAACTTGGTATCAATTAAATGAATTTCAATAGAATATGGACTTACCTTATGTACTCCCCTGACAAGTGGTGTACCTCGATCACCAAATTGTTGGGAGTTTTGGGCCATCTTGTCAATCAATGCACGTGAAACTACTGGTGTCTTGTCCACCAATTCTCCTCCATCCATAGCATCCACCATGATCCTCTACATAGGTGTGAGTCTTTTATATAAGTATTTGATGAGGATTTTCTCACTGATTTCGTGATGTGGGAAGCTTGCACACAACTTCTTGAATCGTTCCCAGTACTCATACATTGACTCCACTTGGGATTTCTTGATCCCCAAGACCTCCTTATGAATGGAAGTTGTCCTTGATTCTAGAAAAAATCTTTGCAAGAAAATATGTTTCAAATCGTTCCAATAAGTTACATCTTCTGGTTGTAAATAATACATCCAATCTTTTACAGCTCCATCAAGTGAGAATGGAAATGATCTTAGTTTGATTTGATATTCAGAAACATTTCTTGGTTTTAAGGTTGATAAAAAACATTAAATTCTTTCAAATTTTTATTTGGATCCTCACTAGATAATCCATGAAAATTTGGAAGAAGATGAATTAACCCATATTTCAGTTCAAAGTCTAATTCGAGATTTGGGTATGCAATGCAATTTGGTTGATATTTAATATCAGGTGAAACCAATTATTGAATGGTTATATTGAGTTCATTTCCATTATTTTCATACATTTTTTATTGTTTTATGTTTGAATTTTAATTTCTTCCAATTTCAATGTTTTGAGATTGGAGGAATTCTCCAACTGGTTGAATGTTGAAACATCCTGTAGACTGAGAATGTCTGATTCGATCTTCAAGGCTACGTTCAATCTCAGGGTCAAGATCTAAAAGCTCCTAGGGATTATTTAATGTCATAAATCATATAAAAATAAAAATAAGGAATTTTTTGCATAATAAAAATGAGAATTTTGAGTTGATGGTCCAAAAAGAAGAAGAAGAAAACAAAAATTCAGATTGGGTAAAGAAGGAAGAAAGAAGAGAAGAAAAGAATAAAATGTAAAATAAAATAAATACCTATAAATGGTTGAAATAATTACTTTACTCCCTGAAAATAGTGCCAATTTTAAATGTGCTATTGTGGGTTCCCTCAAATGATTAGTGATTTTTTTTAGTACTTAGGTGCAGCAGAGTGGCTGACCAAGGTCGTCTCTCAAAAGAAAAAGTAAATTTAACAACTTATTAAAGGTATTTTAAAAATAACATAAAATGGAATAATAACACTAATTGAAAGGATGTGGTAGGGTTTTATCGTTCATAAAACTAGAAGAAGTTTTTTGGAATAAGGTTGTATAATATTTTTGTTTTTTTTATTTTTGAAATGAAGTTCGATTAAAAAGACACAACAAGAAGATGTTTTTTTGGACAATATTTAAAAGACATAATCGATATAACTCTTCCTATTCATTTAATTATTAATAATTATCATTTAAATTAATATCCAATTAATTATTATCCCCTAATTGTTTAACCCCCGAACCCTATGATAATTAACTTTACCACAAATATGAATAGAATTAAACCCTAGGCTATCTTCAGAACATGCAATCGCAGCACTCTGCGTTGATTGATGTTATAAGGATAGATTATGGTTAGTGGTAAAGTAATTAACATTTAAATTCTATATAATGAGTATTAATTGATCTTAGGGATTATATTTTAACTCTACAAATTTATCCCGTGAGTTCTTGTTTTACCGATTAAGTTTGCCCTCTCACAATTTACACAGTTTTCGACCTCACGTGTTTTCTTGTTAATTGTTCAATTACTTTCTTAGTTTGTTATAATTTAAAAACTCAATTAATGGATCATATTAAGTGAATTAAAGTATCTCAATGATTCAAAATAATTAAATGAATAGGGTATAAGATATATCAATCACTAAGAGAACTACTCTTCCATGGGTGGTGTGGTCATCGTGGAGACGTTTTGCATGAGCAAATGATTAAAAGGGTAGAACCCAATATCATCTCCACTCTTGAATTCAAACACAAATAGTAATATTAATAGAATAATAAAATTTAAAATAAAATAAAATAATAAAATAAATAAAATAATAACAAATAAGTTTATTATGAAAACACAAACATTACAACATGAGGAAGAAGAAGATGGCTTCGACGAAGGGATCCTTGCTTCAAGAGATACCCTTATTGAATTTATTATATGATTGGAGTGGAACCTCTTCTCATCTTCCCTAAAATTCCTAATTCACGTACCCAACCCATAAAAATGAGAAAAAAACTAATTTATAGAGTGTAGGGGAGGCTAGGTTTAAAGAGGTTTCAAGTGTGAATGGGGAATCTCGGCCAAATATTTTAATATAACTTGCACCACCCATTTGACATACAAAAAGCATGAACCAGTTGTTCTTCCTGAATAATTATTTGTGTTAAATTGTGTTAGAGAGATCCTCTAAAAATTTGGTCTCAATCCAATCCCGTATAAAAAATTTATGGCCCAAATACAAAACCAATGTCCAATCTGTCCGGTCCAGCCCACTTTGACTTCCTGGTCCATTTAGTCCAAACAAATGCACGATTTGGCTCCAATGTCCTGAGAAAAGGTTTTAGAACATTAATTCAGGTACATAGTTACAAAATATCAAGTTCAAATAATAAATATTAAAATATTTATCTTTGAAATACTACAGTGCACTATAAAGGGTAATACTGTAATTTTCATCAAATTTTCAAATGAATGATCTAATCCCAAATATTTTATAAATAAACATATTTAACACAATTTGAGGAAATTTTATCATTTATTATAAATAAAATATTCAATAAAAAAAAATTTTATCATGTATATATTGTCCATTTAACTATAAATGTGTTTTTATATCAGTAATTGTGTGTCCAACAAGCTTAAGAATAATTTGGGTTTTTATAAATCCAAAGAGGTAAATAAAGCCTCAAAGAAAATTAGTGGATCTTGAAAATATCTCTACTAGATTTTAAGATTTTAATTTTTTTTATTATGCTTTCTGAGTACAATCACATTGAAAAGATGAAAGATTGGTGGGTTAACACTGAAGATAATCACCATGTTTGGGCCAAGAAGCATATGTTCTCATCATGTGCATTAGTGTGAAGTGATGAGAAACTTTTTATAGGGAACTCATTAACTTACAAAGTATAAAGAATAGGAAAGTTACTTCTAAAAATGGTCTTAGCCAAGTTTGTAACCCTAAAAAACATAATTCATATACCCGATGTTTTTAATAATTTAGTGTCATGATCCCTCATTTTTAATAATTTATTTATTTTAGTTTTAATTTTGGAAAAATTTGTACTCTCTAAGAGTGATGTTTACATTAGTAATGGATATCTGAGTGATGGTTTATTCAAATTCAATGTAATGACGTTTGTAACTAGTGGTTTTTGAGATTGATGAAAGCAATGTTCCTTTGGTTTATATGGTTGATTGTGCTAATTTGTGGCATGAAATATTAGGACATATTAATTATAAATCCATAAATAAATTAATTAACATGTATTTATTGAAAATATTTGATTATTAATGAAATAAATTTCAATTTTATGTTAAATCAATGTTTTATAATTTACCTTCTTGTTTTGTTGAGAGGATATATAAGCTTTTTTTATTTAATACACACTGATATATGAGATATGAAATTAATAGCTTTAAAAGGTGGTAAAAAATACTTTATCACTTTCTTATATTATTGTAATAGTTTTTTATGTTCATATACTTTATAGTAAAAATTAAGTTATTGATTTATTTAACCATTACAAAAATGAAGTTTAGAATTAGGTCAATAAGAGAATAAAAGGCATAAGTAGTGATCAAGGAAGCGAATATGACTCAAATTTCCAAAATTTATACAATTATTATATTTTAAATCACCAAAGTATATATCCCTTCTCCCCACAATCAAATGGGGTTTCTCAAAGCAAAAACTAAACCTTAAAAGAAATGATGAATGTTATGAAAAATAGTTTCAGCTTACAAAAAAATAAGTGGATGGATGGTATTTTAACTGTAAATTTATTATTAAATAGAGTATCTTTTAAGAATATACAAAGTATTCCCTCTAAGTTTTTTAAGAGAAGAAATTTTAATTTAAATATCATAAAAGTGTGGGGGTGTTTGGCCAAAGTTATAGTTCCTTCATAGTGAATCACTTTATTGATGTGTGATTTTTGGCTTGTTTCACATGTGTGTATGGATTCATAATCATATTTTGGGACCTTTTTTGGTGAATCCTTCACCACAATTCATCCTCCTCCAACATTGTGTCACTTGTATGTCATGATGCTCTGACTTTCCTCCTTCAGTGCTTTCCTTGTTGTTGACCCTGATCTGGAGACGTCCCTCCCCATAGTGTTTTTTAGCATTAGGTGACATGGAGGGGTGTATCTCAGATCAGTGGACTCAGGGTTCTATGCTTAGGGGATCTATTTATAGAGCAATCATTATCACTCTTTCCCTTTTGGTGGTTCTTCTATGGGTTTTTTCTCTCTCTTTTTTCCCCTAATGGAACTTCTCTATATTTTCCTCTCTACTAGTTTTTTATTTGAATTTACCTAAATAAGACCCACTTTTACTTGGTATATTATTATATTTCTCCATGCCCCTTCATGCATGACCCAATTATAGTCAGGTTATATGGGTTGCATGGTATTTTGGGTCTTTCTAGTGGCTCCTGCGATGGTGGACCTACTAGGTTTCCTTTGGTGTTTTGTCATTTTCTCCATATATCATCACCCTTTGTTCATGTCTAATTCGGTGAAGATCCCAAAAATATTAGTCTCATTTATTTTATCTAAAATTTGGATCACTGTGTCGATTTCCTGCTTTGACACTCTAGCATCTCTAACTTGCAATGCGATGATGGTCACAGACATAGGCACTATAGTCCTGAGGCTCGATGATGAGATAGGTGATGTAGGTGTTTTGAAGGTCCATATAAACCCTTACTAAAAATAACATAAATATTACATCAATTCTATGGTAAAATTAATATATCTCACAAATAGTCACACAACCCAAGGACTGATAGTTTTAGTGTCTTAGAGACAATCTATATAAGCATATTATTTTACAACCCTTGTGAACATTTCTCCATAAATGAGACACACTAGACTCCTTCTAAACTTCTCATAAGTTATAACCATCTTCATAACCTAGGAAAATGGAAACATAAGAAAGGGTTCAGATTAGATGATCATTAAGGGTAATCATAAATAATAACAATTGAGTATTATTAGTGAATATAAGATAATCATATGGGTATAGTCAAGATACATAAGAAAATTCATACCCAACAAATCATAGATCATAAATCATGGAATATGAATTGTAATAACATAATTCATGAATAAGAAGAGTTAAGAAACATAAGTCAATAAACATGGGTCATGATATTTTAAGGCAGTTGTGAGAATAAGCATAGAACTATGAAACATCATTCAGATTTGGAAAAAACATTAGTATAGGGAATATTACTTTCATAATCAATTCCATCAGCACCCATGCTTATGAGAAACTAAAATGAACTTGTGTATACTTATATCATTAGATATAAACATTAATATAAAGAATTGGAGGGTGATATAGGAACCCACCCATCATCATCCATACTTATGAGTGCCACTTAAAGTCAATCACTTATCACATTATAAAGAACCCATAGAAATAAATTGGATTTTGTAAAACTTTTCTAATGTAAATCATTCACTTGTATAACATAAAGAACCCATGGAAATAAAATGGGTTTCTTTAAACACGTCATAAATAACCCATGGAATGAAAATGGTTTTCATATGGATTCACATAATAAAATAATTATTAACTCCACTAATAATCATAACATGATAAACCCATGGAAAAAAATGGGTATCCAATGGAATCAAGTAAATTTCTATGTAAATACCATTAAATAAAGATAATAAATCATATGGTATTTACACCATATAGGTAAAGGGTATATGGTTACATCAAAAAATCCAAAATCTATCGATGAATGTAATCTAGGTGAACACCCTTCAATCAAATGAATCAAAATTAGGGTATTCACAAAGGAAAGGCATTGGGGGAAATGTTATAATCATATATAACATATTATTAGGAAAGGAAAATGTATTTATGGATCATTCATATAAAAGAGAATGAATTTAAATGGGTCATTCAAAGAAATAATTTGTATGGTTATATTAGAAGAATATCCTTGATCAATCATAATGTATGTCAAAGGATGTAGATGAAAAGCATTTTAGGAGTATTAGGAAAAGTTGCTTTGAAATAAGAAACATCCATGATCTTTTGAAAACATTTTATATAGAAATATTTTATAAATAAAAGAGAATAATATTATATTTTATAAAATCATTAAATATTAGAACGGAATAAAATGACAAAGTTGGATGAAATATTTTTTCAAATAAAAAATGTTAAAAAAATATATTCTTTTTACTCTTTGATGAAAATGACCCATTAAAAAATTATTTAAAATTTTTTAAAGAAGATAATGTATTAAAAATGACCTCAATTAATTATTTAGGTATAAATAAGAATATTTATAAAAGTATATAATGAATTATTTAATGTAAAAAATAGAGGTTCTCGGCTGAAAAGAAGATATGGGGTCGATTTCACTTATAAGAAACACATCAGGTAAAATACGAGTCAAAGGGAAATGAAATATCAAGAGAACATATAAAACCCCAGGAATATAAAATGGAAATAATTATAGGTTTTATAAATTATAAAAATTACCTTAATGGATTATATTTCAAAAAATTATTTAAAATAAAATTGGAAATGAAACCCTTACGGTTTCAGTAACATTTTGATCAAAACCACTTTCAAGTTGGGTATCTTTTGAATCGATGGAAATTTAAATAAAGAAAAAAATATGGATATTAAAACCCCATTAATATGTTAAAATACATTCATTAGGTATTAATCACACCATATTAAAATTATCATAGTGCACACTAAGAAATAAGTCTCAAGAACTTAAATTTGAGACAAAGAACACCCTTGCCTTGTTACCCCACATAGTCAAATGCACTCTATGATCATGTATAACAAACACAAATATCTTAATAATCTATTTAAAACCCTTATTATATACATAAAATTGTATATAATTTATTTATAATTATTATCTATATTTATATTAGTTAGTTATTATATATTTTTGATGTTGGGTGTGCCTAATCTTGAACCTTTTGAACTAGTTTTGTAATGGTGGTGTTGTTATTCATTATTCTCCAAAGTTCATCATTAAAATTTCATTAAATTTAATTTAATTTATTAATTATAATTATTTATTATGTTTAAATTTTTTTTCATGATTACTTTAGTCTTTATCCAAGAAGATGAAATCAACAATGAACATTCTTTTGGTGATTTTTAACCTCTAAAGGGAATTTTCTTAATTAATGAGTTAAATATTGGTGTATATTTTATAGAACTATAAAAATATTTTTTTTACATATCTATATAATATTATACTGGTAATTAAGTTTTTATAATAATACATGATATAATTTCATATCATTTTTCAAGTAGGTGGTCAAACCGACCCAAACATGAGCATACCATGCTTAATGGATGATTATGATGTGATTTAGTCGCAATATAATTACAATAGTTGAATAATGATATCATTAAGTGTTTATTAGTTTGATATGTAATAATTATAAAGGAATTATAATAATAATTAATTGATATGATAATATTACATAATTTGAATTAAATATTTTCCTCTTAGTACACATGTTTTAAACGATTGAATTAATGATAATCATTTGTTGATCATGTCATTAAAAGGTTCTCCAATTTCTTATAATGAAAAATTAATGATATAATAAACATAATATTTATCCATTAAACTCATTATAATTACCATCCATGTAAGGAAGTGATGAAAATAAAAATATAAATCAATTGTCCCATGGTGGCGGTAGTCCACGCATACATATGGTTAGAATTTTTCATTTTCCATAGAATGGGAGAAATGAATAGTATGTTTTATCTTTTAATAATCAATAAATATGTTATAAATATCAAAATTATTTATTAAATTTATAATTAGTAACATTAGTGTATGGTTTTTACAGAAAATGAAACATGACGTTTTGTGTATGTGGTAGTCCGTGCACACACAAATATCATTTTCACTTTTCTTGAGGAAAAATGGAAAAGGTGATTAATTATTATTCCCAAAGAATAATAAGATTAATTATATAAAAAATATTTATTTAATTATATATTTATTTTAAAATTATAATTGTAAAAGAAAAATAGAAAGGAAATAAGTTATGTAAAAATGATTACTCACATTGAGCACTTTGAGATTTCATTGGAATATCCCTTGTAAATGGATGGCATAGGTTAATATCTTGTGACTAGAATTTAAAAAGTGTTAAATATGATTATAAGGGAAGGAAAAAATGGTATTTTTTTCATGATTAATCCTAATTTTTAGGAGTTTCATGAAGTGGTTGTGAGAGGCCCCTTTTATAAGTGGTGAGAATATTATTTTTGTAAATTTTTCAACTTAATATAAAGGGGGGACATGTTAAACAAGACAAGTGGATCCAAAAATAGAAAAAATTTGATTCTATGGTTATATAAGATCTATAATAACTTAAAAATGAAATTATAAAAAAATTAACACGTTTCAAGTCTTTTACCCCTTGGATTATTACTTTTTTCTATTTGAGGTTTTACTATGGTAACTAGTTTTTTACCTAAGGTAACTTAAATTTATGTTTAAAAATAGAGTAGACTTATTAGATAATTTAGACCTTATGATTGTAAATGTGAAATCCATTTTTTCTGATTCAATTTCTAAAATGTTAAATGTTAATTTTAATATAATTAATGTATAATGTATTAAAACAATTTTTGAGAAAAATATTACTTGAGTTCTAAAATATCAATCATAAGTTTGTAAATTATAATAAATATTTATAAATTTATAAATTAAATTATAAAATACAAATTTTTTCAATAAAATTTTTTCATAAATTTCTTTGTTATACTTATATACTACTGATGGCATAAAAGTCACAGTATCAATATATTTCACTATTCACGTAAAAACAATTTTTTTAGAGAAATCACAAAAATTTATGTTAAGATAATTTTGACATTATAAATCTAAAATTAAAGTTATTTTTTACCTTAATATTCTAAAATTTATAAATTTATTTTTTTAAAATAAAATACTAAATATAAATAAAAGTCACTTTTATTGAAAAATGATGTTTTAAAACATTAAGTGTTCTTAATATTATTTAATATGAATTTCTAATTTAAATGATACTAATATGTTAGTTAAAATATAATAATATTTTAAAAGTTTTCAATTTAATTTATTAGGATAAAATATACAATACTTAACAAAAAAATATCAATGTTATACTAAATATGCTTTAACAAATACCATTGATTATTTATATTCTAAAATTTAATTTTACTACTCCATTAATATTAAAATATTTATTTGAATTTTATATATACATCATATCATATTTTAAAAATATTATTATTATTATTATTATTATATAACACATCAATATATGTAATATTTTAATATAATATTTTTTCATTATGAGTTATATTATTTTAATTTTATTACTTAACAATACATGACTTCAATATATGTATTGGGTATATGTCCAATGACTATATATACAATGACCATATTTTTAATGACCATATTTTCAATGATCATATTTATAAAGACTATATTTGTAAAGATCATATTTATAATGGCCAGATTTAATTCCTATATACAGACATACTAAATAATTTGTTCATTCCAATCTCACTTCACAAGACACGGATCTTATGTCATATTATATATTTTTTATAATACATTCTCCTTTCATGTTTTTCTTCATCGTTATAGGTTTTTCTTGGCTATGGTGATCCTCGAGGTTGAATATGATCAGGTAGATTTCCTGGTCATGGAGATTTTATAATTTTCTATCTATTGTCCCCTATTTATTTATTCACTTTTAATGGATATAATTCATCCATGGTGAGTAATAACCCATGGTGTGAAACACTTATTTTTATGTGATTTTTTTGCAATTTCACACTTATAAATGAATAAAGTGTCTTTAGTTTGGTTCATATCTTATAGGTAACATTATTTAATAATGTTTTGATCCTTTTGAAAGATTAGATAAATGTTCTTTAAAATTATAGAAATAAATAATAATAATAATAATAATAATAATGGCTCTTAAAACCTGGGGCGTTACAAGTGTGGTGATGGGATACGTGGTGTAGGGCATGATATGTCTCCTCGAGAATTTTTCTGTTGGGTCATGTCGTGGACTTTGCTCCTTGGTTGTCCCTCTTGGGGATCCCTTTTTTGTATTGGGTTCTACCCCTTCCATTAATTTGGGGGGTGCATGTGGTTCCCCCTATTAAGTGGTTTATTTAGAAAATAAAATATATATATTTCATTCATATTTATTTTTTTTGCACTTAAGGGTAGTGAGAATTGATTTCTTATTCATAAGTTAGAGATAAAGGAAATATAAAATAGTATGATCATTGAATTGAAGGGAAATTCATTATTTGAAAATATATTTCCATATTGACTGAAAAATTAGGTGGATGTGAACAATAAAATTACTCTAAATATCATACTAAGAAAGAGATTCGGTAGAGTTATAACCATGAATAACAAAATAAAATTGATCTCTAAGTTGTTGAAGCTATATTTTCTAAAATATTTTTTAGAAAATTAGACTCAAACATTTAGAGAGGCTATGGAAACTCCAAATGATTATTTTTTGTAAGAATATGTTAATATTTAAATTGATCTATCTTATCAAAACAAACTTTGTAATTGGATGATCTTCCTTAGAGAAAAAAAACCACTTTGATACAAGTGTAAATTTTGAATGAAATTTATGGTTTATGGAACTATTGAAAAATATAAGTCTAGATGTGTGATATATGGGTATAAACAAAAGTAGGAACTTGATTATTTCTACACTTATTCACATGTTACTAGGATTACATCTATAAGTATGTTTTTCTCTTTAACATCTTTGAATGGGATAAAAATACATAAAATGGATGGTATGATCTCCTTCTTAAATGGTGATTTAGAAGGATAGATTTATATAGAACAACCTAAAGGATTTATTATTTCATGATAAGAAAGGAAAGTTTGTATATTATTGAAATGACTTTATGAGTTAAAACAAGCTCCCAGTCAATGGAATATTAATTTTGATAATGTAATGTTATCAAACGGGTTCAAGATTAAAGAGTGTGATAAATACGTATTGTTTAGATTCACTCAATATGGATATGTCATTGTATATTTACATATTCTCATAAGTGGAAAAAATATAGACATCATCAAATCCACTAAACGCGTATTCACCAATTGATTTTAATTGAAAGATATGGGAGTGGTAGATTTCATTTTAGAAATTCAAATTCATAGAACGTCTGATGGGTTCAAATTATTGTAATATCATTATAATGAGAATATTTTAAAAAAATATTAGAATCTTGATAAAAAACCAATAAATACTCTTATAGATGTTAATCAATTTCTTTTAAAGAACATTAACGAATTTAAATCTATATAAATGTATGCTCATATTCTAAGAATTTTGATGTATTTCATGAATTATACTAGAACGTGCATAGATTTTTTTCATAATCAAGATAAGTCAATTTACTAAAAATCTAAATAATCTCTATTATATGTATATGAAATGAATTTAGGGATACTTAAAATATACCAGTAACTTTTCATTGAACTATATAGAGTGTCTGGTGATACTTAAAGATTATAATGGTGAAATATTAGATAAGTGGCTTAAAGGGAACTAATTCCACAAGTGGTTATGTGTTCACACTTTATGGTGGATAAATATCTTGGAAACCATCCAAAAAAAATTTCATTGCATGATCCACTATAGAGGTGGAGTTTATTTTCTTAAAAAATGATGTAGAATAAGTTTAATGGCTTAGAAACTTCTTATAAGACATTCCAATTTGTCCAATACCTATGCCTATTGTGTGTATTCATTATGACAGTCAATCAACGATAAGAAGGGAAAATAATGTCATATACAATGTAAAATCATGACATATACATCAATGAAATTACTTGGTTAAACAACTACTCTCTAGTGGGATTATTATGATTAACTATGTCACATAAAAAACAATATTATAGATTCATTTATGAAAGGTATAACTAGGGAGTTAGTAGATAAATAATCAAAAGGAATGGGTTTAAGGCCTATTAAATAAATTATTCATGGTTGGTGAAAACCCTACCTAGTTGAGTGGAGATTCCAATATCTATGTTCAAATGGAAACCTAAGTTATGATGAAGGATGGAGTAATATTTTATTTACATTCTTAAAATGATAAATTACTTCAAGAATGGGTTAAGAATTTGATTTTAGATATTTTGAAAATGAATTGATGTTTTCAGAATCACCTATGTGAGTTTGAAGTGGGGCTACTTCAAGGGGAATTGTTAAGATAATTTATCTAAAACACTCATGAAACTAGGTGGTTTTCATGTAAAAATGAACAAAAAAGTAAGAACCAGCTATGTTTAAGAGATAATAGCATGCATATTTATTAAACTTTCATGAAAGGTTAATGGTTCAAGGACATCATGTCTACTGATTAACTTAAAAAGTAAAACAAGATTCATTAAAGAAAGTTTAATGTTTAAATACTACTTATCCTAAGGTAGTTATCTGTTGTTAGAAAACTACACACTTATATAATTTAATATCAATTTACATTCCATTTATATAGGGGATTTGAAGTGTACATAAAAATGGTTATATTTGTTTTCAATAAGGTTGGTTACCTTGGTGATAAGGATGTTTTTTATTATGTATAATAAGGAATTTATTAATGAGAAGATGAAGTTCCCAATCCATGTGTGTTGGGCATTAAAGGAAGGATTAAAGCAATGTATTGAAGCTTGTAAGTATGGCAGTACTATTGTAAGAGTAATAAAATATCATTCACATGATGGAAAAGAATTTGGAATGTTCGAATATTTTCAAGTTCTATATTATTTGACAAATAAAAAGGAAATTACATCTTGAGTTACTACCATTTGACACTCTACATTTCAAGTTAATATTATGAAGTGATATTTGGTAAATCCATCTTCCTTCAGGAATGTATAGATGAGTTCCACCTATGTGAACATCAATGAGGTTTTTTAAGAAACATTCCATAAACATCATTCTATGAGTATGGATCAAATTTTGGGAAAAGGACTGAGATTATAAGGATCATTTTAGTTACACCATAAATATCATTTTCATGTTGAATAGTCATGATTTTATACTATTTATGCATGATCTCACCTGCATAAACATGAATTGAAGTTTTATATTGATCATTTGGGAAAACTATAAGGGTGATTCCATTGAGTTCATAAGGATCACCACATAGTGAAAAATTATGAAATTGGGAGATTTTAAATCTGATGATGTTGCATGTGCTGGTCTTCAGGGATTCAACATCACAATGAGATCAAAACTCTTTATGATTCAAGATGGGTTATTAAATAAAATTGAAATTCGGTTTAAGTACAAGTGGTCCACACTAAAACATAGTGAATACCTAGAGAAGTTAAAATTGGAAGGTGAGAAAGGCCACATCACAATAAAGGTCGTGGTGAAAGTGAAATGATAACGAGACCACGCCATATTGAGTTTTAGGTGGGTGTTTTGGTCACCATAGAGAACACAAAAAATGATTGTTGTGATAGTTAAGTGGAAATGGATGGACTATGAATACCACACCATGGTGATGAGTGTTTCATATGTAAATTCTACTTGTGAGAAATGGTGAGTTACAAAATATCATAGAAGTAATCATGGTGTCTCGCATGAGATTTGAGGGGTGGAGAATGAAATGGTGAGGACCACACTGTGATTCACTCCTATTGGTCATTTTGGGAATCCCTTGAAGTTGAAAGTAGAATATGTCCCATCATGAGGAGATCCACACCATAGGAAACATTTTATTATTACATGATTCATACAGACATGAAATTAATTAAATATCCATGGTATTTATGGATAAGATGAAGCTGTGATATTCAAATATCATGTGGAGCCTAATTATCGAGTCTTTGAGATTTTTTAAAATAGGAATTTATTTGGATATTATTTAAATGGATAAATACTGAAAATATAAGATAATTTGAAGTAATAAAAATCAAGGAAATGATTTTCATATGGTTCCTAATAATTTAGAAGGAAAATTATGAGGAGATATTGATGCGGTGATCCGTGAAAATTTCATGAGTATTGAAGCGATACAGGGAACCCTTCAATGCTGGGATACCTATGGAGAAACCCTGTAAGTAAAATAAGAAGAATAAAACCTTTAACATATTAATCTTTGAAGATATGGTCATTAATCGAAGAAGAAAGGAAAGAGAAGAAGAAAAACCTTTGATGTTTTGTATAGCTTGAAGAAACAAAAAATATTGAAGAATTAAAGGAAAAGAAGATAGAGAAGATAAGGGGATAGTTGTGTTGCTGCTATTGAAGATCATGTTTTTAATACCCTTGCTGAGAAGAAAACCACTGTGATCATAAGACACAATGCATTTGAGAGGATACAACTTAATCGGTCTTGCATACATTCTTTCCTATATTGTACTGGTATGTCGAAGATCTGTTTCTTGAGGAAAGAGATCATATTCTAGTTGATGTAGTGATATATGAAGAAAAGGTGAGATCTCTTTCAAGAGTCCAAGGAAGGTTTTTAAAGAACTGGTGGTTCCAATATAAAAAAATCCATTTAATATATTAGAAAGGGGATGATATCTGCCAGCGGGTTTTGGATGATACGAGCCCAACTATTTTGTGTGACTTGAATTGCACTTGCGATCCCTACAAACTTATAGTGATAATAAAATATTTGTCTTGAAAAAGAGTCTAACACGGTAAGGAGTAGATTCTCACATTTAGGTTGAACCTTATAAAAACTTGTGCATTTTTGTTCCTGTCTATTTTTACATTGCATGAAAATGTGAAGGCAGAGTGTGCAATAATTGATCCATTCATCTTAATCTGGACATTGATTCAAGTAACCGTAGGGGAGGACTAAAATAAGAAAAGTAAAACTCTGTAAAATTTTGGTACAATGATTCTCCCCTCCCTCTCAGTGTCCTTACATGATCCACTAGACTCTACGGGATTGTTAGAAATAAATGGAAGGTGGGGTTTAGTGGGTGAGTGGCCAGCAATTAAGAAACCACTACCTCCTTTCCTTCCTGTGTTTTTTTCTCAATTTTAACCAGAAAATGGGTTTTAAAATTTATATATATTATTATTATTATTTTAAACAATCATATTTTTCCTTTTCTTATATATAGAAGGGAATCCTCCTCTCTTTTGAACATGAATTTCCATCTATCAAAGTATCAAAACTCTATTGAAATTTCTCCATAATTCTCGATAGTGTAAAGTGTGATTTGTCTGCACATATTGCATTCTAAGGTGTTATTGGATTTGAATTTCCACCCCCCAAGAAAGAAGACATGTTCTATCCTATGAGACAATTGCTCACAACCTTGGGTAACATAGAGGGACCACAATTGTCTTAAGGAAACAACGTAAGTTTATTGGGATTGAATTTTATATAATTTATTTGTTCTTCACTTTTCTTCTCATCTCCTTCATGCGTTCTGCGCTCTGTGTGTAGACTTGACTCTGATCACTTAATTAAAGTCTGCTATATTAAGTATATAGATTACTCGATTAGGTCTACCAAGAAAACCCTATTATATTCCATATATAGATTGGTCCAACCTTATTCTATTATATTTATACAGTCTTGGAAAAATGACTCTATTGTATCAAGTATAGAGATTGGTCAACACTTATATTACTATATTCATTGACTGTGAAGAGACTCTAGTGTAATTTGTGTGTAGATTGGTCATTGAACTATACTTGTATTCTATATATAGTGCATTGTGTATCCAATACCCCCATCCAGGTGTTGAAAAAACTACGAAAGCACTGTTGTGTCAACGTCATCTCCATCACGCCCACTAAACGAGAGGAGGAGGAGAGAGAAGAAAGAAGAGAGTGATAAGGGGGGGAGGGAGAAGTGAAGAAGTAGCCACTCATTATCTCATCCAAGCCAGTCATTACCCGCTTTTGAGTATGACCCCATAGACCATCTCCAACCCAGAACGCTAAAATGAAGTAATTCTCCTTCAAAATGAAGTATTTCGAGTAAAATCTGCTTCAACCCTCTATTTCATTTTTTTGTGCTAAATCATATATTTATAATTGAAAAATGTGTTTTTTGTTTTTTTTAACTTATATCTAAACAGCGTCAAAAAGTGGTTTGATGCATGTTGCACTGTACTAGAACTCCAATTTAACGCAAGAAGTAACGCTGGATTGGAATTGTTTTTTGCGCTAACATAGCGTGTTCCCGTCATTTTGCCGCTCAATTGGAGATGCTCTTACGTGCACAACGTAAAAGAGAATCTCAATGTATGTGCCATCCTTTGAAACATACACATGTGATGAACTAATTATCTTTTTCTACCTCATAATGTCAAGTAGTGTATTGTTGTATGGTGTTCCCAGGTTTTTTTTAGGTTTTTCTAATATATGTATATATATATTACTGTAGGGAAAAACTATTTTGCAAAAGGGGTCTATGTCGGTGCCAACGAGGTTCACGCCAACGACAAGAATATTATGATGGAGTTAAAAGGGGCAATTTTGGCCATAAGGGTTTTTTTAGTTTAGGGGGGCAGGGTTGAATTTAATTAGGGAATGAGGTTTGTCCAGCGCCACTTCAAGTGGCGCTCGACCCCTTCGGGCCCCCCAACCCCCATTTATATATATATAATAACTTTATTTATTATAATAAATGTAATTACTAAAATAAATACAATAAATATATAAATTTATAATTATACATTTATTATAATTATATGTTTTTATAATTATGTATTTATTATATTCATAATTATATATTTATTATAATATTATAATTATTATAATTAGAATTATATAATTATAATAAATTTATAATTATAAATATAATAATTATATAATTTTAATAATTAAATAATTATAAATATAATAAATACAAAAATATAATAATTATATAATTATAATAAATATTCAATTATAATAAATATTTAATTATAATAAATGTATAATAAAATAAATATAATAAATACAATAAATATATAATTATAATATATTTATTATAAATATATATTTAATATAATTATGATTATATATATATATATATTATAATTATATATTTAATATATAACTATATTAAATATGTAATTATAATAAATATATGATTAAAATAAATAAATCATTATAATAAGTATATAATTATACATTTAATAAATATATAATTATAAATATAATAAATATATAATATATAAATATATAATTATATGATTAAAAATATTACATAATTATTGTAAATATGTAATTACAATAATTATATAAGATTTAATAACGTTTATTTATATAAATATAAATTTATAATTATAAATATAATAAATATATGATTATAATAATTATTTTTATATAAATTTATAAATAAGGATTATTTATATATAAATTTATAAATTTTAAATACAAGGTTTATTTATATATAATTATTTATAAATTTATAAATATATAATTATAAATACAATAAATATATGATTATAATAATTTTAATAAGGTTTATTTATATAATTATAAATAATTTTAATAATGTTTATTTATATATAAATTTATAAATTTTAAATATAAGGTTTATTTATATATAATTATTTATATATTTATAAATATATAATTATATATAATTCTTTATAAATTTATAATTATATAATTATAAATATAATAAATATATAATTATAATAAATATATAATAATAAATATATCATATTATAATTATTATAATAAATATATAATTATAAATATAATAAATATATGATTATAATAATTACATAATTATGATAAATATGTAATTACAATAATTATATAAGATTTAATAAGGTTTATTTATATAAATATAAATAATTTTAATAATGTTTATTTGTATATAAATTTATAAATTTTAAATATAAGGTTTATTTATATATAATTATTTATAAATTTATATTTTATATATAATTATTTAAATACATAAATAAACAATATTAAATATATTTATAAATTTATATATATGTATATATAAACATTTTTAAAATTATTTATATTTGTATAAATAAACGTTATTAAATCTTATATAATTATTGTAATTACATATTTACTATAATTATGTAATATTTATAATCGTATAATTATATATGTATATATTATATATTTATTATATTTATAATTATATATTTATTATATTTATAATTATATATTTATTAAATGTATAATTATATAATTAGTATAATGATATAATTATTATAATGATATATTTATTATAATCATATATTTGTTATAATCATATATTTATTATAATTACATATTTATTATAGTTATATATTAAATATATAATTATAATATATAGATAATTATAATTATATTAAATACATAGTTATAATAAATATATTATAATTATGTATTTATTAAATTTATCATTATGTATTTATTATAATTATAGTTATATATTTATTGTAATTATATAATTATTATATTTATAATTATATATTTAATATATTTTTATATTTAATATATTTATATATTAAAATAATTAGATATTTATTATAATTATATATTAATTATAACTATGGATTTGTTATATTTATAATTATATAAATTATTATAATTTTATATTTATTATATTTATATATTTATTTTATTATACATTTATTATAATTAAATATTTATTATAATTATATAATTTTTATATTTCTGTATTTATTATATTTATAATTTTATAATTATTCTATTTATATATTTATTATTATTATATATTTATCATAATTATATATTTATTATATTTATTATATTTATAATTATAAATTTATTATAATTATATAATTCTAATAATTATATATTTATTATAATTATATATTTATTGTAATTATTATATTTCTTTGATAATGATGTTTTTATTTCTCGACCGAAGTTTAGTCTACAAATGCTTTGGTTAGGGTTTGCGATCTTGATTCGATGATCTTCCCCGAAGGCTCTGGCTGCTTCAAGAAAAGTTACACTACTCACGGTGCCTGGAGATCAAAAATATGTTGGCATCGATGCTGATGCTTTGAACCCTCAGGCTAATTCAAGTCATCGTCAAGCCTCGAATAGTGAAATACTTTCAATCAGTAGATTTTTCTCAAATTCTCATGTTGATCCCGCTTCTCTGCGCAAGAGGATCATGAGGAATGGCTCTTTGGCCTTCTTCGAAGCCAATCCCAAAATTCTTGAGGATCGTATCAAGGAATGCGATAATTCTATTATCGATCGGCTGACGGATCACCAGAGGAAGAATCCCTGGAAGTTTGATGTTCTGCAAAATCGGTTGATCCAGATATGGGGTTTCAGAGGCCGGAAGATGACTTCAATTGGTGATGGTTATTTCCATATCATTTTTCCTTCTAGGGATTTGAAATTAAAGGTTTGGAAAATTGGATCCGTCTCACTGCAGCATGGTTATTTGAGAATCCAAGAATGTGACCCCCCCTGTTTGACCCAACCAGTGCCAACTCAGTTATGCAAGCTTTGGATTCGAATCAGGGGTTTAAATTAGTTTTTTTCATCCAAAAATCCTTTAGGACATTGCTTCTGCCATGGGAATTCCTAATAAATTTGATAGAGAAACTGAGTGCACCTGGTATGGTCGCTTTGCCAAAATTCTGGTCGAGGTAAACCTCTGTGTTACCGCTATTGAAATAGTTTTCTTTGTTGCTGATGAGTTTAGGCTTGAGCTTTCTGTGGAATATGAATGGTTGCCTAAATTCTGTAACACCTGTAATTGAATTGGACATTTGGATGAGAGATGTCGTGAGAATATAAAATGAACAAACTGTAAGAAGTTTGGGCACCTAATTGAGCATTGTAAGTTTGAACTGGCTGTTAAAATGTCAAGATTGTGGATGTTAGCTCCCTTGAGGGCAGGAATTTCTTCATGTCTGTGAAGAAGGGTGGTGTGGGAGATGAACCAATCCACGGGAAAGGCAATATGGCTTTGAAGAAGGGTTTCATGGGGGTGGATCTGTCCACATGCAAAAAATAAACGTGGCTTATAAAGCTGTCTCTAATCTCATGGGCGACAAATATTCCAGGGTTGTTGGCCAGGGTGCTCAAATTTCTGTTAAGGACTCTAATACCTTGCTGGATGTGGGTATGGATCAACAAAAATTGATTCCTTCTTATGAACATCATGCTGGATGAATCATAGTACTGGCAAGGAATCTATTGTTGTCTCTATGATTGCAAAGCTCATTGATGTTATTGATCTCGCTTCACCGATTTTTACGGGAGATCTGGTCTGTGTGGACGATCCTAGGGCTGGTTCTCACTTAAGGATGCCTGGGAAGGATGCTGCCTAGGGACCGTCTGTGGGGAGTTTGATTGGGGGACCTTTAAGTCAACAAGTAATGAAGGATCCTAAAGCGCAGTCCCTAATCAGTCCAGATCTGGGATGGTTGCTACAACAAGTAGTTCGAGGCCTGGTGATATTATTAAGGCACCTATTCCTAATGTTTCTCAGATATATGATCACCATGAGGATGAAGACCTGGGATACAGTGATGATGTGCCAGCAGTGGGTGATGCCACGAAACCGGGGCAACACCAGTACAAAGTGGGAAATATGCTCCTTCTGGTCCAGATAGGAACACCATAAAAGATTATTCTATTATTGTTGCCTCTGCTGCTAACAACACTGGCAGTGAAAAGACAGAGGAGGACCAATACTTCAAGTGAGATCGATTGATGTGGTGTTGAACAGGATGACTCTTCGAAGCAGGCTTGTAAGAATTCATCACTGACTGGCCAGAGTTTCATACAGGCACCTGAGCAGACCATCAAAGAAGAGGAATTGAACACTGATAATCCGACTGTACAGGCTGGGAATTACAGTCAGAATCATGATGGGAATTACAGTCAGAATCATGATATTTTGCTTTTGACAGATGAACAAGTGGGCACAGACAGCATGGTCCCTACCATTGCACCATTTGCTGCTGGTGAAAAAGGCACTGATGAAGGCCATCAAGAGCCTCACCCTAATGATTTTGGGGGGCACGCCTGCTGCCGTACAGGGTGAATCTGGAGTGGCTCCAAGTTAGGAGGATGAGTCACCGCATGAACAAATAGCCAAATGGCAGACTCCTGAATGGAGGATGAATCACCGCAAGAAATGTGCTCCTGAATGGCACGTCTCCTGAATGTTGTTTTGTTTTGCTTGGCCGCTTTGTGTAGGTGTGTGGTGTATGACAGTGTTGTGTCTTGGTGGCGTTGTCTTTGCTACATTTCTTGAACTTGTAACTTCATGTAATTTTGTGTGTCCGTGTGTTTTCCGTTAATAAATTTTCTAGGGTCATGGGTTTGGAGTTATTAAATCCATGGTTCGAGCTGTTTTTGAATATATTAAATAGTTAATAATATAGTTAACATGATAAATAATTAATAATATAATTAGAAATTAATATTACAATTAGTAATTACTAATATTAACTATTTAATTAATATAACTAATTAAAACTAATTTAATTAATAAGTAATAATATAATCATAAAGTGCTTGATGTAAGAACCCGATTTTTATTCTTGAGGTACGAGTTTATTCTTTTCATTTTCCTTAAGTGTTTGAGAAAACAAGGGAAATGAGGAAAAATTCCAAAATTTATGGATACACGCCGTGTACTTTTTCCACACATTGTGTACTTTGGCCGTGTGGGATGAAAATACAAGGTGTGTAGGCCTGTCGGCGATGAAGGGTGTAAAAACTGACTACACGCCGTGTATTTAGTGTATACATGTCGTGTAATCAGTCGGCAGGTGAACAATAAGGCGGTGAGAGTAGCCGCCAGCGGAACGATGGTACACGCCGTGTACTTAGTAATACACGCCGTGTAATCAAGTCGGTTGGTGAACAGTAACGCGGTGGAAAGAAGCCGTCAGAGGAACAATTAAAAAAATGGAAAGTACATGTCGTGTACTTGAGAGTGCACGCCGTGTAGTTATGTTTTTTCGTTAAAAACAGGTAGTAGTCTCCTCTTTCAGCAGATGAAGCTTAGAACTCGACGAGAGCCGCGGGAGAGAAGACCGGAACTTGGAGGAGCTCCCGACCGCACACTGGGACTCCGATTCCTTCGCCGTCGATCTCGTTTGAACCGCGCGAGTGAGTTCTTATCTCTTCTTGAACCTCTCCTTCCAATTCTTTTCATAAGGGAAGTTATTTGGGTTTGAACGCGTAAATGTTTATCCCAGATCTACGTCGTTCTCGATTGATTCGGGAGGCGTCGTTCACGTATATCGATCAGAGGAGATCGATGTAGGTGGTCTGGTGTTTATTTCCAACTGTCGAGTTGTTTTGTGTATTGTTGTGCTACGCGCCCATGTTTGGGGTGTCGTATGGCTGAGGCTTTGACTGTTTAGATACCTAGAATTGCATAGGTAATTTAATGAGAAAGTATAAACTGCTGTTTGGAATCGTTGTCTTGATCTAGGGTCACCCCGTGGGTGCGTTTCCCTTGTTTAGCTGTTTGGCCAGGATACCCGTGTGTATGTCGTGATTATAACATGTTTTGAGTTTTCTTGAGAGAAAATGTATATAAATTGCTTGCTTATGTATTGGGCTCGACCCGGTTACTTGCTTAGCCTGAGGGCAGTGTTTTGCTTAGCCTGAGGGCAATGTTCTGTTTAGCCTGAGGGCAAGGTTTTGTTTAGCCTGAGGGCAACGTTTCATATGCCCGAGGGAAGTAGCTTCTGTGCCTGAGGGCAATATCTCGTATGCCTGAGGGCAATATTCATTATGCCTGAGAGCAATCACCTGAGTGTTTCGATTCTGATTACCTGAGTGTAAGGATTTGCATGTTTGAGGACACAGCTTACTTTGACTATTTACTGTGGTGGTTTCTCATGTTATACCAGCCAAGCTAAAGCACAGGCTTGATATTGTTATTACCTTCTACTTGTTAGATAGCATGTTGTGGTTTTTGCTGCGGCTCTATATAGGAGATTGTCGGTCGAGGCCGGGTCTCAGGAACTTATAATTCAATTATATTGAATTGTTAAATAATAATTAAATGGTAATGGAACTGGTAGGAGTAGCTGCTTTTGAGTACTTCTTAGTTTACTGCATTTCATTATTGCATACTGCTGTTGCACATTTTTCACTGACAGTTTGGCACGGGCCTTTGGTGGTTGCCTACTGAGATTTATTTCTCACACCCTATTTGGGTCATGTCTTGGGCCCAAACAGATTATATTGTTGTAGGTGTTGATAAGGGCAAAAGTCCCTATACATGTACTTGATTGTTGCAGAGAAGTAGGAGAGCATGAGACCGAGCTTAGGCTTGCGATGCTGCTGAGTTCCTGCTGCACTGTTGTTTTGCTTTGTTGTACTTGTTCCTTGTGCTGTATTGTTTTAGATTGTAGTGTATCTTGTTTTGGCTGCTTTCTTAGAATTAGGGACATATTGCATCATCATATATATATGACTGTTGGTCATCTTTTACTTCAGTACCGTTGTCCGTTTCAGCTTGATATTGTTTACTGCTTCCGCTTTGGTATGTTTGCATTTTCTCCGCTATGCTACACTTTGAAAAATGAGGGCATAGTTTCCCCACTATCAGACCTAGGCCCTCGCTGCTAGTCGGCAGCCTCTAGCGTTTGGGGAAATGCGCTTGAGGTCATGTGACCAACCCGGTTTGGGGCACCCGTTATGTGGCACCCGGATCCAGGACGTTACAAAGTGGTATCAGATGGTTTCTTTTCTCTTGACTTACTGTTTGGAGCATTTAGCCAGGGATATGAAGGAATAGGTACTTGGTAATAAGTTGTGCCCGAGAGTAGCTAACACGTGTACAGGGAAAAACCAATCTGCCCCGTTTAATTGCAATTTTTCTGTTTTGAAATTTTACAGTTGATTTGATTTCACCATTGGGTGACACACTTGTGGTGTGCTGTTATATTTTTATACTTGGGTTCTATTTAGTCGCAACCCGATGAGATGAGGGTATGTCATCTAATGCATCATTTAGGCACATGTTAGAATCACATGCCATGCATAGTTTCCATGCCATGTAGGTGCATTAGAAGTTGCATATTGTTGTGATAGATATTATGCTAGAAAATGCATGCTGTTGTGATAGGTACCTTGATAGATACGCCTACTACTGATAGGGTATTGATACATGTTATGGTTGGGTTTATGGACGCTAAACTTTGGTTCCTGAGAAGTATGAGCTCTCTTGGACCGGAATTTAGCGGATCATGATCCAGCCTTTTTGGTGGCGTTTTGTACTATAATGTGAAAGGTCGGGTGCTAAACTTTGGTTCGTGGGGAGTACGATCCCCCATGGATCGGAATTTAGCATACCGACGCTTGAAAATTTAAGGAAAATGGGCTCTGGAGTAGTTTCTGAGGTCTACCGTCCGGAAACCCAAACAACACGGCGTGTGGTTCTATGAACACACGCCTTGTACTCTTCTGTTCGGGAAGAAATGAAATTTTTTTAAGTACACGCCGTGTAGTTTTTAACCGTGTCATAGGCCGTGTAGGCAGAAACACAAGATTGGGAAAACTCTAGAGGAAACTGTTGGGACCACTTTGTGTATAAGGTTGTATTTGTTGTCAATAGTTTTCAATGAAGATCAAAATGAAGGAGATCAAGAAGTACTTCAATGAAATGGATTCAATGAAATGGAGGAATGGAAATTCAGATGATTGTTGTACTGATCATAAGTTCAAAGAACTTGTGTCAAAGGTGACACATTATTTACAACAGTGAAGAATGGTGAGGTATAATCCATTTGAGGATGATTAAAGAAGAATGAGGATTTGATGAAGACCATGCAATTATTCATGATTGCACGAGAACCATGCAAGGGACTTCTTGAAGAATAGAATCGTATGATTTGCATGAAGTAGAGAATGACGGTTGAAGAAGAAGACAATGTGGAAGGGATTGGAATTCTGAGATGGTCACGCACTTCACATTGTATCAAAATATGATGATGCTAAAGATGATCTATCAAAACATATATATCATGATAGTGGAGTTTGTGATGAAATAAGAAGAGTTGCTGAAGAAGGAAAATCACAGATTAGAAGCATGAAGGTTATGGCCGTAACATATATTGAAGATGACGTTGTTTCCCAGTGTTTGCCAAATTTTTGGGCCTGAAAATCAGAAAACGAAGACATGGGTTGTTCGCAAAAGGAGGTGCGCGCAAAGAGGAAGTGGTGCGTGAAATAGGTGGGCTGTGCGCGAAATATTTGATTTGGGTGCAAAAAACAGCAAGGTGCGCGAAATAGGTGGGCTGTGCGTGAAATATTTGAGTTGGGAGCGAAAAACAGCATGGTGCGCGAAATAATGGATCGTGTTTTTTCGCGAAAATAGTGTTTCAGAATCAGAACGTTGAAAAATGGTAAAGGCATGGGCTGCGCGAAAAACCAGAGTTGTGCATGGAAAAATATTGTGCGCGGAATAGCTGGGTGATATTTTTGCGCAAACAGTGTCTCGGATCAGAAATACTGAAAATTGGAAAAGGCAAGAGGCGCGTGAAAAATCGAAGATGTTTGCTCCATGTGTGCAGAAAATCAAATTTGTGTGTGAAAAGATGGTTGTGCGCAAAATGTGGGTTTGATGTTTTACGTGCAAGAGAGGCTTCATGTTCAGAATGATGAAAAATGACAAAGTCATGAGGTGCGCAAAAAATCCAGGTGGTGCGCAAAAAATAAAAGGAATGCGCACGTAATCTAGAGAACTGAGAGACAGTTTTACGCACAGGAAGGGGTTTTACGCGCAAGGTCAAAAATGCCTATAAATACGAGGTGAACCCCTCACATTTGCGACGGCTCGACATTTAGACAAATCCCGAGCTCTGACGCACGGAAAAATTTAGGTATAGAGTGGTGCGTGAAAAGAAGAAGTGTTGTGCGAAAAAGAAGGTGCTGCGCGAAAAATAGAAGTTCTGCGCGAAAAAGAAGAGTTGCGTGAAAATCCTTTTTCACGCCAAAAAGATATTTTTACGTGCAAGGTTTTAATTTTACGTGCATGAAACCAGGAAGGGTGCGCGAAAAATTTGGGGGTCTCGCAGGTCTTTGACAAGTGCTTAGCACTCTCAAATCTGCTTTGCGAAGATGGAAGAATAGTGAACCATTTGGTTTTACGAAGAGAATTAGTACCGCACACACATGAATGGTGTTTAACACCCTCGTTGTGCTTTGCAAAGAGAAGAAGAGCGATTCATGCATCTAAACTCAGATATGCACAGAAAGAGGGAAATATAAAGATACACTCAGATTTTGTTATTAGGAATTAAAGGAAGAGAAGAAGGAGATTTAGTGCATTCAGTTATTGCACTAAAGTAGAAGATTGAATACAAAAGAGCATCAACTCATGACTATGATACAAGAATTGCCTCATGCTGAACAGGAGACAAAGACTTCTATGTTTATATATTGAAGAGATCTTCACGTCTATAAACTGACCGAGACTTCACTGAAGGCAGTGAGCCAGGGGGAGTCAACGGGAGTGACCCAAGGGACGCAGTGGGATATCCCTGAACATTTGTAAAGGCAGTGAGCCTGGGACAGAGTGATTGTAACCAAATTTTGTAATCCATATCTAGTGAAGTTTAGTGGATTTTGGTACGACCGAAAACCTGTCGGCGTATGCACCTTGGACGTAGCCCTTAGTGGTGAACCAAGTAAAAGTGTTGTGTCAACTTTTTGCATGTGAATGTTCGATTGTTGATCATATCCATCATACAAGTTTTACAAGTTCCTACTAACATGGGGATAAGATCCATCACATTAAGAGAAAAAGTTGACACCCTAATTCACCCCTCCCCTCTAAGGGTGTCCCAGGGTCCTACAAGTGGTATCAGAGGGAAAGGCTCACGTATGTTGGATACTCTACAGTAATTCTATTCAGAAGAGGAATTTAGTTTCTTTCCTAAAGTCAACAATGAAGTGCAGTCTTGATAAAGATTCAGTCATTTCTGTGCAGAGGCCTACATCCAACAAGACCATGACAAACAAGAAAAAGAAAGAGAAGAAGCAGTTGAAGAAGTCCCTCATGTCCAAAGAAGATACAGTGGCTTGTTCTCCATGCCCTTCCAATAATGATGAAATATTTGGATTGGAAAGTATCAAGTAGGTGGCCCAGGTTCCTACCATTGGAAAGGAAGACACTTCTATCTCAAGTGATCAGGAGAAATTAATTAGTTATCTGCATGATATTCCAGAAGAAAGAGTTGCTATTGTTTTTAGAATATTTCAATGCATGCAAGTTGAAATCAACCGATTGGAAAGAGAAGCTGAGAATTTGGAAAAGGGCTTGGAAGGAAAAATTCTTGAATGCTTGAAGCTCACCAAATATATTAAAGTCTTTTAAGAAAAAGAGGGAGTCAATAATACTCTAAAAGAAAAGATCCTTGCGCTTGAAGTTGAGCTGAATAAGATCACTGAAGTCGAGAATTTTTATTTGGAAGAAACTTCCAAGAGATTCCGGGAACTTGACTCTTTGTTACAAATCAAATTTAAGATGCATGAAGATGAGGTTGAAATATTGAAGAGGACTTTTGAAGATAAGATGATCATGATTGAAGATCAGAAGATCATCCTCAATATTGAAGGTCAAAAATTGGAAGCCCAATTAAAAAATCTTGAGAAGACACATATTGAGACTTCACAAAATAATGAAACAGGTGACGCTTGTACTCAATGTTCATTGGAGGATTCTAAAACTGAAATACCTCCAACATGTGACAAGAAGATTATGACAACTCTTGATTACCCATCTCAAGAATCAATTTATGCGGTTACTCAATGCTCACTGGAGGATTCTACTATCAAAAGACATCCAACATGTGATAAGAAGATCACGACTTCACTCAATGATCTATCACAAGCAGCTAAGAAAGTGAAGGTACCGTCCATTCAAACCTGTACTATTGTTTCTAAATATGTTCCTTCAAAAACTTCAGGTTGGAAGAAAAATTCTAAGCATGTATGGATGAGGAAAGATGATGATAATAAACCTACCACTATGGCTAGGTTGGATGGGAAGAAAAATGAGGAAGATGGTTCCTCAAATAGAGCAAAAAAAATTAAGAAGAAGGCCTAACAACCTCATATAGAATATATAAAGAAGAAAAGATTTGTGGGTCAATGTTGGTACTGCAATAGATTTGGGCATTGCGCACTGGATTGTTGGTACAATCCCTTAAATGAAAAAGGAAAAAGAAATCCTGTATCAAAGGGAAGAAATCTAGAGGAGAAGAAGAAACATCTGTAGGTCCAGAAGCATCTGTTTACATCAAACAGATTTGGAATGCTTGATGACATCTGTGATATGTGCAACGACTATGGTCACAAGGTAGGCACATGCCCATCCCAATATGATTTCACTATTGATAAGAAAAGAAGACCTATGATGCCGGCTAAGTATGAAGCAAGTACCTTGGGTAGAAATCAGAAGAATATTGTGGACACACATTTCCCCAAGAAAATATCAAGTAGGGAAGCTGAGAAGACCCAAGATTTTAGATCCTTGAAATTGAAGGATCATCCATCCAAAAGAAAAACTAAGAGGGATGAAACTCAGATGAACCCATGTAGAAGATCCAAACCAGCTACAACAGTTCCAAATGACATATTGGTCATTTGGCTAGAAGATTTTAAAAGAATGAGGAAACTTGAAGATGAAAAGGTCAAGGCTGGTGACAAAGGAACAAGAAAAATTTCACATCATGAAGATAAAAAGCATGAGAGAGTGAAAACCAAAATAAAAATGTGTGTTAATGATGTTCTGTGTGAGAGATGTATGAGATCTGGTCACATCACAAAAGGTTGTCTAACCTTAATACCAGAGCAAGAAGAAGTCCTTAAAAGGAGTAAAAATGTATCATTCATGATGGATGCTAAGAAGAACAATTCTCCACATAAAGCAGAAGAGAATGTGAAAAGATCCATTCCAAATCAACACAGATCAGAACATATGTTCAAATGTTCAAGCATGAAGACTGGAATAAATTGAGGAACTTGGTTGAGAAAAGCATCTCAACCATGCAACTCATATTGAAAAATCAAGGAGGAACCACCTTATTCCATTAATCATTTATGTATTTTATTTGTGCTAATAATACAAGGAATTGAAGGTGAAACATGATCTCAGGGGGAGAACCTGAGAAGTAGTGAATATTGTCAACTATTGATAGCTGAGCTGAAGATGTTTCCATCATTAAGATGATGAAGGATCACTCCTGATGAAGATTATGAGGAGTGTTTCCCTTGAGGGAGAGAAAAATGAAGAAGCTTCCAGAATTATTATTTCATTCAGTATCAACTTCAGTTGGTATTAAATTCAATTACTCTGAAAATTGCTTGAAGACCATGTCATCGGAAATGGTATGTCATCTCTCAACCTTGGTTACTCAAAATAAAAATTATTTTACAAAGGGAGAGTAACAAAGTTAATCGGTGACATAAGAAGAATGGAGGTGCCCCAAGGTCACTTATCCTGCCCATTTCACTTGAATGTTTTTGATCTGTTTTTTGAAGTGAGTGTAGGAGTTTCAGGTGGATAATAACATATTACATCTATTATTCTCATCCTGTAATGAAAGCGGAAATCCCTTGAAGACAAGTATATGAGTTCTCATCTCATGTGGTATCATGGTCAGTGAATAATGGACAACCTTGTTGTCTAAATCAAATTCTCTTGTTTTCTACATCGATCATTGCTCAAGTAGACTTAGAGTGAAATGATTGATGAAACATTACTTAAGTATAGATTGATACCCTCTCTACCACGAGCTTTGTATTTCTTGTCAATAAGGGGGATAGAAAGTGAAATGAAAGTTTCAAAGGTAAAGACGAGAGAGGTGATTCTCATTTTGACAATGACGTATTCATTTCAGGATATTTTTGAGGTATTGACAACAAAATACAAAGGGGGAGACTGTTGGGACCACTTTGTGTATAAGGTTGTATTTGTTGTCAATAGTTTTCAATGAAGATCAAAATGAAGGAGATCAAAAAGTACTTCAATGAAATGGAGGAATGTAAATTCATATGATTATTGGACTGATCATAAGTTCAAAGAACTTGTGTCAAAGGTGACACATTATTTACAATAGTGAAGAATGGTGAGGTATAATCCATATGAGGATGATTAAAGAAGAATGGGGATTTGATGAAGACCATGAAATTATTCATGATTGTATGAGAACCATGCAAGGGACTTCTTGAAGAATAGAATCGTATGATTTGCATGAAGTAGAGAATGACGGTTGAAGAAGAAGAAAGTGTGGAAGGGATTGGAATTCTGAGATGGCCATGCACTTCACATTGTATAAAAATATGATGATGCTAAATCTGATCTATCAAAGCATATATAACACGACAGTGAAGTTTGTGATGAAAGAAGAAGAGTTGTTGAAGAAGGAAAATCACAGAAAAGAAGCATGAAGGTTATGACCGTAGCATATATTGAAGGTGGCGTTGTTTCCCAGTGTTTGCCAAATTTTTGGGCCTGAAAATCGAAAAATGAAGACATGGGTTGTTCGCAAAAGGAGGTGCGTGAAAAGAGGAAGTGGTGCGCGAAATAGGTGGGCTGTGCACGAAATATTTGAGTTGGGTGTGAAAAACAGCATGGTGTGTGAAATAATGGATCGAGTTTTTTCTCACAAATAGTGTTTCGGAATCAGAACATTGAAAAATGGTAAAGGCATGGACTGTGCGAAAAATCAGAGTTGTGCGCGGAAAAATGTTGTGCACGAAATAGCTGGGTAAGTTTTTCGTGCAAACAGTGTCTCAGATTGGAAATGCTGAAAATCGGCAAAGGCAAGAGGCACGCAAAAAATCGAAGATGTTTGCGCCATGTGCGCGGAAAATCAAATTTGTGCGCAAAAATATGGTTATGCATAAAATGTGGGTTTGATGTTTTATGTGCAAGAGAGGCTTCATGTTCAGAATGATGAAAAATGAAAAAGTCATGAGGTGTGTGAAAAATCCAGGTGGTGCGCGAAAAATAAAAGGAATGCATGCGTAATCTAGAGAACTGAGAGAAAGTTTTACGCGCAGGAAGGGGTTTTACGCGCAAGGTAAAAAATGCCTATAAATACGAGGTGAACCCCTCGCATTTGTGGCGGCTCGACACTTAGACAAATCCCAAGCTCTGACGCGCGAAAAAATTGATGTATAGAGTGCTGCACGAAAAGAAGAAGTGTTGCGCGAAAAAGAAGGCGCTGCGCGAAAAATAGAAGTTTTGCGCAAAAAAGAAGAGTTGCACGAAAAGCCTTTTTCGTGCCAAAAAGATATTTTTACGTGCAAGGTTTGAATTTTATGTGCAAGAAACCAGGAAGGGTGTGAGAAAAATTTGGGGGTCCCGCAAGCCTTTGACAGGTGCTTAGCACTCTCAAATATGATTTGCGAAGACGGAAGAATAGTGAACCATTTTGTTTATGAAGAGAAGTAGCACCGCACACACATGACTGGTGTTTAACACCCTCATTGTTCTTTGCAAAGAGAAGAAGAGCGATTCGTGCATCTAAACTCAGATATGCACTGAAAGAGGGAAATATAACGATACACTCAGGTTTTGTTATAGGTAATTCAAGGAAGAGAAGAAGGAGATTTAGTGCATTCAGTTATTTTACTAAAGTAGAATATTGAATACAAAAGAGCATCAACTCAGGACTCTGATGCAAGAATTTTCTCATACTGAACAGGAGACAAATACTTCTATGTTTATATATTGAATAGACCTTCACATCTATAAACTGACTGAGAGTTCACCGAAAGCAGTGAGCCAGGGGGAGTCAACGAGAGTGACTTGAGGGACGCAGTGGGCTACCCTGAACATTTGTAAAGGTAGTGATCCTGGGATAGAGTGACTATACCCGAACTTTGTAATCCATATATAGTGAAGTTTAGTATATTTTGGTACGACCAGAAACCTATCGGCGTATGATCCTTGGATGTAGCCCTTAGTTATGAACCAAGTAAAAGTGTTGTGCCAACTCTTTGCATGTGAATGTTCGATTGCTGATCATATCCATCATACAGGTTTTTCAAGTTCCTACCAACGCGGGGAAAAGATCCATCACATTAAGAGAAAAATTTGACACCCTGATTCACCCCTCCCCTCTCAAGGTGTCCCGAGGTCCTACAGAAACACGCCGTGTACCGATTGTACACGCCATATCGTGTTGACCCTGTGTCCGTTGTGTGACTAATAACACAGACGTAGAAATCTTTTCTTAAACATGCCGTGTCACTTCCAAACACGCCATTTAGTTTAATATGGGAATCCATCCCTGTAACTAACAACATGAGTCGATGTTATCCTTTCTAGTACACTCCGTGTCTATCTAGAACACGCTGTGTAGTGTGAACTGTGTACCCGGCCGTGTCACGAACAACACGGGTCAACAAATATCATCTGGTACATGCCGTGTACCTGTGGGACACACCGTGTAGTCTTTACCTGTAAAAAACCGTGTATACTTGGCCGTGTGGCTGGGGAAACAGGGTGTGTACATACCGTGTGCGGTGTAACACGTCGTGTAGTGTCAGCCGAGTAGCCGGCCACGTCACTAACAACACGGGAAGTTGGAATCTAAGCCGTACATGCCATGTCTATCTGGAACACGTTGTGTAGTGTGAGTTGTGTACCCGACCATGTCACAAAAAATACGGGTTGGTGAAGCTCGTCTAGTACACACCATGTAGACCTTATACACGCCGTGTAGTCTTGTTCAAAAGAGAGTCGTGTGGCTAAGCCGTGTAGAAGGACTTGGGTAGGGGAAGAAAATTTAAGTACATGCCGTGTGTGTGGACAATACACCATGTGTTTGGGGGTGTTACATGACAAGTTCTGGCAGAAGTACACGCCCATGTGAAAGACTTAAGGGAACACGCCGTGTAGTTATTATACACGTTGTGTAGTCTTGTTTTTTTTAAAAGTTGAATGTTTTCTTTCTCCTGTTCCCTTCTTACGCTTCTAGTTCTTAGCCCTTAATGATCTTAATCTAATGCGCGTGTTTGACCTTGTAGAGTCATGCCGCTGAGACAACCACGAGTTGTTCACCAAGAGAGCGGCAACGATTATACTCCAGATATGGTAGGCCATGGGCTACCAATGGATCCTCCAATAGTTCCAGATGCGGCGCCCGCCGTTATACCAAAAGCAGGCACAGATGCACAGTTCCTTGAAGGCTTCATGAGGTTCATACAGACCTTACAGGGAGCACTGCTGGTTTCCACATCTATAGCAGAGCTGAAACATATATTCCAGCAGTAACATCCGCCTACGTTTTCAGGGGACGGTGGACCACAGGCTGTGAAATCATGGCTAGGTTCTATGCAGACGATCTTTGAGCATCTGGAGACACCTCCTGGGAGGAGGGTCAAGCTCACTACTTACATGCTGCGTGATTCCGCCAAGAGATGGTGGGATGTTACCACCCAAACTGAGCATCCTCGAGACATGGCGTGGAAATATTTTTAGGAAGTATTCTATGAATTTTTAATTTAAGATATGTTAAGGGCAGATCGAGATCGAGAGTTCATGAATCTACAGTAGGGAACCATGTCAGTGATGGACTATTCTGCTCACTTCACCGAGCTATAGAATTTTTCACCTGTTCTGGTGGGTGATGAGACGTTGAGGGCTAGAAGCTTTAAGTATGGTCTTCAATATGAAATCCGCGCGCTGGTGAATGTTTTCAGGTTGCCTACCGCACATGCTATTGTGAACCAGGCTTTGATTATCGAGCGGAACCTGCGGGAAGCTAGTGGTGCAGGACAGGGCAGTTCGACACCAGTTTCTGGTACTATTTATACCGGTAAGAGGAAGAGGTAGATGGATTTCTCTCACGGTGGCAGTACTAGCCATAATATTTCTTTAGGTGTCCCGGTAATGTGCTACGAGTGTGTTAAGGAGGGGCATAAAAGAACTCAGTGTACACGTGACCTAGTGGAGTGCCAAGCTTACGGTGAGATGGGTCATCTTTAGCATTTTTGTAGGGATTTTCCACCAGTGGCTAGTGAGAGGGGTTCTGTGCAGACTCCGTGTGTAGTAGTAGGGCCAAAATTTTATTACCAGTTAGGGAATTGGAATACGTCAGGACGTTCATGTCGAGGAAGTGGTCGTGGCCATGGTAGCTAGACACCAGGATCTCAAAGACAGTAGGACGGGTCAGCTCAAAGTATCCATGCTGTGTCTCAGGGCCGTGACACTGGGCAGGCATATGCAGTGCAATAGACCCAACAAGAGCAGAATCCTGGACCTTCTATTATCAGAGGTACTATTCAAGTTACTTCTATTCTATATTCTGTAATTTTTGATACTAGTGCTACACATAGCTTTATATATGTGCCCGTTGTGGAGAGCCTTAGGCTCTATGTTTCTTCTTCTTCGGATATCATGACGCTTGACACTCCGTTGGGAAATAAAATGACAGGTGTGCGCCAGTGCAAGGAGTTCCCCCTAGAGGTTGGTTGGTGTCACTTTCTATGGGACCTCTATGTCCTAGAGATGACAGGTTATGATGTCATTCTCAGGATGGACTAGTTGGTACCCTTTTGAGGCTTTGTAGATTTCTATCATCGCAGGGTGAGTTTCACGTCACCAGAGGGTGGAGAGTTTCTATACAAGGGCGAATATAATGTCCAGGCGAGATGAGCTAGACTCGAGCATCATGGGTGAAGTGGAGTTACAACCCAAATTGAGAGTTTATATCTGGATGACCAGGGAACTTTTCAGAAGGATTTCCCTCCAGTGGTTAATCGTTTCAGGGATGTCTTCCCGGATGACTTTTCAGGTCTACCTCTAGAGAGAGAGGTGAATTTCTCTATTGAGCTTGTTGCAGGAGTGGCACCGGTGTCCATTCCTACTTATAGGATGGCTACACCAGAATTGTAGGAGCTCAAGAGGTAGTTGGAGGAGTTACAGGCAAAGGGTTCCATCCGACCTAGTACTTCTCCTTGGGGTTCGCCTGTCCTGTTCGCGAAGAAGGAGGATGGTACCCTCAGACTTTGTGAGGATTATCAGAAGCCGAACCAGTTGACGGTCAAGAACCAATATCCCTTGCCAAGGATTGATGATATTTTTGATCAACTTCAAGGATCAAGAGTGTTCTTGAAGATTGACTTGAGATTCGAATATCATTAGTTGCGCGTTAGACCATCAGACATACCACTTAAAGACTTTCAGAGAAGATATAGTCTATACAAGTACTTGGTCATGCCGTTCGGACTCACGAACACGCCAACAGTTTTTATGGCTCTGATGAATCGTGTGTTCCACCCATATCTAGATTCTTTTGTGGTAGTCTTCGTGGAAGATATCTTGGTGTACTCTCGCACTCGACGCGACCATGCCACCCATCTTGAGATCGTACTGAGTACACTGAGAGAACATCTGTTATATGATAAGCTCTCAAATTTCCACTTTTGGATGGACCAAATTCACTTCTTAGGTCATATTATCTTAGAGGCAGTAGTTGCAGTGGACCTAGAGAAAGTGAGAGTAGTAGTTTCCTGGGAGCAGCCTAAGAACGTGTTTGAAATACAGAGTTTCTTGGGGATGGATGGTTACTAAAGGCGATTTATACAGGACTTATCCTATGTAGCAGCACCGTTGACATATTTGACTAAGAAGGGTGATAAGTTAATTTGGTCAGAAGCTTGTGAGATAGCCTGTCAGGAGCTGAAGGGAAGGTTGACATCAGCACGAGTCCTGATACTTCCAGAGCAAGGGAAGAGATATACAGTTTACTGTGATGCATCAGGTATTGGGATGTGAGAAGTGTTGATGCAGGGCGATCAAGTAGTTGCGTATGGGTCTCAGTAGTTGAGGCCACATGAGAGGAATTACTTGACGCATGATCTCAAGTTGGATGCAGTTGTTCATACGTTGCGCTGTTGGAGACATTATCTCTTGGTAGAACATTTTTTGGTGTTTACGGACCACAAAAGTCTAAAATACATCTTTACCCAGCGTGACCTGAATTTGAGACAGCGAAGGTGGGTTGAATACCTTCAGTCCTTCGACTTTGAGCTTTCCTATACACCTGGTAAGGGTAACGAAGTAACTGATGCACTGAGTAGGAGGACTTAGGTACAGGAAGTGCAGGAGGCCAGTGGTGAGTGGAAGCTCATGGATTTGTTCTCTGAGATGCATTTGAAGGTGCAAAATAGTCAGGGGCAAGCCTATCTTTCATCCTTACATGTGACTTCTACCCTCCTGGATAGAGTGAGGATGAGACAACTTCCAAATTCAAAAGGCCTAGTTCTACGGGATTCAGTGGCAAGTGAGGACACTCCTTCTGATTGGACGATAGACGATGACGAGGTACTACGTATCAATGGAAGAGTGTGGGTTCTATGGGATATATGCGAGGAGTTGATGCGGAAATTTCATGCTTCAACTTGGGTAGTGCATCCCAGAGTTACCAAAATGTACCGTGACTTGAGAAGTCAGTATTGGTGGCTGGGTATGAAAAGAGAGGTAGCTGGTTTTGTTACGAGATGTCCCACCTGTCAAACGGTGAAGGTAGAGCATCAAAGGCCAGCTGGACTATTACAACAGTTACCCATTCCGGAGTGGAAATGGGATGATGTCGCGATAGACTTCGTGACCGGGTTACTGAGGTCACCTCGAGGCAGTGATGCCGTATGGGTTGTTGTAGATAGACTTATGAAGGTAACTCACTTTTTGCCGATCAAGGAGACCTTTGATGTTGATGAGATCGGGAAGTTGTATATCCAAGAGGTAGTACCTCTTCATGGGGTCCCTTGTTCTATCATTTTAGATAAGGACACCCATTTTACATCTTGTTTCTGGTAGAGTTTTCAGAGGGCACTGGGTACGCAGGTGCTTCTGAGCATAGCTTACCACCCTCAAACTGATGGCCAGTCAGAGCATACAATACAAGTGCTGGAGGACATTCTACGTGCATGCATCCTGGACTTTGGGGGCTCTTGGGAGAAGCACATACACCTGGTCGAGTTTGCCTACAATAATAGTTTTCAGGAAACTATTGAAATGTGCTCCTGAATGGCGTGTCTTATGAATGTTGTTTTGTTTTTCTTGGCCACTTTGTGTAGGTGTGTGGTGTATGACACTATTGTGTCTTGGTGGAATTGTCTTTGCTACATTTCTTGAACTTGTAACTTAATGTAATCTTGTGTGTGCGTGTGTTTTCCGTTAATAAATTTTCTAGGATCACGGGTTTAGAGTTATGAAATTCATGGTTTGAGCTGTTTTTGAATATATTAAATAGTTAATAATATAGTTAACATGATAAATAATTAATAATATAATTAGAAATTAATATTAGAATTTGTAATTACTAATATTAATTATTTAATTAATATGACTAATTAAAACTAATTTAATTAATAAGTAATAATATAATCAGAAAGTGCTCGGGCATCAGGCCAAAACCCGAACCCATAAAATTAATTAGAAATATGAAAAGAGTGTCTATAACAATGGATAATGAATACTAGAATTAACATCTCCAAAATTTTTAGGATTATAGAGGCAAATGAGATCCTCTTGAAGAGAGAGAGACCAAAAAGTGACACCTCCCCTAACATCCTTCTTTGAGAGAGCATCAAATATTTGTTTCCCTTCTCTCTATGTGTATAATTCCAATGTCCATAGCTTCCAAATATTTCAAACAGTGGATCCATTCCTTCAGGATTGGCATGAGACTTAAGAGGTTCTGAGTTTAGAATGAATTGAAAGCACCCATAAAATCACTTTTAACAATTGTATCGATCATAAATTCATCTTCATATGAAATAAACAATAATATAATTAATTAAAATAATTAACATTTCAAAATATAATGAATTAATTGGAGGAAGTCAAACTCGAGACCTTGCTAAGACCCAGAGAGCCACCTACCACTGAGTTGCACCATGTGGGCATATAATGAATTAATTAATAATGCAATTAATATAATTAGCAGTGGATGATTCCACAACCAATAAGCTATGGGATGCATCTCCATTTGGTTGAAGCAAGGGTTCAAACCTCACTTTGTTTGGCTATAAGGCGGCATTATTTGGCGATTTGCCGCATATGCAAATGGGGGACCCCCTACTCGACAGTGAGAGGTGGAAACAACGGTGGGCGATGTGCGCAATGGTCACAGAGACTTGCGATGGGGGCATAAGCTTGATCAATAGAAGGCCTTGCCCAACGACGGGGCTAACGATGACCGACGACAGGGATCCCCGCCTTGATGGGGAGGGATGGTGAATGGTGGGGGCCACGTGCTTCACGTGGATAGGAAAACAGGGGGACTCGTCCGATGACGAGGATGACAACGATGGAGAGGCCACATTTGATCAGTAACATGGAGCCCTACCTTGACAATAGGGGGGATGGTGAACAGTGGGGGTCACATGCTTCACGCAGCTCGACAAACATGGGCCCCATTCGATGATAGGGCTAACAATGATGGAAGGGACACTTGCTGCCAGTGATAGGGAGGCTCGCCTACGATGTGGGTTGGTGATGGTGGGGGGCCATGTGTTTCACACTGCTCGACAACAGGAGGCCTGACAATGAAGGTACCTATCGTTGCTAGTCACAGAGCCCCACCTTGACGGTTGTGATTTATATATAATAAATAGGGTAAAAACTCTGACTATCCATTGGGGGAGGGGGTATGGCCTAGGTTATACCATTGAGTGTGTGTATGTTTGGTTGTAATTATACCTCCAATATCTATTATATAATTAATAATTAATAATATATTTGATAATTTAAAATATAAATAATAATAATTAAATTATTAATATAATTAACAATTAATAATATAATTTATATTTAATAATATAATTAATATTTAATAATATAATTAATATAATTAGTAATTATTAATAATATAGTTAATAATATAATTAACATAATTAACAAATAATAATTAACAAAATAATTAATTATCTAAATAATCATAATAATTAATAATGAAATTAAAAAATAATAATATTGTTTGCGGTAACAATTACTAATTTATTTAATTATTAATTATATTTTTAATTCCATTATTAATTATATTATTAGCTATAATCATTAATTATATTTTTAATTACATTATAAATTAAATCATAAATTATAATTATTAACTATTAAATGCATTTTTAATTATTATTATTAAATATATATATATATTTTAATTTTTTTACAGTGTTCAAGGAAAGGGGAAACAAACGAAAATATTAACTAAACGCGTGCGAGGAGGCTCGAAACTGAGACCTCCCGTAAAACCACTATAGGGCGCAACCAATAGGCTGCGTCCATGGGGCAAAGCGTGTTATTGGGTAATGAGGTATAGGTGGGCGCTACACCACATCTATCCTAGGACCAACCCACAATCTGCACGCCACACGCCCCCAGCTAAATTCGAGTGTGGCAGGACTCGAACTTGCACTAGTTCCATTATCAGGGAGTGTTATTATTAAATATTAATTATTCTTATATCAATTAATTACTAATTATAGTAATTATTTTGTTAATTGTTAATAAATTAAATATGTTATTAGTTATTAGTCATATTAATCAATCAATCAATCAATTATTAATCATATTAATAATTAGAAATTATATTAATTGATTAATTATCATTATTATTAATATTCTTAATTATTAATTATTTTATTTAATTATAAAATGCAGTTTTTAATTAACATACAAGTACAAATTTGATAAAGATATTACATATATTTGATTTCAAAATTTATAAAAAATGGAGATAGTATTACCGATGTTTGTGTCGCTATTTCAGATGATCCTATATGTCACATCCTAGTGTATAGATAATGTGCCCCTGTCATGTCCATCGATGTTCATGCTCTAGTGTATGCTTATCCTACGTAGTATCTATTGGAACCGTCTCTACATTATCCTGTGTGATATGCAGTAGATCCAAAGTCCCATATCCTGTACTATGTCCTACATAAAAGGAAGACGACTACTAGATAAAACTCTCTCCCATGCGGAATGAAGAAAGCTGTTGGCTAAAACCTTCTCCCAGATGTGAAGAATATGGTTTTTGTGCCATGGGCGTTTTAATACTAGATAAAAATGAATAATTACATACATTTTACTCACCAACTATCACTACGACACAATTTGATAAAGGGAATAAATAGTATAATCACTAGCATAAGTGTTGTGACTCCATGTTAGCACAACCTATGTCATAGCTGATGAAAGTGGAATATCTATATGATGAACATGATATGTTGCCTAAGTACTATGATGAAGTTGTGGATCATTTGAAATAGGAAGTGAATGAGTATCTAGACGATCATATTAGATATCCTCCTTATACTCCACATCATCATGTGATATGTTTACATGAGGCTTGTTTCTCTATGGAATATCAACCTAGGGGACCAACATCCTATGGCACATTAAGGAAAAATATCATTGTAAATGTTATCTACGAGATGACACAACTTTTCCACTACTTTGTAAAAATAGCCCTGGCCAAATACAAGTCTCTCTATGGAATTAGATATGTGTAATAGGCTTGTGATATGAGCATCCTACAAAAAATAACAGTGCATTTGATTATAGTTAATAGAAGATCTACTCGATAGAGAGAAGAGTTATTACCAAGTCATGATAGCCACATTTATGTTGTATAAGATACAATAAAAACCTCATACAATACCAGGGATCCTAATCTAGATATTCTGATTGATGCATGCCCACTGTGGCTGCCCCTGTAACCTGGAATTCACATGTTTATCCCACTTATCAATGTAGCATGCATCAAATCTCCACTTTTCCATGTCTTGCTTCCCTGACATCTTTAAGAAATGTAGTGATACCAATTGTCTGAGTGGAATGTGAATGGGATATAAGAACCCAAACTTCCTCATAACCTAATTGACATGGTTCCACTCAACCATGTGAAAATGGATTAGAGGCACCATGCATATGCTCGCATCAAGAATCTACATGCAGTAAGTCAGGAGACTTTGGAGAACAGGTATGAAATATAGAATCCATGTATTCTAAAAAAATGTATGTGTAGTTTATAAAAGAAAGAATTTACTTTCAACAAATAATAATTTAAATACATAATTAAAAATTGCATACATCATTCAGTTTAAGACCATCCAACATAAGTTTGTAAGTGTGGAAATCATTTCTAATAGTGTATGAATGTCTATGCACCCAACTACACCAACAAATAACATTATATAAATTTTAGTTTTGTGATATAAAGTTTCATATTTGACTTCCACATAATAAGGATAACTAAACATACCATCAGTTGTGTGGGTTGTCTGAAAAAATATCCATATTCAATGGTGCACTCACATGGGGAGAAAAGTGAGAGATATGCTCCCATACCCACATTTGAATAAGAAAAACACATCCAATATCAATTAGACATATGCTACATAATGTTGTATATGTATATGCAAGTTAGGCTAACCACTGACTGTATCTCCCTACCCAGATGAGGTCCTCAAGTAAATATAAATGCATCAGATGGATGAATGTTGTAGAATTATCGACAAAGATCATGCCACAAATAAGTCATATAATGTATGCACATAAAAATCACATGGTAATAATCTCATCATTATCATAAACCAAATGGTTAAAGTGATCATTTATCCATGGCATGTGTAGCTGATTTCCGATGAAGGACCAACCATCATCTTGAATACCTATGCCAAGTAGTCTTTGTACCAAACTATACTAATCACTAACAACATGGATTGTCACCACTAAACACTCAATAAATAGACCTAACATAATTTATATTTCCTCTATAGTGATATTAATATATCCATCAAGTATATGTAAACCATGTGTCTCTATCCTCCATCTCTCTATAAGGGATGCAATGATTTGGTGATCAATAAAAGTGAGATCATACATCGCCACACCATTGAAACTTGCATGTCAAAGATGGGGGTGATCACAGGAGGGGGTGAAACATGAAGGAAGTGGTGTAAATTTTATCTGCTCAGATGTGGAACATGATGACCCTCTATGATAACATGGGAAATACGTGTAACTTCCTCGGCCTAAGAGACAATAAACCGGTGCCCCGAGTCGGGTCGCCGCATGACCTCAAGCACGCCTCCCTATACACCAGAGGTTTCCAACTAGCAGTGAGGGTCTAAAAGGTCACAAGGGGAGACTATTACCTATTTACCAGAGTACTCCACAACAAAAAATAATTAAAATAACAGAAAAAATATATATAATAACCAATTAACATGCATAAACAAACATCTCCCGAAGCTGGGTACACAACATAGCCAATAAAAAATATGTTATGACATGCTAAAAAATGCCAAGTGAACAAAACCCAAAATAAATATAGTGGTATCTCCAAAATGGACTGGACTCTAAGTCCAAAACCTCATCCATTCACATCCCAACCCGACCCAACTCCCAAGAACATGGCCTTTTCCCTTATCCTGACATACAAGTATGAAGTATGCTCAGGTACCCAATGACGGCCCGAGTAGGGTGTGAGTACAACTCAATAGGCCACCACCAACGATTTCTATAAAATATCCAGTCTAGATAAATAGTGCATGAAAGTGCTAATATATGACAAGTAAATAAAAGACAGTTTGGGTGACATTAGTTAATCAGGTTCACTTAATTCATTCATTGCATTATTCACAATTTCATTACTTATACCATCTTTAATACTTAATTCACGTTCATCATGTGTTCAATGAATTAGGAATATTCATCAATCTCAATGCATAAGGGGGGATAAATCAAGTTCCCTATCTTAAAAGGGATAACACATCATCATATATACAACACACTCACCTTGAATCCTCGGTCCATATGGTCTCATTGAATTCAACCATTAGGGGAATAAAACTCCACACCTTCCCTAATCCATGCATTTTGGGGTTGAGTTTAGAGCCTTAGTCTAACTCAACCTATGGGCGTAGATCCTCATGCCAATACCCCACTCTACCAAGCCATGTGCATATGGTTATTTTTCCATTCACCACTCATATAACATACCACCACCAAACATAACCAATGCCAATAATAATAACAATCTATAACAACCAACATGGGAATTAACATTATGCCACAACCCATTAACACATTTACCATTTAACTCACATATTCATTTGGCCCAAATACCATTTCTTATGCCTAACTCACTAATCATAATCACTAATTCCCCTACATTATCTCAATTAACATATCCAACCCTTTCCATATGTTAATTCATTTAACACATTTATAATTTCCCATGTATTAGCCCACTTATGCACTTCAAGTAAAAATCACACTTCATTTGGAACATTAACATTAATCCCATTTAACCATTTTCATGTCAATAAAAGTGATCCCTTAGCACTTACCCACATATAGGAACAACTACCCATTTTCCTTTCTTAATTATCACAAAATCAATCAACAAGTTTATCTTGGGCTCTACTTAATCATAAGTCTATTTCGCACCTAACATTTCTGTTAACCATATTCAATAAGGTAGGTACACCCCATTGTTGGCCCCAAATTGGTTTATTAATCCACCATTTATCTCATGAGAATCATTAGGGTTTCCATTTTTCATTTGGACACCCATTATATCAAATCTCACTAACAACACCAAGAACAAAATAAGGGGAAAAAAGAACACAACCTTGCATGCAAAAATCCATATAAAAACCATGGTATATCAATTTTAGAACACCTACTAATGTTATTAATTTATTCATAACTTTTTATATACCCCCTTTAGTAAATTTCATTTAAAAGTTCATAATTGATGTGAGATACTCATGTTTTAATACTAAATATAATTTTTGAGCATTATTTGAAGAAGTCCAATTGATTCAGTTTACTATTTTAATTATAAATATAACCTTGATTATCCAAATTTCATGGTTATTATTTTTTATGATTCCTTATTCAATTTACAACATACCATTAGAAGGAATTATTGTCCAATTCTTCTATTTTAAGGGCCATATTATCCACACAAGAAGGTCCACAGAATCTATGAAGAAAATGGACCATCCATGAAGATTGAATTACTAAACTCAATACATAAATAAAAAATCTTTTATTCTCCACCAAAAATCAGGTGAAACTACCATTCATATTTTATAAAAATTTCAAGGTCCAACTCTACTAACAAGGGGCCCAACTGATTCATTTAAATTCATCCCACCATTCTATTATGGAAATGAAATCAGCACACAAAACATGACTTGTATCCTTATATAGACATCCATTAAAGCTGAAATGTTTCAGTGTTAAAGTTAAGATATATGTGGAATACTTTTTTGAAGAAAGTTTTTGGATTTTAGGGAATATTCCTATTCAAAAACCCATTCAGATTTTGACCTTGAAAAAGTCTGGATTGAAATGGACAGATTAAAATTGTTTAATAAAACTGCCATATATCTGGATACTTAAGTCCAATGTCATCCAAATTTTCAGATTAGATATAGTAGATACATATATACATCTTGTAAGAATATCATATCTCAAGATTCGGCTGTCTAATTTATCAAATTGGCGATGCAAGTGGAGGGACATATTTAGAATGAAAATAGTCCACCTCTTTGGGCTATAAATACAACACCCCCTTGTCCTTGCAAGGTGTTGACATTTCAGAACAGAGGATCATACATTATCATGACCAAATACTTGAAAAAGGCTTGGTAGGAACTTCCATACTCAAATTTTCACTCGAGATACCCTTCCTCCTCTCTTTGTTTTCATGTTCTTTTGTATTATTCTTATTTGAAATCGTGTAAGTCTGTTTTCATTTCAATAGAATTTTAATGCATGTTTCATCATATTCATATATTATTAAAATAAAAATTATGTTTTATAATATTAATGTTATTTAAATATTTTAAATCAATTTTAAAATCATTCTCTCCTTCTCTTTCTCATTCAATCTAAATTCTTTATTTAACATTAACTTCACCGTTTTTGTGTGTGTTCAGCGCACTACTCTTATCTTGTCCCTCTATTTTTCTTCTCTTTATAATTAATAATCATAAAATTACAGCCTTATTATTAAACAAAACAATGGATAATTAAATCTACCATTTGGGTGAGTTATAATTTGCGGATGTTAAGTGATTGAGATCTTTTTCTCGATGAATATTATTTAAATTATCATTGTGTATTTTAAAATTAGAATGTCATGGATTAATAAAATGATTTGTTTAAAGTGTGGTTTACATGGATTATTGGAACCATAAATACACTAACATAAACAATATCTGACTAATATTAGAACCCAAAGTTAATTTAAGGCTTGTATTAAATCTTTAACACTTGGAAATTCCAATCAACATCATTTGGTAAAGTGGGTGTTAATTTAATTTAATATAAAGAAAATCTCATGGATATCGCAAGCTTAACTCTCTAATGATGAACTCATCCCAATATTTATTAAATTCTTAAATAAATAAATCATTTCAATTAATATCTGCAAACAAACTCCCCCAATCAAAATACAATCAACTAAAAACAATCAACTATTAAAAAGTATTATCACTGAGGATTCGACCCGAGGGATGCTATTCACATTAGCAGAGCACCAGAACCATGAAAGGTCGATAAGAGACAATAATCCATGATTAAAATGGCACCATTTCTAGGTATAGTGCGTCAAGTAGTCATTAGTTTTTGGTTATTTAAAAAAAAAAATCAAAATTTAAAAAAATTGAAAAAAAACACAAAGAAAAACCCATCTTCATATTTCTTTCAAAATATATCTGAATGCCCTGTAGCCTCCCAAAAAATCAATCAGATTTGTTTGACCCTAAAATTGAGATAACTCTTCAAAAACTTAGGAGGAATATTAAGGATAATCAAATCATTCAAGAACCAGTTCTTGTACAAACAATTGAATTAGATATGGATAATCCTAGGGAACAAACCTTTAAAGAACTTTCTACCCCTGATATGAATTACCAACCCCTTTGTATTAAATATCCAAACATAGAGGTTGATTTCAAACTCAAATCAGGTTTGATTAATCTTCTTCCTTATTTCCACGGGCTAACCATTGAGGATCCACACCTTCATCTTAAAGAGTTGAAAATGGTGTTCTCTACCATGAAGCCTCAAGGGGTTTTTGAGGAAAAAATCAAAATATGAGAATTCCCTTTATCCCTAGTTGACACTGCCAAGTCATGGCTCTACTACCTCCCTCCTAGTTCCATAACCACATGGAATGATATGAAGCGACTTTTCATAGAAAAATTCTTTCCTGCTTCTCATAATGATTCTATCTGAAAGGAAATAAGTGGTATCCGACAATTCCCAAATGAGTCACTCCATGAATTTTGGGAGAGGTTCAAAAAGCTTGTGGCAACTTGACCACACCACCAAATCCCTAAAAAAATCTTCATCCAATACTTCTATGAGGGGTTATTGGCTATGGAGAGAACTCTCATTGATGCCGCAAGTGGTAGTGCTCTTGTTGATAAAACTCCCATAGCTGTAAGAGATCTCATAAGAAACATGGCTACAAACACCCAAAAATTCCATACTCGAGCACATGATCAAGTAAAAAAAGCCCAACATAGTCAATAGATAGAGCCAAACAATATGACCGAGTGGATGAGTGAACTTATAGGTCTTGTTCAACAACTAGATGTGGAGGCCAAAGACCCAACCTCATATTACAATCTCTATTCCCTAGACTTATCAAGAATTGTGGAATATGCATCTGCTCATCTCATCCAACTAACACATGTCCAAAAATTCAAGAGGATCCCTCTGATTCATCAGGACCAATGGATCTCAATGAAACAATTGATCATAGGAACACCTACCCTAAACAATCAGGTCAGTTCATTAGAAACTTCAACCAACCTTACTCTGAGTCCTTCTCTTATACCTTCAACCAAGTCTTGAGGTATGGTAATTCCATTTCTAATCCCCCTTAATTCCCTCCTCAAAACCCAAACCAATTCCAAAATGGTCAAGGTATTGGTAACTTCCAACAACCTTAACCTTTTGTTCCTCAACCTCAAAGGATCAATCCTCCTCTTTCTCCTCCTATATTCTACTATTCTAATGAGCCTTCCTAATTCCCAACCCAATACAAGCACTTTACCAAGAACCAAAATCAAGGCAATCCCAATCCAGGACAAGCCTCTTCTTTTAAGAAACCATGGTAAAGTGAAGTGGAAGATCTTACCTCCTTCACACATTATAGCCTCAAAAACATTAAAACCTAAATTGGTGAACTTTCATCCCACCTAAGCTAGTAACATCAATAAAATTCTTCCCAACTCCCAACTCAACCATTACCCAACCCCAAGGGCAATTTAAGTGCAATTTCACTTAGATCGAGAAATAAAATTGCTACACCTCATGATGAGTACTCCAAATACCCTTTAAATATTGAACTAGAAAATAAAAAGAAAAATAAAATATTAAAGGAACCTAAATCCATTCCATCACCTCCTTATATTCCACTTAGGAACCCAATTCCTTTTTCTCAAGCTATTTCAAAGCCAAGGAAGTCCTTTGATCCTGATTCTAAAATGCTCAATATGTTTAGTCGTGTTGAAGTCAACATTCCACTCTTAGATTCCATAAAACAAATCCCTAAGTATTCTAATTTTATTAATGAAATTTTCACCCATAAAAGGAAACTTAGGACCTTCAAAAATGTTTCCACCTAGTAGTCTATTCCCATTATGTGCAAAGATCCAGGGACCTTTACAGTTCCATGCCAAATTCGAAGTTCCAAATTTGATGATGCACTCATAAACCTGTGATCCTAAATTAATGTCATGCCTAAATCCATCTTATCCAACCTTGGTCTTGGTCCCTTATATCCAATGGTTATTTTCATTCAATTGGTCAATCGAAGTACTGCTAGTACTGAGGGTATAATCAAGGATGCCCTTGTTTATGTGAATGATCTTATCTTACCTGCTAATTTCTATATCATTGACATGGAAGGTGAGATGAACTCTTCTAGATATCCCATAATTCTAGGAAGAACATTCATAATGATAGAGAGAAACAAGATTTATTTCCATTCAGGCATCTTATCCATGGAATTTGGTGACCAACTGGTCAAGTTCAACATTTTCCAAGCCATGCGATACCCATCTAAGGATCACTCTGCATTCTCAATCCATGCTTTTGAGGACACTTCTGAGAGTCAATTGAACCTCATTCCATCATGTTCATCATGTTATAATGAGATAGGATCTTGTGATATTTGTACCATGATTAACCAAGTCATAAATGGGGAAGTTTATGTTGACATCTCATTCATAGACTCCATCAATATAGAGGATCTTAAAAACTCTCTTGAATCCCATCTCAAATATGATCTTTATTGACACATCTTGGAAAGTATTAAGGAAAATGAATCAGAATCTACTAAATTCTCTTTCTCTATTCCTGAGTTGTCTAACCCACAAATGAAAGATGAGACTGATCTGAAACCTCTTCCTAAAAACATGAAATATGCATTCCTTTTCTATGATCACTCTTATAATTTAATTATCTCTACTTAACTTATTAAAACTGAGGAGTTAAAACTTGTTCAGGTGTTAGAGGAAAAAAAAGGCCTTAGGTTGGACCCTAAATGTCATACTAGGAATCAACCCTGCCCTTTTCATGTATCACATCCATCTTGAGGAATTATCTAAATGAATTAGACAACCACAAATAAGACTCAATCCACTCATACTCGAGGTAGTTAGGGAAGAGATCACCAAGCTTCTTCAAGTTGGTATTATATACCCAATTTCTGATAGTGAATGGGTTAGTCCAATTCAGGTTGTACCTAAGAAGGGTGAGATAACTATTATCACAAATGAACATGGGGAGGTAGTCACAAATCGAGTGAATAACAAATGGCATGTGTGCATTGACTATATGAAATGAAATGTTGAAATAAGAAAAGATCACTACTCTCTTCCTTTACTTTGATCAAATTCTATAACAATTATCTAGAAAGTCACATTATTGATTTCTTGATGGATACACCGTCTATTTTCAAATCCCAATTGCACCTCTAGTCCAATAAAAGACTACTTTCACTTTCCCATTTGGAACATATGTATATAGGAGAATTCCATTATTCCTTTTCAATGATCCTGCAACATTATAGAGGTGTTTGATGAGTATCTTTTCTAAATTCATTGAACACTGCATGGAAGTATTCATGGATGACTTTACCATTTATGGTGAGTCATTTGAATCTTTCTTTAATTCACTCTCTCTAGTCCTTTATAAGTGTGTCAAGTGTAACATTGTGTTAAATTTGTAAAAATGTCACTTTATGGTTGTAAATGGGATTATTCTAGGGAACATAGTTTCAAAAGAGGGTATTGAATTTGATCCTTCCAAAATTGAAGTAATCCAATCACTTCCTGAACCCACCTCTATTCGAGACATCCATTCATTCCTTAGTCATGCCAGTTTCTATCGGTGATTAATCCATAAATTCTGTAGGATTTCCCTCCCACTCACTTGGTTGATCCAAAATGATGTCACTTTCCATTTTGATGAGGTTTTAAAGAGAGCCTTCATTGAAATCAAAACCGATCTTACATATTCCCCAATAATCCAACCCCCAAATTGGTACTTACCCTTTGAGTTGATGTGTGATGCTTATGATAGAGCTACTAGGGATGTTCTTGGTCAAAGAAGAGAAAAAATTCCTCATGTCATCTACTATTCCTAAAAAAATCTAGATGAAACTCAATATCAATACACTGTGACTGAAGAGAAACTTTTAGCAGTGGTTTTTTACTTAGATAAATTCTAAACCTATCTTTTATGTTCCAAAATAATCACCTTCACAGACTATTCTACTATAAAGTTATTACTCAAGAAAAGTGATTCCAAACCTAGGCTAATAGGATGGATCCTAATACTCCAAGAGTTTGATCTTGAAATCAAAGATAGACTAGGAAAGGAAAACCCTATGGCTGATCACCTGAATAGATTTTATAATTATTCTCATTCAGAAATCACTGATCCTAAATTCCCCACTAAGAACCTTTCATCTCTCACTCCAAAGTCACCATGGTATGACCCAATTGTAAATTACTTGGTTTCTAGTGTTTTTCCTGAAAAGTTTTCAAAAGAACAAAAAATGAAGTTGAAAAGTGATTCAAAACACTATTTTTGGGAATAAAATAAACTTTTGAAAACTGGGGAAAACATGGTAATTAGAAGATGTGTTGATGAAAATTAACATTCATCCATTTTAGGATTTTATCACTCACTTCCCTGAGGTGGCCACTTTAGACCAAAAAGGACCTCCCAAAAGGTCCTAAACTTTAGATTCTTTTGGTCTTCACTCTTCAAGGACTCACATGAGTTCTGTAAATCATGTCCCACTTGACAAAAGTTTGGCACAATTTCTAAAATAAATGAAATTCCCCAAAATCCCTTAATCTTCTATGAGATCTTCGATGTTTGGGGCATCGATTTCATGGGAACATTACCCCTTCCAATGGATTCTCATACATTATTCTTGAAAAAAATTATGTTTCTAGGTGGGTTGAGGCCATACCCACTATAAAGGATGATTCACATACTATTAGTGAGTTTCTAAAAACCCATATCTTCCATAGATTTGGAACTCCCCATGCCTTGATGAATGACTTAGGAACCCTTTTTTGTAATAGATCCATATAGTCTATTTTAAAAAAGAATTATGATTTAAATAAAAAATTAAACTTCATATCACCCCCAAACAAATGGCATGGATGAACTCTCTAATAAAGAAGTGAAAAGAGTGATTGAGATAATTGTTAAGCCTACCAGAAAAGACTTGCCTAAGAGACTTGGTGAAGCACTTTGGGATTATCAAACTGCCTATAAAACATCCATTGGGATGTCTCCTTTTAGGCTAGTTATTGGTAAAACATGTCATTTGCAAGTTGAAATCCAAAATAAGTCATTTTGGGATGTGAAAACTTGTAATTTTGATTGTGAAAAATTTGGTGAAGAAAGATTGTTGTAGTTAACTGAATTAGAGGATCTTTGACTTGATTCTTATGAGAATTCTAATCTATAAAAAGAAAATTATAAGGTACTCCATGATAAACAAAACCCAAAAAAGTTATTCCATGAAGGTGAAAAGGTATTTCTCTTCAACTCTCGATTTCAGCTTCACCCAGGTAAGCTTAATTCTCGACGGGAAGGTCCTTTTATTGTTTCTCATGTTTACCCATCTGGTGCAGTGCAAGTCCAAGACCCATCTTTCAAAAGGAAATTCACGGTTAACGAACATTGGTTAAAGCATCAACATGAGAGGACACACATCTCAAGAACCACCTAAACTTCCATCAGATCCACAAATTCTACTGACCCACCATCGGATGGAGACAAGGACCCACCAAATCCAAACTAGGGGGAACCACTTTTTCTTTAAATCCCTCTTTCTCTCTTCTTCATCCTTTTCTCTCTTTATCCCTTTTCTTCTTTTTCCACTCTTTTTCATTTTTTTACCACTTTCATAATCATTTTTTTTCTTTCTCTCTTTCTCTTCTGTGTGGGTGTGTATTTTAAACACACGAAAAAAAAAACAAAAACAAAAAGAGTTATACTTACTCACCATCTAGTTTTGAAATTTTTTCTAACCATTTTGGGGAGTCAAAATACATGTTTTCATCTAATGTTTTTTGTATTTTCTTCATAATTTTGGATAAATAATCTTGTGTCAAAATCAACAAATTTTGAATGCTCAGTTTTTGATTTAGAAAATTATTTTCCCCAACCATGAAGAACAATATTAGCTTTAATTCTAAGGTCACCTATAGCCATCTTTTCAAAATGTGTGTTTTTCACCCCCGACTGTGAGTCTTGAGTTTGTGGACCTTTGAGCTGAATTTCATAATTTTGTGTGCATTAATATTATAGAGGCATTTTCTGAACCTCATGAGAATCAAAATAGCCAAATAGCCTCCTATTACCCTTATATTAATCGATCTTTTGAAAGACCCTTAGATCCTATGAAAACATTTTTTTTGTTATCCAAATTACAAACCCAATACCTTATCCTACCCAATATCTACATGGATTTACATTGCATAATTTATTGAAATTTAAGTGTGGGGGGGAATGTATTTCATTTTGGGTACCATTTCCTTACTTTTCAATGTGTTTTCATATTCTTGAGGGAAATCATCTATTTAAGTTTTGGGTAGAGGTTTTCATTCAGTGATTTTTGGTAATGTATATATGTTTATGAAATATTGTACAAATTTTATTGAAAAGTGTTCAAAAAAATGAAAAAAATCAAAAAGAAAAATAAAAAATGGGTTTTGTCTTGGGTGGGTCAAAAATAAATATTCCTCAACCTTTTATCTTGTTATAACTATTACAATTAGTGTCGTGAGGAGATCAAATATGGGTTGATAGATGAGTGTGAGATCTTTTTCAAGTTCAACTTTCTAAAAATGAAAAAAAAAGAAAAAAAAGAAAAAAAGAATACTTATGTCATTGGGAGATGTTTTTTTGATTTGTAAATATTTAATCTTCTCATACCCTTCAAAATTTCTTCCTCCTTTATGTATTTCTTCCCAAAATCATTCCCTTGTAAATATGTGTTTCCATTTCCTTCCATGTTTCATTTCAAAAAAAATTGTGTATTGTTTTACCCATGTTGGTGTTTTACCCCTCTTTTCCACTCTTTTGGATATTAAATTACTACCATCCCATAGCCATAGAAAACACCCTTAAAAAGACCTCTTGATTCTTGTGCACTTTAGGATAGGGAATGGAAGATGAGAGATCTTTCAAACTCTAATATTTTCACCTTTAGTTAGTGAATGAGTGAACCTACATAAATAAATTTTATCATCTTGAGAAGAGTAAGTTTAGAGTGCCCACATTTTCCATTTCAAAATTTGAGCATGAAAAATGAATTGTTTTTGAACATTTTTTCTGTAACAATTTGTGGTGGAGTTCAATATGGATGAGTGAAATGGTCTAAACCTCCCCTGATTGTGGAAAACAAAATTTTAATATTTGTTGGCGAGTGAGAAAATTTTTGTCATGTTTTTATATTTTTTGTTCATGAGAACATGAACAAGAATAAGTATGGGAGAGTTGATATTATTAATTTATTCATAAATTTTTGTATAATACCTTTAGTAAATTTCATGTAAAAGTGCATAATTAGTGTAAGATACTCATGTTTTAATACTAAATATAATTTTTGAGCATTTTTTGAAGAAGTCCAATTGAGTCAGTTTACTATTTTAATTATAAATATCACTCTTCTTATCCAAATTTTATAGTTCTTATTTTTTAGTACCCCTTATTCAATTTACAACATATCATTATAAGGAATCCTTTTCTAATTCTACCATTTGAAGGGCCATATTATCCACACAAGAAGGCCCACATAATTTGTGAAGAAAATGGACCAGCCATGAAGATTGAATTACTAGGCTCAATATAGAAGTCCAAAATATTTTATTCTCAACGAAAAGTCAAGGGAAAATACTATTCATATTTTATAAAAATTTCAAGGCCCAAATCCACTAACAAGGGTACCAATTGATGAATTTAAATCCATCACACCATTCTGTACGGGAAATGAAATTAGCACACAAAACATGAATTGTATCCTTATATATACATCCATTAAAGCTTATATTTTTCAGTGTGACAGAAAAGATATTGGTGGTTGACTTTTTTTAAGAAAGTGTTCATATTTTAGGGCATATTACTATTCATAAAACCATTCAAATTTTGACCTTGAAAAAGTATGGATTGAAATGGACAACTTAAAATTGTTTAATCAAACTGCCATAACTTTGGATCCTTAAGTCCAATGGCCACCAAATTTTCAGAGTAGAAATAGTATATCTATATATACAACTTATAAGAAGATCATATCTCGATATTTGCTTTCTAATTTATCAAATTGGCAATGCATGTTGAGGGTAATATTTGGAATGCAAACAGTCCACCTCCTTAGGCTATAAACACAACCCCCTCTTATCCTTACAAGGGGTTGGCATTTCAGAAGATAAAAGCATACATTGGAATAAACAAAGCATTTACAAAGTCTTGGGAGGACCTTACAGACTCAATTTTTCATTTGAGATACCCTTCCTACTCTCTTTGTTTTCATGTTCTTTTGTGTTCTTCTTATTTGTAATCGTGTAAGTCTGTTTTCATTTTAATATAATTTTAATGCATGTTTATTCTTCTTCATATCTTATTCACATAAACATTCTATTTTGTAATATTAATTTTCTTTAAATAGTTTAAATCAAGTTGAAAAATAATTCTCTCCTTCTCTTTATCATTCAATCTAAATTCAGTATTTAACATTAACTTCACTGTTTTTATGTGTGTTCGGCGCACTACTCTTATATTGTCTCTTTATTTGTCTTCTCTTTATAATTCATCATCATAAACATTACAACCATATTATTAAACAAAATAATGTCTGATTAAATCTAACATTTGGGTGAGTTTTAATTTTGGGATGTTAATTTATTGAGATCTTTTTCTTGTTGAATATTATTTAAATTAACATTGTGTATGTTAAAATTAGAATATCATGGATTAATGACATGCTTTGTTTAACATGTGGTTTCCATGGATTATTTGAACCATAAATACACTGCCATAAACAATCTATGATTAATATTAAAACCCTAAGTTAATTTAAGTCTTGGATTAAAGCCTTAACACTTGAGAATTCCAATCAATGTCATCTTGTAAAGTGAGTGTTAATTTAATGCAATATAAAACAAAGCTCAAGGATATCGCAAGCTTAACTCTCTAATGACGAACTCACCCCAATATTTATTAAATTATAAAATCAATCAATCATTTCAATTAATATCTATAGACAAACTCTCCAATCAAAATTCAATCAACTAAAAACAATCGACTATTAAAAAGTATCATTACTGAGGATTCGACCTAAGTGCTGCTATACACATTAGTAGAGCACTGTAACCTTGAATGGTCGATAGGTGACAATCAAACGTGCTTAACCTACCTCAAATATGTTAATGACCACACTCTTAATCATTTTCTTATATCCCAATCCAAACCCCCTATAAATCCTTAACCTAGATCCCACTAGAAAAGAGGGTTTTAGGGATTTAGAAGAAGATTTCCCATGATACAAACCCTAATCTATAAAAGAGAAGAAAGGATAGAATTATACTTACCCAAAGCTTCAATCCACAACAGAAGACACTCCAAATAGCTTAGTTATTAAGGAGAATCACCCTTGGTATGCCTTGATCACTAGGGTTCATCACTAGGGCTGCAAGAAAGGACACGGGGAAGAAAAACAAGTGGGAAATTAAAATACCATAGTGGCAATTTTGTAAAGTTTTCAACTATACTAGGCTACACAGTTTACCCAAACAGTTTTCCAAATCATGTACAAAATGTGTGAAATCCACTATCCCAGGGGAGTTAAGTTTCATAATTATCTAGGGAGTTTAACACAGTTTGACTAATCGTGTTCCAAACATGCGATATGCCACTACCCAAGGTTGCATAGTTTTCTTGGGTTGGCCACATTGTTTTTTTAACCATGCACCAACTGTGCGCATTACAATGATTGGCCCAATTATCCTTCCTTTCATGCCTCTAACCTTTATAACACCCTAAATCTTCCTCATACTCTTGGGAATAATTTCATTAAACAAAAAAAGATATTAAAACCAAAATTTTAAACAAGTACATACCTCCATGAAATATGGGATCTTACAACTTTCCCATCTTATAGCGGCTCGTCCTCAAGCCGCCTTCTCGAGCATCACTAAACATTAAAGGTGAAAATATTGGGCCACTAAACCCACATATATGAATCCTTTTCACAAGTTTCCTCTTGAATGCTTACATGTTTCCATAATACTCGAACCAAGGGAATGGTCTTTCCTCACAAGGATTTTTCACTACGATCCACAATATGAACCGAGTGATCCTCAAAGGATGCATCAATATCAAGTTCTACATCCTCCACATTAATCACATGATATGGGTTAGGGAGATACTATAAAAGTTGTGAAACATGAAAAAAATAGTGCATTCCACTATTCCATTGTGGAAGATCCAATCAAAAAGACACCAGTCTAATCCTCTCCACAATATCAAATGGACCGACATACCTGGGCGCCAACTTTCCATGTTTCCAAATCCGATAGTGAACCAACCTTGGTGACACCTGAAGGAACACACTATCACCCACCATAAATTCAAGAGGTCTATGATGAAGATATTTATATGAATTCTATCTCCTCTGAACCATTTTCATACATTTCTAAATCAATCGAACCTTTTTCGATGTCTCCTGCATGATACTCAGTACCAATAGCTCAGACTCCCCAGCTTCTAACGAACACAAAAAAGATCTACATAGTCTCCCATAGAGTTCCTCAAAACATTCCATCTGAATCATATCCTGAAAAATGTTTCTATAGGAAAAATAAGTTGGTGATAAGTGCTTCTCACAAAAACCACTAAAATCTAGGACAGAAGCCCTCAACATATCCTTAAGCACCTAAATTGTATTATTTTACTCCTAGTACATCTGTGGGTGATAATAATACTAAAAAAATATTGGTTACTGAGCACTTTTTGTAATCCCTTCCAGAAGCATGATGTGACATGCATATCACAACCCGACACTATAGTTCTCAGCACACCACACAAACAAACCATCTCTTGAATATATAACTCACCCAACTAATCAATAGTGATAGTATCTTTAATTGGAAAGAAATGGGCCACTTCCACTCTGGAATGGATAATGGTTGTAACAAATCACCTGGGCATTGATGCTTGTACTTTACCTACTAAAAGGTAAAAAATAGCACCATAAAATCTACAACCAATTTCTTCATTCCCGAACACAAATACTACCTACAAAGATCACAATACATATTAGACAAACCAAGATGCACTGCCCACTTCGATGCATGGAACTCATGCATTAACTCTTCCCGCATACATACCTACACAACTACATAGTAAAAAACACAAAAAACCTCATCGTTATCAACAATCCAACTAGAAGGTGAATCCCCACATTTAAGACTTTCCTTGATAGCTAAACACTATAGATCCTCTAGCTGACTCTCCTTGACCCAAATTAAAAGAACAAAATCAACTAATGTGGATGCAAGTGTCATCTACCCATGCCCACCCTATACCACCAAATGAATTTTAGCAAACAACGCCATAATCTTCCACTCAGATCTGGATTCATGATCTTCTTGATTCTGTGTCTTCTGACTCGGGGAATCTGCAACACTATTCCATTTTCCTAGAGTGTAAACCGACTCAAATTCAAAAGACTACAAGTATTAAACCCATATCCATTTCTGAAGATTCAACTCATGTTTAGAGAAAATTTACTTAATACTTTTATGGTTGGTATACATCATAAACCACTCTCCCAAAAAGTAATACCTCCAACAATTTAAGGTATACACCACCATGAACAACTTGAGATCATGAGTAGGGTAATTTATTTCATGAGACCTCAATTTTCTTGAACCATATGATAAAAACCGATCATCCTACATCAATACTACCCCAAGTATAACACTAGACGCATCACATAACATGGTGTACCTCTTAACTGGTTTGGGTAAGATCAAGATCAGAGTCGTCGTCAACCGCTTCTTCAAATCTTGAAAATAAATTTCTCATGCACCAAACCACTCGAATTTAACTCCATTCTTGGTTAATCCTGAGAGTGGAACTTCAAAATGGGAGAAATATTTAATGAACCTTTGGTAATAACCATCTAATCCCAGAAAACTCTGAATATTAGAGACATTCTTGGGTTGCTCCCAAGACACAACAACCTGTAATTTCTCCAAATCCAATGACACACCTGCCTTAGAGATAATGTGACCTAATAAATTCACTTTATCAATCCAAAAATGAAATTTTGATTGATTGGCATAAATCCCATTCTCTCTTAGTGTACCCAGGATGATGTTAAGATGTTTGGAATAATCTCCATGAGTTCTTGAGTACACCAAGATTTCATCAATGAAGACAACCACAAACTGATCCAGATATGGGTGAAATATTCAGTTCATTAAATCCATAAACATAGCTGGTGAATTGGTTAACCCAAACAGAATCATCATAAACTCATACAACCCGTACCTGCTACTAAAGGTAGTCCATGTAATATCAGGAGGCCTCACCCTAAGTTGGTGATATCCCAATCTCAAATTGATATTAGAAAACACCAAAACACCTCTCAGTTGGTCAAAAAGATCTTCTATTTGAGGAAGAGGGTATCAGTTCATAATTTTCATTTGATTAAACTTTCTATAATCAACACACATCCGCAATGATCCACCATCCTTATTGGAAAAAATAACCAGAGATCCCCAAGGTGACATACTAGGAATAATGGACACTTTTCTCTCTAAATCCTCTAACTAAGTCTTAAGCTCATGAAGTTTTTTTGGTTCTATTCTATACAACGGAATGGAAACTAGTTCCACCCCTGGAAGAAACTCAATTATAAACTCAATGTCCCTATCGAGTGTCAAACCTAAGAAATCCTTAGGAAACGCATCATGAAACTGATCCACCATAAGAGGAAAGACATTCTTCTCAACTCCTCCATCATACAACATAAGAAAAGCAACTTGGGTTGTGATTTTTACCTACTTTTGATAAACTATCCCCACACAAATCGCTTAAACATCCCACTCACCATAAAGGACATAAGTGTCTCCATCAAGATATGTAAACATTACTTGATGGAGGTAGCAATCAATCTAGGCCTAATACAACACAAACCAATCCATACCCAATATCATATCAAAACCTAACATCTTAAGGATGAAAAAGTCTCATAGAAACTGGTACCCACCAACCTCTAGAGAACAACCCTTACATCACCTGATACCCTTAGTCCACACCCCAACAAAATATAAATCAACATAACCCAACACATACATTCCAATAGTAGGCCCAACAAAAAAAACTGAGCATAGATAAAAGAGTGTGTGGTTCCTATGTTGAATAAAGCATTAGCAATCATGGAATCTACAAGAATCGTACCTCAAACTGTAGATGGTCCAGCCTCACCACCTCCAGGTGTAGACTGAACTAAATGAAGCTAACCTTCCCCTCTACCCTAAGCCCCAATCCGAGTACCCAAAACTTCACTACCCTTGTAGTATAGATGGTATCTCCCTGGAGTACCAATACCACCACCCCTATAGGTACAACTCATGGAATTCCAACTACCTTCCTAATATGGGGTAACTGACCCCCTTCCTACAATCAAAATATACCCCTGACCTCCATATATTACCAACTATTGATGGTTCCTATAGAACCTCTATATGTGCCCCATTCTTCTACATGACCGACACTCAATTGGTGGTTGAGGATACTGACTGCGCATGTTCCCTAGTCTTCCACACTAGTAACAGAACACATGATATCTACCCTGAGAGGATGAACCTTTCTTCTGAAAACTCTATGCACTTCCACCTTGGTGGAAACTCCCAAAATGATGCTTCTGGTCTTCATAATCTATACAACTCATCGACCCATCTAGTACTACAAGTACACTACCTAAATCTCCCTTTAGGTTCCCTTCTAAGGCAAGGGTCTGATCCACTACCTCTACAAACCTTTTCAAATGGAAAATATTTACCTAGAACCTGATCTCATGCCTAATTTCATCCTAGAAACATTTCTCCACAATTGCCTCATCTCCTACCAATACTGGAATGATGTGTCACAAATCATTGAAATAGCTAGCATAATACATCATCGACATAAACCCTTGGGTAAAACTCATAAAATCCATTTCCTTGTCATTCCTCAAGGTATCTAGATAGAAATAACCCAAAAAATTTTCCTGGAAATCTTTCCATAACATTCCTTCAGTCTGATCGGTCTGCACCATGATGTACCACCAATGATTTTCCTGACCTCAAAAAATATAGGAAACCAATTTGAATTGTTTCTTAGAAGGAGTCTCTAAATGGTCAAGAATCATTTGGATGGACTCTATCTAGAACTCAACTGCCTCTGGCCCACCCTCTCTGGTAAAGGTTAGAGGGTGCTGTAACTAAAACTCCTTAGTCAGCTCAAACATGCTCAACACAACCTTCCCTAGGTCTCATTCAATCATTTTCATGAAGCGAATGAGGTTTTCATGAATCTTATATTCTATATTATATTGGATCACTACATTCTCTTGCTCCACTATTGGAGGGGTGTTTTTAGCAACATCCTCTTGTCTCCCTGCTGGCACATGTCTTTGTGGTGGAATTTCTCTACAATTCCAAATACAAAATTTATAAAACATAACATAAATATTCTAGAGTCCATATAAAAGAAGGAACTCTACTGGCCATAAACAATCCATTACACACACTACCCAAAAATTCATCTTCACATCCCAAACATTACCCATGACCATCCCTACTGTGGTCTATGACTATCATGGGTAAACCAACTTAAACAATTACAAAGCATAAATTAGACACCATTTCAAACTATTTCCATACTTACCACGCAAATCTTTCCCCTATGCACATTTCCAATTTCAAAACTTTCTACAACTACCATTTTGACCCATATATAACATTTTTAAGCATAATTCCTTAACAAATTCTTAACATTTTATTTCCGTTTTTACCCATTTCCATCATTTCATTAGACACCATTTTCATAAATTTCAAGAAAATAAAATGAATTCTACCCTTTATGTCCCACACACCCATCCAGTGTGTGTGCCTACCATGATGCATGTCACTTATATACTCAGGTTCCTAGTATGATGCATGAATGTACAACCCCGTTCCATTTCAACCATGAGTAAAATATCATAAAACAATCACATCACACAATAAGTTCATCACCCAAGGGTGAAATATCATCAAATGTAACAACACACATTGATAATAACGATTCCCACCCTAGGTGGATTGGGTTTTCCCCTATACATGGGTTAGCTAGTCCCAAGAATGAGCTCATTACCAAGGCTGGACACCTTCCTAACCTCCTGTTTATCATCCCCAAATAGTAAGTCATAGAAAATACCTACTCTAACACCACTTTGTAATGTCCTTAGTCCGTGATCCACTAAACCGGTGCCCTTATCTAGGTCTCCACATGACCTCAAGCACACCTCCCCATACACTAGAGGTTTCCAACTAGCAGTGAGGGTCTAAAAGGTCACATTGGGAGACTTTACCCTCTTTACCAGAGTATTCCACAACAGAAAATAAGTGAAATAGTAGAAATAATATATATAATAACCAATGAACATGCATAAAAAAACATCTTCAAAAGTTGGTTCCAAAACATAGACAATAGTAAATATGTCATGACATGCTAAATAATTCTGAGTGAACAAAACCCAATATAAATATAAATATAAGAATCCCCAAAACAGTCTCGACTCCATGTTCGGAACCTCATCCATGCACATACCAACCCGAATCAACTCCCAAGCATAGGGCTATTGGTCTTATCCTGACCTGCAAGTATGAAGCCTTCTTAGGCACCCAATGGTGGCCTCATAAGGGTGTAAGTACAACTCAGTAGGCCACCACCAATGGTGGATTCAAAATATCCAGTGTAGATAAACAATGAATTCAAGTGCTAATATATGGAAAGTAAATAAAAGACACTTTGGGTGACATTGGTAAACCCAGTTCACTTAATTCATTCCTAGTATTATTCCCAATTTCATTACTTATACCATATTCAATACTTAATTCACTTTCATCATGTGTTGAATGGATTAGGAATATTCATCAATCTCAATGAATAAGGGGATATAAATCAAGTTCCATGTCTCACGATAGATAACACATCATCATATATACAACACACACCTTGAATCCTCAGTCTAGGTGGTCTCATCGAATGCAACCATTAGGGGAATAGAACTCCATCCCCTTCCCTAATCCATGCATTTTGGGGTGGAGTTTAGAGCCTCAATATAACTCTAACCATGGGCGTAGATCCTCATGTCAATACCCCACTCTACCAAGCCATGAGCACATGATTATATGTCTTTTCCCTACACATATACCATATCACCACCAAACATAACCAATTACAAAATAAATCACAATCCATAGCAACCAACATGTGAATAAACATTATTCCATAACCCATTAACACATTTAACATTTACCTTAAATAAACATTTATCCCAAATCCCATTTCTTATGCCTAATTCACTAAGAATATTCAATAATTATTCTACATTAACCCAATTAACATATCCAACCCTTTCCATATGTTAATTCATTTAACGCATTTATAATTTCCCATATATTAGCCCACTTATTCTTTTCAAGTAAAAATAACACTTCATTTGTCACATTACCATTAATCTCATTTAACCATTTTCATATCAAGACAAGCGATCCCTTATCCCTTACCCAAATCTAGGAACAACTACCCATTTCCCATTATTAATCATCACAAAATTAATAAACATGTTTATCTTGGGATATACTTAATCATAAGTCTATCTCACACCTAACATTTCTGTCAACCATGTTCTGGAAGGTTGGCGCACCCCAAGGGTGTCCCTAAATTGGTCAATTCATCCTCCATACATCCCATGGGAATCATGAGGGGTTCATTTTTTCATTTGGACACACATTATATCAAATATCACTAATGAAACTAAGAATAAAAGATGGGTAAAACAAGAACACAACCTTTTATACACAAATACATATAAAAACTATAGGATATAACTTGTAGACCACCTACCTCGAATCCATTGAATAACACACTCTTAATCATTGCCTTATATCTTAATCCAAAAACTATTTGAAGCCTTAACCTATATCCCACCATAAAAAGAGGGTTTTAGGGCTTCTTAAGAATATTTCCGAAGATATAAACCCTAACCCGAAAAAGAGAAGAAAGGAAAGGATTATACTTACCTGGAGCTTCAATCCACAACCAACAACACTAAAAATAGCCTAGATATGAATAAAAACCACCCTTTAAAAATCTTGGTTGCTAGGTTTTGTCACTAGGTCTGCAAGGGAAGAAATTGGTAAGAAAAATGAGTGAGAACTTAAAATCCCATAGTGGAAATTTTTTAAAATTTTCAGCTTTACTGGGCCTCACAGTTTACCCGCACAACTTTCCAAACCATGCGCAAACCATGAACAAGACAATTTCCTAGGGGAGTTAGGTCACACGGTTACCTAGGGAGTTCCACATGGTTTGACTAACCTTGCACCAACTGTGCGATATGCCACTAGCCAAGTTCGTGTTGTTTTCCTGGGTAGGCCGCACTGTTTGTTTAACCGTGCGCCAACCATGTGTATTGAAAAGATTGACCTAATTTTCCTTCCTTTCATTACCCAAACCTCTAAAACAATCCTGATATTCCTCATACTCTCAGGAAAAATTTCATTAACCAAAACAAGAGATTGAAACCAAAATTTTAAACAAGGACATACCTCCATGAAATATGGGATCATATAATATGATTTTCTTAAGCCATGAACAATAGAACATCTTCTATATCTATATATAATAATGTAATATATTTATAAAACATTTTATTTATGAATTATAAATAAAAAAATTAGATACCTTTTCATAATTACTAAATAAAGATGACAAAATGTTTAAATATAGTAAAATGTTTACATAATAGTGAGAAAATATGCAAGAAACTGTCAATGTTGATGAGTGATGGAGCTCCTTCCTTCCACTTTTGGAAATTTTTATATGATTATGTTCTTCCACATGAAATATGGTGCGTCATATACCCACCCCATATTCTTGAGGCTAATGCATATCGTTCCTATTATGAGTAGACCATGGTTATCCCTGTGGCCATAACCTGGTCATATCAAGGACCACATTCAGCTAATCAGCAAGTAATTTAAAATGATAAAGATCACCAACAGATTCCAATTGCATACTATAATAACCCACCAAATTTCTCAAGTGATATAATAGATCGACATAGGGTTCCTAGGATAAGTTAATCAATGTATAAGTTGTAATGACATATGCACAAGGATACCTCAGTACCAAGAAATAACCACAATCACAAAACCTTTTTTTTCAGTAAGACCACTAGCACTTGACCACCGGTTCTTGTGAGCGGTTAATGATAGTATATTACCTTAAATAATATTCATTATTATTCATAGATTCAAACATGAAATAATGATTCATCTTGTACAATATTATCAACATTTCCTTGTATGTTTCAATTAAAGTGAATCCCCTATTGTATCCCCTGATCAGTCTATTGGAAGCATTCAAAAAAGTAATTCACATAATGAAAAAATGTCTCATTCACTACACATGTGACCAATTCTTTATGAAAACCCTCAAAGATCCCATTTATGCACCCCACAATATTAGTTATCATATGACCATATCTCCTGCCACTATCATATTCCAATGACCATTTCTCCTCCAAAATATGCATCATCTAATCATACAAATAATGGTTGGTTCTTAGAATTCCTTATTTCCACTCACCAAATTTATTTGTTGTGGTCATAAACTGAAAAAATTTTATATCCATGTAATTAAAAGGATAATAAAAAGTAATCTAAAATAAATAAGTATAAGAAAACGTACCCAACTTAATGATAACCTTATTTATTGCATCATCTCTAAAATTCCAATAGAAATTATGGGAAATATGTATGATGTAATAACAATGATAATCATTAGGTTCTCTCCATGAAAGTATATCAATGTTAACTATCTCTATAATCACATGAATATGATTAGATATTAAAACACCCATTGGATTTTCATAATAAATATGAGTATAAATGCCAAGAACCAAAACTAAAATTCAAAATTATCATTATTAATAATGGAGAATGAAAGTAAGAATCGAACATGATTACTATTTTATGAGGTATCAATGGGTAAGACACCGGTAAAATTTCTATATAGAAAAGTTACATCACCCGAAAAAAATATTTTCAATAAGGAAATGATGCAATATGTGGTCTGAATACCCATAATATCCCATATAAATTTATCTTTTATAGATCAACCTAATTAATCTATTAGTGATACTCGATGATGTTAAGATGATAAATTACTTGATTATTGAGAGAAAAAACCCCATTATCTTTTTAAAAACCTTTTATGATTCATCCTAGTCACCATAGACTTTCATAATCTATTTTTTAGCCATCCAATCCTTATTATTAGATATCTTGTATTTGAACTACTATTGTATTTATTCCTATACAATAGACACATGAACATCCTGACATGTTCGAATCATCTTAACAATTATAGACGATATAAATTCTGCATCTAGTGTAGAGTGATCCTATGATAGGCTTGGGTGCACACAAGTATGTGGGCCATCAAACTCATATATCTTCCAATATGACAATTTTTTATCAAATATCTCCCTTAAGAAAAAAATTACATTTTAGCCTATATTATTCACACTGAATTATTTTTTTGACTCATTAACCATGTATAAAAAATTTCTCTCAATGTGGTATTACCTAGTAACATTTTTCAATTCACTTTTACTTTTAAACTCTCTTAAAATATGTAAAGTGTTATCAGTTGACATAGACATGTTACCTATGATGACTAAGAATTCAGTACTCAGTGTCATGACACCCCAATGAAATTTGGATTTCTTGCAGCATTACCACTATTATGAAGTAAATAATGGAGGATGATTAATAATGAACAGTTCTTGGCTACCTAATAAGGCAACCACTAATGGATGATTAACCATATCTTCCTCGCTTACCTCATCACCCATAACATCATATACTTCCTCATTATAGAAAGTATCATTCATTAAATATTGAGTATCGAAAGGGATATCTCCTAAATTTTTCTCAACAATATGTGGATATGATGTCTTTGTTACCAAATTAATATCATAATACATGGAAACATATCAATGGGATTTCCTAACTTCAATAGATCTCTCATAGTAGGGTTATATAGTAGTAGGTTATAACTCATCAACAAAATAAATTTCAACATACAATTCCATTAAACCATGAACACAATGTTGTTAAAATAAATATGATGCTTACACCCAATCCTCAACATCAAGTAGAGGATATTAAATATACCACAAGTGGTTATAATATTGAAGATGTCAATATGTGATTTATTTTATCACTTTAACATACCTCATTTTTAAGTGACTATGAATCTTGGTACTTACTTATTTCGATTTAATACCGAATTAAAGACTTCAACTCTTTTTAGCGATAAATTGTAGCTAAGACCCTGATCATTATAATTTATTTATTTGTTTTAGTAAATAAATTCAAACATGATTACCTACAATTAAAATTTATTGAGTGTAATTGAATGTGTAGCATTTATTAATTAGTTCATAATAAATAAATGTGACTTTATCTTGATATTTTATCTATGAATTGGTTTATCATTGTATCACAATCCAAACAATAATTAGGGGGGAAATCATTGGGTTTGTATTTTCTCCAAAATCATTAACCATCAATATCATTTCATTCATGGTGTATAGATCCATCATTATATATAATTAACTACCATTGAACCTCTTTTATAGTATTACTCACATGAAAGTGAGGGTTACTAGGGGTTTTTGAAACATTAAAATTTACCACATACATGAAGTTCTTTATATTCTTTGATAGAGTGATGAAATATAGGTCACTAATGAAAAATTAAATATAATTATTATAAATTACATAAATAAATTCAAAATAATTACAACATACAGTTCCAAATATATATTGGCTGGTCATCTCAATATCAGTCATCATCACTTCATTTAACAACTTTTTATGGTTAGTTGGTAAATTATAATTAAAAGATAATTAAACATTATCATTAAAAATGGTGAAATGATAATGAGATATTATATATTTTTCATTTGTTTTATCAAGAAATGTTAAAACAACCACACCCTAGATGGAATTATTCATAAGGCTTGATCATCTTGAGTAAAAATATCAACTTTTCCACTTTAGACTCCTTGTATAGATCTAACATAGAACATCATCATAAATAGTGAAACCTCCATTTTTTATAATATTACTCCCATAAAAGTGAGGGGTACTGGGGGATTTTGATACATTAAATTTGTCATGGACACATAGTTCAAACATATAAGTGAAAGAGATGATAAATCGATCATAAAAAATTAAATTAAAAATAATTATTATAAATCATAAATGAAAATAAAAAAACCAATCATTAATTACTCATTCTAGGTCAGGATCATTCAACGATAATATTATAAAAATTATTATAATTTTTTATAAATTATATCTCCAAGATGATTATGTTTTAAAAATAATTTAATTTGACATATAATTAATATTATAAATTTATTAAATCATCAATTTTTTTTTCAGTATCCATATATTTAAATCATATAATTGACATATTATTTTTATAATATAAATAACTAATTAAATACAAAAATATAACAATTTAATTACACATATAAAGTTGTAAACAAGACCTTCTACTCCCAATACATTTGTCAACCCCATGTCTTTATGTCTAATTTTGGATTTCCCAAAGCTAGTGATCTTTAAGTATTCATCATTTCCAAGTATTATGAATCCTTCCCTATCATACTTGATTACCAATATCAGATACTTATTTCCCATTATATGGGAAGTGAAACTGCTATCAAGGATCCACAAATGGGATTGATCCTTTTCTTCCAAAGCAATCTCCACAACCAAAACTTTCTCAACCCTTTATTTTTTAATCAATTTATATTAATGCACCTCATTTAGTAGTGAATATACTTTTTCCAATTTTATATATGGTGGATCAACCTCATCTTAAAATATTTCAAATTGATTTTTCATTTTAGCCCAATTGATGAAGCTTCCCAATACTATACTCTATCTCTTTGGATATCCTTTGATGCGTGGCTCTATATTCCTGATGAGAAATACATGGATTTGTATCTATAAAAATCACACCAAATTTGTACTCATTAAAACCATATGGTGAATATGAATTCATTCTCATTTATCTTTGTTTAACTTGTTCCTTGAAATTTCTATTAGCTATAGAACACCCAAATTGAGTGTTCCTCATCTTTCCACAATAATAAAACTTGATTCGAGGTGAATTTTTGTATACCTTCGCTACTTATTTGGAACTATTTTGATCTTTTCAGTGTCACCCAAGTCAATATTCCTCTATTGAGTAGGTTTTTATGGATTCACATAAAAAATGACTATATTTTTCTTACGATTAGTATCTATTCCATATTTATATTTTGGATATAAATTTTATTACTAAAGACAATCATCAAAATTGTTCATCGGATCTCTATATCATTCCTTCACCTTTTCCTCTGACTGCATAGTCTAATTTCATGATGTAATACCAAGAGTTAAGAGACTTTACTGATTTTAAATATTTCATAATATATAAATGATTTATCCTTGAAGATCCTGAATGGTTTTTACTCGATATTTCACTATGATTGTCAAACTATAAATAATTACAGGATTCTCTCTAATTTTGAGTTTGTACTCAAAAAACTTCTATTAAGATTCCTAGGAGTTTATAAAAACTTTATAGATTAAGTGGAAATAACTGAATCCCAATCCCAATATCACAAATTTATAGAAATATGAAAAAAAGAAATATATAAAAATGAATAATTATTGTAATATCATGTATAATAGCCATAAAATATCATCAACACCACCTTCATATGAATGTGTGCATGCACCTTGAATCTGAGGAAAGAAAAGAAGAGATATTCAGGGTAATGGAGCTCTAATATATGGTTCAATCACACACACACCACCATCCCATGGTAGTGATCCGTATATAGAAATGAGGATTCTCCTCGATGAAATACTTATTAAATCATGCATTAATAACACATGAGTTCATTATTTAGAAAACACATGCATCATATGCATGTAATAAATAGAATCCTGGATGTTACATTATATGCAACTCTTTAGTTAAAATATAGTCCTATGGAAGATTGAGTAGAATGTTAATTCTTAACATTATGATTCCTTATGTTTATCATAGGCTTTGAAAAATAAATCACAATATATGATTCATGGAAATGGAAGTGATATGCAATCTCATTACATACTTCACGGGGCACAAAAATAATAGGCTATGACTGCAAGGGACATGGATTCTTAAACCATAAAAAATGGCCGCCAATCATAATCTATAATATATAATGTTGTATCATCTCATTATATATGATATTCCCTAACATTAAATATAACTAAGAGTGTTTGAATGAAGTCAAATTTCATGCACCACACTTTCATGCCTTGTGATTGCCTATCCAATCATAAAAGGCATTATAGCCATGCCTAAAAATCATAATTTTCATGAATGTCATATTTTATGATCTACTATATCATATTATATGTTATAGTATGTATATATATGCAATATATATATATATATATTATGGATTTAGGGAATAATTAATCCTCCAATCTCCCACTTGCACTAAATCCTAAAAAAATTTATGTCATTCCACCTTATATCAACTCATGAAATCATATTAAAAACTCTATTGGATATATTCCAAAAAACTTTTGGAAATATATCATTAATTTCACCTCATATCACATCATATGTAATAACTTGTGAACACCCCATCCAACACAATTTTGGATTAAAATATAAAACACTTTTATAGTAACTCTTTGAGTAAAAATAAATACCCATTCCATCAACCATAAATTTTAACCCCACGAGCCTTTATAGTAATGAAAACAAATATGAATCACTAGATCCATAAATATAAGCAACTATCAGCCTCTAGAAAAGCATCAATACTACTTAATCTATAAATGGATCTGAAGTGATCTCTATTAAACACGTGTATCTCTATACATGTGTCTACTATCCATATATCATTCTAGCACGCACTCTCATATTCCCTTTGTCTAAAAATCAAGTGACCATTGGACATGGTGTATGTTAGCCAACTCATAAATTCTTGGCTCTTTGTGTATAGAATGAATTTTTTGATGAATAAATCATTTCATTCACCTTTATATATGTGCACATAACATTACCCTCATCCAAGTGTATAAGAACATCATATATACTATCTAGGTGTGACTACACACTCCCTAGACTATTTAATTTGAGGTCCCATGTTGTATACTCATCATATGAGAGGAAATATTCCATATTTGATGAGCTATGATCGATGACATGATCAGTAATATACCCAACCAATCTCTGATTAGCTAAGTCTCAATGAATTATATAATAATGTTATCAAATTATTAAGGTTGTCATGTTAGGTATATATTTAACCTTAGGTTTTTGGGACCCAATATGATCTATTCACTCCTAGAATACCAAAGAAATAGTATATGACACTCAATGTGGTAAAATTAGTGGGTCATCCAACTCATAAAAATACATTTTATACCTCATGATAATATTCTATATATCATAAAAGAATCTTACTCATGAAAATATTAACATTTCATCACAACATATAATACTCTATAATGAACAATTGTTAGGGATAACTCAAAGTCATACCCTGAGAAGTCAATTATCTTTACACTTCATGAAATTTATATCTATATGTATATTTATAAAACCAACATTATATAATGATAACATTAATATTTCCTTTTATATGATAATATTATATTCTTAAAATCTTTTAATAATATTTAATAAAACCATATATAAGAACTTATCAACTATATCATAAATGATAGACTATTAGCTCAGCCTTATGTTTGTTTTACTTTCTTAGGTAATTTTAAATTATTAAATTTATATATAATTACTTACACATATCTATGTGACCATATGGTAAAACCCTCCCACTACACTCTGTAGTGAGTAACATATATGAATAAAAAAAGTTTTAATAATAATGAGATTTAGGAATCATATTCCTAATTTTCAACTCTTTGAACATATTCAAACTTCTTTACATCACAACATCAAATGTTATGATGTCAACTTTTTCTATATAAATTAAAATTTTCTATGTTCAACTTCATCATCATTAGAAAATTTCCATCAAATTTTTTACTTTAATAATATGACTATTTACATTATTATTAACCAACACATCCTAAACTCATTTAAGATAAAGTGTTATTCACATTGTTTTGAATAGTATAATACTTTAGAAAATAGTGATGTTTAGTTTCTAATGGTTACTAAATATAAATCTTTACATTTTTCTTTACCATCACATAGCCTAAACTATTTAGGATATAGAGTGAAACTCACTTTAACTTTAAACTGTATAAACCTTTATTTTTTTAAATTTTAAATTCTCTAAGTTAAAACATATTACTACTATCATTGTAGACACTATAATATAATTATAATATCATTATATGATAAAAAAATCCTTTATATTAGGAAATAACACTTATTTTATTTTAATTGGAATATTTAACAAATAAAAATCATTTCCACATCATATTTAGCATTTTATGTGTTTGGAGAATTTTCTTCTAAAAGGAAGACTTTATTAAAATATGTCATTGATGGGTGTAGGTATCATCTTATCTCATATTTTAACAAAAATATGGATAAACACTTTATCTTGGATATTGTTTTTATCCTTATCTTCTCTTATAAACATGTTATATAATATAATGAATCATAAACCCTATGTATACAATTAATCATCTCATTATATTCACTACAACTCTTTTAATGAACAAATTTTATAATAACATAAGATAAATGAGATAAAGATAAAAATTCTATTAAGATCCATATAATCTTGATATATCCAAATCTTTGATTTAGAAACTCTTGTTTCATGATTCTAATAAAAATTACAATATCTATCAATTATTTCTTTGATTTTGAACTCCTGTATGTTTATAACACTTGTAAAGTATACATTTTCTATCATATACCCTTTAAAATTGAAGAATAAATTTCAATAACACTAATACCTGACATATAAATTCTACAAAGTTTCAAAAAACTCCTTTAGGCATTTTTTTCACAATACCATCACAAGGAAACATCATTCCCTCTTGACAACACCCTTAAATTTAAATAACATTTGAAGAGCCCATGCATGATGGTTGTATTTTTTCCCAACAAGGATATGTTAATTAATGAATAAGAATTTTTCAATATGTGTTGAAAGTAATTAAAGTGTGGATTTTTGGGAGAATTATGCATGAGTGTTGAATATTATTACATGAAGAAAAATTTATGGAAAATGAATTCTAAATAAGGAAGTGATAATAGTTGGAGTATTTTTATGGATATAGACTCAATATTTTTACATGTGAAAATTAGAGAATTGGTATTTAGGTGAAATAAGTGCTTATTCTACTTGTGAGAATCACATTTTTTAAAAAATTTTAATGTGAAAGTTGAGATTAATAAAGTAAAAATTAAATAATATTTTAAGAATATTTTCTGAGAAAGAGTATATATTTTATAGGATTTTTTAGGGATTATGGAATTTCATTCTTGTACTTAGTTATTTTACCAAGTCTTGGATTTTTTTCCAAGTATCTTGTCTATCTAGCCCAAACCAACCATCCATCCTAAGGTATAAATATCCAAGATCAAAGTCCATCCTAGCTCAATACCTACCATGGAAGTTCATAGGTGAAGAAAAGAATGTGTACATGGGAAACACAGGTCAAACATGTAAAGTGAGGGTCAATGCATGGGAGGTAGTGGATGATTAGCTTCCATATGTGTTGAGGGGCATGGTGGGTCATTGGTGAGCACCAAAACTCGATGGAATTAATCAGAAATGTTGTGGAGTACCGAAGATTATTATGTGGAGAACATTGAATGTAAAGTTTTATGTGGAACTCAGGAAGTGTCATGCACTGTTCCTCCACTTTAAAAAATACAATTTTTTTCCACACAATGAATCAAATGATGTTGCTCATGTTTATGGTCATATTTAATCTCACCACTCATAATGTTTTCACATAGTGAGTCTGTATGATGTTTCAATGGGTTTGTAGTGCATGGGAATAACTTACAAACCAATAAAGCATGCAAGATCAAGAGAAGCTCATAAAAATTTATAATCGAGTTAAAAGATGGGTTTTTTAAAGAGAAAATGTCAAAATAATGTGGTTTTAACAGGGAAAAATTGTAAAGATAATACATGATGAAGATACATATTGTGAAGGTTAGTTCATGATGAAAGTTTGTATCCATGAGTTAATGAGTTCACAATTCAAAGAGGAGGTTTGTGAATTTACTATATGAACTTGCAGTCACTTTGAGTGCGTGAGAAGGCAGTGAGGATTATGGTCATAAAATGGAATGTTTTTCATATCAAAGAATTGATGAGAGGAAAAATGTATTTTGACGATTTATAAGACAATAATAATGTTCATTATATCCTATAAATACCTGTTTTGAATTTATTATTCCATGTTTAATTTTGGAGAGGAAATTATTAAGAGTGGATGATTTGTTCCCCAGTTTTGTCTGATGTAGTAGGTGCTGCACTACATGAATCATATGATTCCTAAAGTGTCATCTCACAAAATATCACTCATAAAGAACCATCCATTTTCAATGCTTCAGTTTTAAGAGATTCTATGTGAAGTGAATTCATGAGATCATATGTCATGAAAATGATGTGCTATTCTAATTTACATGTGCTACAACCACATGAAGACAATTCCACATGAGAACTATTACAGGAATACTAATTAAAACATGTAATTTTTTCATGAATAATTAGTATGTGAAACAATAATTGATTGAAACAATATTATATGTTGAGACACATGTGCTATGTTAAGAAGATTGAGGGAGTTCAATTCACTATGTGGTTTGTGAAAATTAAGTAAACTAAATTAAGAACACTTGGGATATGTGAAGAATAAATTATATTTTGAGAACTACAAGAATTTATATACAGTATATGTAACATCCTAGTAATTTAATAATTTTAATAAATTTTCATTAAATGATTTTTTTTAAATTAAAGAAATAAAGTATAATTTAACATAAACTTAGATGATTTTACTTAGCCAAATAATATTTTGTCTATAAATAAACAAATAAAAGTTATTAGCTTCATATTATAAGATATAGTATTGTAATGGGAGATATTTTGATGCAAATATATTAATAAATTTACATTCTTAAATAAATTTATTTTCTTAAATCAAGTTGAAATTTATTTTATTTTGAAAAGATATGTATTAATGTTTTAATTTTACTTATCAAGACCCTTTATTACAAATCTTACAAGTGATTTCTTAGATTATTAAAATATAATTTAATAATATATTATTTTTTTATCCTTTAATTAATATTTTAGTTGATTATAAATATATATAAAAGTATATTTACTCATAGTTTCAAAATATTAAGTTATAACATACTTACTATTGACCAAATTATTATTTTTTCAAACATATAAGTTTTAACTAAATTATTCTTACAAATAAAAACTACAAAATTATTATTCGATTAATAATATCTAATAATAATCATTTGAATTAAAACCATTATTATAAAATATTAAAAAACAATGGTTCTTTGGTACTTTGTTTTAAAAATTAATAAATTTGAAATTATAATATTTACCCAAAATCAAATTTACAAAAAATAATAACAAGTTAAAAGAAATTATTATCTTACCCATAAATTATTTTTTCTTGTTTTAATAAAAAAATGTTCAATCACATAGGATTGGACCAAGGGACACCTAAAATATATTGTGAGACCCACTAGGGGTCAATCACAAGTGGAAGGAATCAACCTTGTCCAGCCCCACATAGCATCAAGGGGATACAATGGTTGAGCATATCTCCTGCTAAGAGAAAACGAGCCCAAGTATAAGGCTCTAGGATCATTCATGGGTTAGGATAGACGCCTACTAGGCCCATGTATAAGGCCTGTCAAGTGATGACCCCATTACAAGTTTTTGGCCAGCTATCGATAGAGGTTAGCTTATATGGTATCTGGGAAGCGTTCATTATTTGTATGTGGGACACATTCTTAAAATCACTCTTCACCCATTTTAAAAGTGGAGATTATATCATGACCATTCAATCAATGCATCACAACCATCTAATAATCTCCACCACATCTTCTTCTTTCTCATGAAAACCCTCCATTGTTCATGGCTTCTTCCACAAGTTCGGCTAAGCCTCTATCTCCACCATCCTCTCCTTCCATCTCGATTGGTATTAATCTCCTCCTTTCGGTGCAAGGAAACAAAAACACCAAGACCAATACACACTATTCTACCCTAGGAGATATATCTTTAGAGATAAATACCTCACCTCAAACTATTCCCTAGGTCCTCAATCCACAAAAACCTTAACTCCAGAGAAGAGCCTTGCTTGTTGAAGAAGATTATCCATAAAAAACATGTTAATGCATATGAATTTTCCCAAAATTGAAATCAATTGTCACTATTTCAAAATAAAATCATTTCATTTTGACCACTTTGTTTCATTGGATTAATTAAACTAGAAACAGTATCCCTGAAAACCTTATATAAGGACTTGTAGGACACTATTATCAACTAGATATCCCCTTTAGATACCAGCTTCTCCTAGAAGATGAAGCAACCTCTATCCGAACCATATATGTGTATATATATTAGATTCTACTTACATTGGAAAAACCCCATCCAGTCGTTTTGAAGAAAAAACACATACTTGTTCCAAGACTTCCATATATTTCCCCTCTTTCCCCCTGGCTCAAGCACCCCACTCAAGCAGACCGAAGGCCACTATCTTCATTTGGTTTGAACACCCATTTGGTAGAAGGAGCTACACTTTTCGATTTTCAGTAAGGTATGGGTGTATATATATGTATATACTATTTCTAAATTTCAAGTTTATATGTGTATTATTTTCATATTACAATCATTTTTATGTATTCCAATTATGGAAGAAATTATTTTAAATTTATATTTATGTAAGGGTATTTTCTTTTTTAAAACTATTATATGTATATATTATTTTCAATTTCAAGTTATTAAAATATATATATACATGTATTATTTTAAAATTATAATTCTAACTAAGAAATTATTTTTCAAATTAATATTTATGTAAGGGAGTTATAATATTTTGAAACATATATTTTATGTACAGAAAATTATTATACTAATTTCAGATTATGATTTTATGGTATGTTTATAAGATATTATATTTTATGTATACAAATAAAGGATTAATTTAAAGTTTATAGTTATGTAATTGAAATAACTATTAAAAAAATGATTATTTATGTAGGGGAAAACCTATATCTATAAAGTCTTATTTTATGCAAGAAATATTGGTTAAAAATACCATTATTTAATGTAATAGAATCATATCATTTCAAGCTATCATTTTATATACATGTTATTCATGATCATAATTATAGCTATACATTATTGATTAGTCATGAAATTCCACATATATATATATATTTATATATATAAGTGTGTTCATTGGATAAATTATTCCTTTATGGGAACTACTTTTAAAAATGAATTTTATGAGTTATGAATGAAATTTAAAGTACATGGATGTTAATTATTCCATCATTAAAAATCCATGAAAAGTCTAATTATCATGATATTTGGTGGCTCAAAATCAAGAAAATGTTTTCCTATAAAATTATATATATAAAAATGTATGTAAATATGTAATAATATATTGTCATGTTTTTAAAGAGAAAACTCTAGTGAATATATATATATATATATATATAATCATGATCAAAATGTTTTATAAAATTTGACACTTGGACTTTGAAAAACATGATAGGGAATTGGGGAGTGAATCCACCCATCTAGAAGTGGGTAGACCCAGACATCCTTTAATGTTTCAAGTAGCCCCATGGTTTTGTTTTCCAAGCTTGCATAATATTTTATGAAAAATTACTGGAATAGTTTATTAAGAAAATCATTTACAAAGAATAATTATTTTCAAAGGTATTATAATATCTCCAAATATTAAATATTTTAAAAGGTATTCACGAATTTTCAAAATGTAATTCTTTTCAAAATTATTGTAATGTTTTCAAAGTGTAAGTATTTTCAAAGAAATTTTCAAAATATGTTTTCAAAATAATGTTTTCAAAATTGTAATTATTTTTAAAGGATTTTAAAAAGTGTCTTCCAAATCTATATTTTGAAAACCATAGAGTTATATTTTCAAAAATAATATATCAAATATCTATTTTGATATAAAGGAAAAATGTTTTCAAATGAGTTTTCAAAAGTATTTTCAAAAATGTTTTTCTATGCATTTTTAAAAAACCCCTTACTGGGTAATTATACTCACCCTATGTTTTATAATTTTTTTATAGGATCATTTATAACTTTCAAGTAGATTATCTTTGATAAGTATCTAGATCGATCAAAGACAAATAAATTCTCAATTATTTATTGTTTAAACTCTAATAATCTATAATAATAGTCCTTTTACTCTAAATCCTAGACCAAAAAGATCCTAGGATGTATAAATGTTCATTAAATTATTTGTTTTATAATTACAAAAATTTAAGTATAATTTGACATAAACTTTGATGTTTTTCCTCATCCAAATTATATTTTTTCTATAAATAATTATTTAAAATTTATTACCTTCATCTTCTAAGATATAGTACTATAATGGGAGATATTTTAATGAAAATATATAAATATATTTATATTATTAAATATATTTTTTCATAAATCAAGTTGAAATATATTTTATTTTGAAAAGATATAAATTAATTTGTTAATTTTACTTTGTAAGACACTTTAAAATTTATCACAATTCATTACAAGTGATTTCTTTGATTGTTAAAATAACATTTAATATTATCTTCTTTTTTATCCTTTTATTAATATTTTAGATTATTATAAATCTATATAAAAGTATCCTTACTCAATGTTTCAAAATATTAAGTTATAATATACTTATTATTGAACAAATTATTATTTTTCAAAATTATAAGTTTTAAATAAATACTTTAGAAAAATAAAAGCTATAAAATTATTATTTGAGTAATAATATCTAAAAATAATTATTTAAATTAAAACCCTTACTATAAAATATTACAAAAAAAATGATTCTTTGGTACTTTTTTTAAAAAACTAATCAATTTGAAATTATAAGATTTACCTAAAATTAAATTTACAAAAAAATAATAATAAGTTAAAATAAATTATTTTCTTACCCTTAAATTATTTCGTTTTGTTTCTAAAAAAATTGGCCAATCACTTAGGGTTAGACAGAGGGATACCTCAACCATCTTGTGAGACCCAGTATGGGTCAATCACCCCTAGGAGGCATCAACCTTGTCCATCCCCGCATGGTGGCAAGGGGATGTAGTGGTTGAGAATAGCTCCCGCTAAGAGCAAATAAGCATATGTATAAGGCTCGAGGATCATGCATGGGTTAGTCTAGATGCCTTTTAGGCCTGTGTATAAGTCCTGTCAGGTGCTAATCCCATTATAAGATTTTGGATGACTATCTACAGTGGTTAGTTTATATGGGAGTAGAGAAGCATTCATTATTTCAATGTGGGGTGGGTTATTAAAATCACTATTCACCCATTTTAAATGGGTGATTAAATCATAATAATTCGATCAACATGTCACAACCATCCAATCATCTCCCCCGCATCATATTCTTCCTCATAAAAACCCTCCACTATTCATGGCTTCTATTACAAGTTACAATAAGCCTCTATCACTACCGTCCTCTCCTCCCATATTGATTGGTCTTCATCACCTCCTTATGGCATAAAGAAAGAACAACAAAAAGACCTATACATAGTGTGATACCCCTGGAGATATCTCTTTAATGGTAAATACCTCACCTTAAACTATTCTGTATGTCCTCAATAGATAGAAACCTCAACTCCAGTGAAGATCCTTTCTTATTGAATAATCTTGGCTAGAAAACACATGTAAATGCATATGAATTTTCCAAAAATTTAAATCAGGTGTCACTATTTCAAAATAAAATCAATTCATTTTTACCCCTCATTTCATTGGGTTAATTAAACTTGAAACAGTGTCCTTGAACACCTCAATTATGGCCTTGTAGGACACTATTATCAACCGGGTATCCCCTTCAGATGCCAGCTTCTCCCAGAAGATAAAGTAATGTATATCTGAACCATATATGTGTATATATATGAGATTATGCTAACATAAAAAACCCCCCATTCACTCATTTTTAAGAAGAAACCCCTACCCAAGCCAATCTTTCCCTCTATTTCCCATCTTTCCCCTCTAGTTCAAGCACCCCACTCAGGCAGACTGAAGGCCACTGCCTTAATTTGGTACAAACACCCATTTGATAGAAGGATCTACCCTTTTCAATTTTCAGTAAGTTAAGGGTATATATATATATATGTATATAATATTTCTAAATTTCAAGTTTATATTTGAATTATTTTTAGATTAGAATCATTTTTAAGTATTCTAATTATGGAAGAAAGTATTTTTAAATTCAGATCTATGTAAGAGGATTTTATTTTTTAAAACTATTATATGTATATATTATTTTCAATTTAAAGTTATGTAATAGAGTTATAATATTTTCAAACATATATTTTTTTATAGAAAATTATTATACTAATTTCAAATTATGATTTTATGGCATGTTTACATGATATTATATTTTATGTAAAAAAAGTATTAATTTCATGTTCATAGTTATGTAAATTAAATAACTATTTCCAAAAGAAATTATTTATGATTATTTATGTAGGTAAAAACCTATATCTTCAAATCATTATTTTATATAAGAAATAATGGTTAAAAATACTATTATTTTATGTAATGGAATCATATCATTTCAAGATATCATTTTATATACATTTCATTCATGATCATAATTATGGCCATATGTTATTGATTATTCATGAAATTACACACACACACACATATAATCATGTGCATTGAGTAAATTATTCTATTATGAAAACTACTTTTAAAACTGGGTTTTATGAGTTATGAATGAAATTTAAAGTACATAGATGTTAATTATCCCTTCATTGATATTTCTTGCAAATTATAATTGTCATGAGATTTTGTTGCTCTTATCTAGTAGATTATTTCCTATTAATGTATTTATATAAATGTATGTAAATATGTAATAATACATTGTCACGTTTTTAAAGAAAAACTCCAGTGAATATATATATATATATATATATAAGGGAAAGATAAAAATGTTTTATAAAATTTGGAACTTGGAATTTGTAAATATGATAGGGAATTTGGGAGTGAACCCATAACTTCAGAAGTGGGTAGGCCTAGAAAACCTTAAAAATTTCAAGTAGCCTCATAGTTTTGTTTTCCAATATTGCATAATATTTTTAGAAAAATCACTAGAATATTTTTTTTAATAAAATAATTTTCAAAGTGTTAGTATTTTCAAATGTATTATAATAGCTTTAAATCATAAGTATTTTAAATACGTATTAAATAATTTTTAAAACGTATATATTTTCAAAATTATTATAATGTTTTCGAATCATAAGTATTTTCAAAGATAATTTCAAAAGGTGTTTTTAAAATTATGTTTTCAAAATTATAAGTATTTTTAAAGGATCATTAAAAGTGTTTTCAAAATCTATATTTTGAAAATCCTAGATTTTGTTTTCAAAAACTATATATCAAATATCCATTTTTATAGAAAGTAAAAATGTTTTCAAATGACTTTTCAAAAGTATTTTAAAAAAAAAAATTCACTGGATTTTTTAAAAACCCTTTACTGGCCAATTATGCTCACCCTATGTTTTATAAAATGTTTTATATGATCATTTAGAAGTTTCAAGGATATTATATTTGATAAGGAGATAGTATGTGAAAAGAAAAATAGCTTCTAATTTATTTATTGTTTAAACTATGATAATCTGTAATAATAGTCATTTTACTCCAAATCCTAGACCGAAAAAGATCCTCAGATGTTTAATGGACTGTATATTTTCAGTTATTTTTATAAAAAAAATATATCATTATTTTTATACCAGATATGGAAGTGTGGATCTCAGGACTTACAGTATACATGCATGAGAATAATTAAGTGAATTTTCCACATTATAAGGCCATGCAAATAATTATTCACACACACGAGGATAGTGTTGTGATGAACTATCAACACTAAAATTATAGATATATTCTATAAATCTAAGAGAGAATATAATATTGAAAAAAAGAGATAAAATCTACTGAGTATTGAAGGAAGTTAAATGCATCAAGTAGATAGAATTTGTGTTTAAGAATATAGAGAAAAAGAATCCTATAATACAACTGTATCATAGAGAGAAGAAGGAGAAGGATAAGAGATTAAGGTTGTTTCTAATATCCATCCTAAGTATCCAATATATAAAGAGATTAATAATTCACCATGACTCTATATCAAAGTGATAATGAATGGATACTATTGTTAATATTCATAGAGTTTTTTTGATCAGATCCTAGAATTTTAAGGCCTATTCAAAGGTTTGAGAAAGGATAATTGAATCTGGTGGTTACAACATAAATAACTCCATCATATAGTTAGAATCACAAAACTATACAAGATAGAAAAATGTAAATGGGTTATACATTCTTGAAAATTGTGTTCCACTTACTAGGAACTTATAATCACAATAATTTTATAGTAATAATAAAATCTATGTACTTGATAAAAGCTGAACATGATAAAAAGTTGGATCTCCCATTAAGGTAAAACCATGTAAAAATATTTTCTTATTGTTTTCTTGTTTATTATTTATTATATAACAAGGAGATAGATAAGTGTGAACCATCAGACCTATTCCTCCTAACTAGGGTAGTGTTTTGAGTAAAAATAGGGGATAATCAATATAAAGTAAGACTCAGTAAAAATTTGGGTGCACCGATTCACCCCATGTCTTATTATCCCTACATAATCTACTAGGATCTAAAAGTAGTATAAAAACATATATTTTCCTTCAAATAGATCTAATTTTTTCCTAGTTGTTATTAAAATATCTATATAAAGTAAAAACTTGAATAAAAGTTTGAAGTTTTTTGGATTTATAATTCATACTTAATCCCTGTTAAAACTAAAGGATATGTTTCAACTAAAATCTTAAAAATAGACATAAGAAAGTGGAAAAGTGATTTTAGAAAATATAAAAGAATGAAGAGAAGGAAAAATCAAAATTTAAAGTACATAAAGGTGATATGAGCACTTTTTTTAAATCTATTAACAAATATCCTTTTGAAGAAACCAGATAAAGTTTTAGAGATTATGAAGAATACAAGTCTATTAAAAATACTGAATACTTCTAGTCTAAATTTAAAAGGTATGTGAATACTGTTCCTGATAAAGTGGTTTCATATATGCATTTTTTTCAAAGGTAATTCTTGATGAAAATGTACAACTAGAATAAGAATATCAAAAAATGGAAGATTCACTAAGTAAAAAAATCAAAAGGTGTCATGATCTCACAAACCACTTGGAAGAAAAGGAAGAATCTATGATTATTTTATTTTGAAAATATTTCATTTTATAAATAAAAATTATAAGATAATATTTTTGAAAAATAAGTAATAAATATTTTGATTAAATAAGTTATCCATGATTTTGAAACACTACACAAAAATTCTATTAATGTCAAGAATGAACAACTAGAAATAAAAGACAAGAATATCATGGACCATGATAATTATATAAAATAAAGTATTAGAAGGTATGAAGAATTAATTGAGAATCTGAAGAATGATTGGGAGGATAACATGAGATCAATTGAGGATGAGAAGAACTCTCTCAACTTTATGTTTCTTGAGTTTGAGGTCAAATTGAAAAAATATGTAATCTATACAAATTATATCTTCCCAAACTATTTAAAATATAGATACATTAATACAAACATAATATGATTGTCTTATATCTAAAAAGACTCAAAATTATGAAGATGAGAGATGTATATAATTTATAGATGCATCTACATCAACATTTTTTGAAACAGTAACCCATTATCATAGTAATTATGTTTCCAATAATGTGTATAAGTGCAGTTTATAAAATAAAAAATAGAAAAAATGGGTGCATAAAATTGATAACAAATATATCAATACATAATAGGTGGTTTCCATCACATCAAAAGAAAGTGTATCCCCAAGAAAATATAAAAATAAGGTAAATACTGCCCAAAACTAGAAAGAGTCCAAATTTGGATAGATTATAAATAAAACTAAAAGAAAAAGGATTTTATGGTAATTTTGGTGATGTTTTAAGTTTTTATATAAGGACTTTTAATGATGATAGAAGATATCAATTAGAGGATATTATAGAAGGATACAATTCAGGGGGACTATATCTGAAGTAAAGAGAAGACATACAATTCAAAATCATAACTCAATGAAAAATAAAAATCTATCTACCATGAAAATATTTAAGTCTCTTGATAAATTATGTTATTTTTATAACACTTATGGTCTCTTTTATGATGAGTTTTAGTATGTACTAGTAAATTAGGAATAAAATTATGATGTAAATAAAAGACCATAATAGATTTAGAAAAATCAAAGAAAAATATTGATTTCACCTTGAGAGGTAAATTGAAGGAAGGGAGTAAGAATAGAACCATAAAGAGGATTGAAAAAAGGAATACAAGGATGTCAAGCCAAGGGATAGATATGTCTACTATGGTAAAATATGACACACTAATGATTATTATAAATATACCATGGGAAAAAATACAACAAAGGAACCAGGATTCTAAGAATGACTCAATCCACGAAAGGAATAAAGTAATTGTCTTACTTGAAGTAATACTAAAAGAAGTGAAGTTATTTACTAACAAGGGAAACTCTAAGGATAAAAATAATCCATGTATGAATTCTAAAAAAATTTCCAATATACACAAATAATGTATGGTTGTTTGGCTAGATGATTTTAAAGAAGCAAGAAAGATAGAAAAAGAATAATCCAAGGAAAGTTCTAAAGGTAAGGAAGTAATATCACATGAATAAGAACTCAAATTGCATGATATATTGTCAAAAAATAATAACCTAAGAGTTTTAGAAGACCTATGTGGGAGATTTCATAAGGTAGGACATATTTCCACAAATTCCATAACCATGTTACTACCCTAAGAAGAGATGTTAAAAAAATTAAAATGGAATAAGGAGATGAAAGTTTCTTAATAACTTATAAAAAAGGGAACAACCCACAAAAATAAGTGAGAAATAAGAAGATTTATATGCTACCCAAAGGAAAAAAAATGAAGCTCAAATATGAAAACACGAAGGATAAATTGAAGGGTAAAATTGGTTGATAAAATCTTATAAAACTTTCTATTCACAATAAGGAACAAATAGTCCCACCTTATTACCTTAATATTTATGTTGAATTGATTATCCTTTAATATAGGGAATTTAAGGTGAGGAAAGTGGGTGAGTAAGCTGTCATGGCTTGAAAAAAACTTAAAATATAAGAAAGATGGAATCACTATTCTAGATTTAGTGAAAGTTTGAATTGTTCCATTATGGTTCATTCTCAACATGAGATATCCTAAAACCTATCCATTGAAGATATTCACCTTGATTAAAATAGTTTGGAGTGTCCCTATAAGGGGTATACAAATGGAAAAGATATTGAGAAGTTTACAAAACCCATAATTAAAATACAAATATGTTTTTTTTGGAAATGTTCTTGAAGATACTTTGTGATGTTTTTGTTTTTAACCAAGTTTTGTTTTTATTGACAACTAAATTTTTATAAGAGAATGTTTTTTTAAAACAAGTGAAATATGTGTTGGTAAAGTTTATAACTTTTTTATTGATAATTTTCTGAAAATATGGATGAATAAAGTGTTTTAAAAAGTTATTTATTAGACTCACCATAATATGCTCTATCAGATGATGCTTCTATAAGAGAGTTTACTAAGTTTTTAAATAAGAATAATTTGTAAAGTGAGAGTTAGAAATTTGGGAAGTTGTAAAAATTTCCAAAAAAATTCAGATGATGATTTTATTTTCTTTCAATTTCCCAAAACATTATGAAGAAGTTATGATACATGATAGAGTTTTTAGAAGAAAAGATAAATGAAAGGTTATGGTGTTTCCAATATGGAAGTGTTTTTAAGATGTATATTACTGGATTTAGAAGAATAAAATGTAGAAGTTATCATAAATCGAGATATATGAATTTTATAGAGTTTAAAGAAATAAAAAGTTGATCATTGGATGTAGATTTCATCAAACATAGAAGTTTTCAGAATGTTGGAAGTTTGAATTCAATGAATTTTTAAGAAATTAAAAGTTTCTTGTCTAAAGTGGTTTATTGGATGTATAAATATGAAGATGCACAAAGTTATTAGATTTGAATATATGAACAAAGAAAAAAGCTAATAAAATCCATCCTTTAGAATATTTGAAGACATCTATCCATTAGATGAGCTGAAAAAACCAATCCATCAGATTAGTTATTGATGCAGATGTAATGGATGAGATGATTACACCGATTCACTAACACTATTTCACCAGATGAGCTGATGAAGAAGTTTCATTAGATGGTTCTTGACGCTGATCTATTATAGAGAGTTAAGTAAATATAAAAGGAGGAGTTCAAGTTTTTTATTGAATTTAGTTCTCTATAATGACATGATCAGATCAGATGCTGATGAGTGGAAAGAGCCTCTAGATAAATAAATTTTATGAGTTATTGAATTTTCATTCAATTGGTTTTAGGAAACTGAAGTATTTAGAAGTTACAATGATGTTGTCAACCATTTTCAAATGGATTAGATCACAAAATAAAGAATTCATTTATTTGTTTTCATTGGTTCAAGTTGTTTTGTTTCAATGGATTAAGAGATAAAGTTGTGAGTTATTTCAATTGGGTCAATAACATTAGAGTGTGAAATTCTATTTTTATATTTCAATTGTGTTAAGGGAATCAAAACGATGAATATATTTTTCTACTATGTTATTCTAGACTATCATTTTCAGACATAGGTTTTGAAACTTGAGAAGAGTTATTAAGGTTTAAGAAGTTTCAAGAAGACACTAAAAGAGTTGAGAATATTTGAAGCGGTAAAAATAAAGATCAAATGAACATGAGATTTGGGGTTTCAGATTTTGGGTGAGAGGGAAAACATTTCAGTTTATCACCTACTATTTATAGATAACCTTTAAATATAAGTGAGAAATAAAAAGATAATTTACACTATTCACCCATGCATAAAAGCTGATACTCTACAAAATTGGTGTCATAAGTTATTTTTCCAGCCAGAGTTATATTGAGTTGAAGAAGATTTTATAGATAGAGGGTTCTAATAAGAAGATCGGACTAAAGAGAGTTCATATTACTGGATAGAGAGAATCGAACTGATTGTATTGGTCTATGTTTTGAGAAGTTATTTGAGAAGTGTAGTTTGTCTAGACAGGTAGATTATAGAGTTTGTATTTTATCCAATTGGGACAAGGTTTATCTGTCTAAGGCTATCGAATGTAGGATGATCAAAAAGAGTTAGATCAGACTGAGATTCTAGACATAACTTTGTAGAATAGAAAGTTTCATTGTTTCATTTTCTTTTGTGGCTCAAATTTTGAATTAAACTGAAGGGAGTCAGTATAATCATTCCTAACAGGATATAAAAGGTACATAATGAGATTTGACACAAGTTGTATTCACTTCTACATAATAGTTAATTTATATAGACCCATCAGAGTGGCTATGGAAAGGATGTATATTCTCACACTGAGGCCAAAAATTGTAAATCATGTGTACCTTGTTTATATTTCTATTTTTTCATGCACTTGAGTTTACTAATAGTAAATAAGGGGAAAAATATGACAAGTTGTAGGGGTTAAATTTAATAAAGAAGAAATTTGTAAAATGGTTACAATTGATTCAACCCCCTTTCTCAGCTGTTCTATGATCCTTTAGAACTATAATTGGTATTAGAGGTAAGGTTCACCTATTATATCATTATCATGGAAAAAAATAGTTTTGTAAAAAATATTGGGATTCCTACATTTGAAGGAGAAAAATTTCATGGTTAAAAAAACAAGATGATTCCATATCTCCTATCACTTGGCCTAGAATTTTTTATGCTTCTACAATTGTTTTTACACCCATCGAGAAAGATTCCCCTATAACTTTTACTGATTAGAGAAATATTAAATTTTATGGAAAATCATGAAATTATATTATTATATCTCTATCAAAAAAAAATTTATATGAAAGTGATGGGTCTCAGAATAGTAAATATTACATAGGACAAGATTGAAAGTGTTTTTGATGGGAATACTAAAGAGAAAGAAGAAAAGTTACAACTTTTTCAAAGCAATTTTTAAGACACAATAATCAAATATGAAGAAAAAATTGATGAGTACTTAAAAATATTGGATGAAGTTATTTGTAACATCATAGGTTTTGGAGATGTCTTGTAATATTATACAATTGTGAATAAACTCATGAGAAACTTTTGAGACATGTTTGATTCTAAAATATATACTTTAGAAGATAAAGATGATTTATCTCTCAATGAACTGTTTATATTTCTTATTTCTTTTGAAATTATAAAATCTATAATGTTCAAAAACAATATGAAATATGGAATTGATTTTGAAGCTATGAGAAAAATGAAAATTCAAGATGTTGAAGATGGTGATCCCTGGGATTCTTAAGATAAAGAAGATTATGAGTTGAATGGAAAAATCATGTCTCTTATCTCAAAGAACTATCTAAGAGGAAGATGAAACTATCGAGGAAAACATACTTTAAAAATTTTCAAGAGTGGTGGAATCAGGCATTTTTCTATGAATTTTTTCAAAAATTAAGATAGTGAATTTGAAGATCATTTTGAATAAAAATCTTGGCAGAAGAAGTTTGAAAAAACTTACAAGAAAGAAAATAAGTACTTTTGTGGAAAGAAGAAGTTTAATAGAAATAGTATAAGTATTCTAAGTAAGAAATATGAATTTGAATCAACCATAAAAAATTCTTTAAAAGACAGAATTTTGGAAAATTTTAGAACATTCATTGCAAAAGTTGAGAAAATAGATAATTCCTCAAATTGTGAAGAAGAAGGAGGTAAAGAATCTTATAGAGAGTATCAGCTCAGATATTTTTTTTTTCACTTCTTGAGAAAAATAGAAATATCAAGAAAGAAATCAGAATGATGAAGAAAGATATTGAAAAAGTTATTGAATGGAGAAAATATGTTTCAAACCAAGAATAAGAGTAAATCTTAGAGATCTTAAGTTACAAACTGAGAATTGTTGAATAAGGGAATATGTTTAAAGAACTTAGTAATAAGTTGAAATATAAGGAAGATGAAGTTAACAAAACTCAATAAAAACTTATTTATGCTTAAATTACTTTTTGAAAGATGAATGAAAACTTCAAAAAATATTCAGAAGTAAAATATGATACTTCTAAAGTTACTGAGAAATCTCAAATAAAGAATCAAGTGAAACCCTCAAACACTAATTTTAATGGTTCATCATATTTGACAAACCTTTTAGGTGTTAATATAAGTTCTGGGAAATATTTTATTGAGAAAGTGTAATGCTCCGACTCTAGTTATCTAGATTCGGTGAATTATTACATAACATTAGCATGATCACAAGGGATCAAATCCTGAAATACCGATCTGTTTAGTAGCCTTGGAAGTACTAAATACATTCATAAGTTTTATAGTACATTATGAAATGAAAAACAACAACATTGTGTCTCCATTTAACACACTCATATCCCTTAGATTATCCCTACAAGTCAGTCATAATATACTTCTTCACATCCTCGGAAAAATAAAACATAGAAAGGGGTGTGCTCAGATGCTCAGTAAGGAGAAAAATATAGCGGGAAATTTCATAAATAAGCATAAACATTGAAGGCAATGTATAAGACTAAAACACAAGACTTTTAAAAATAAACTTCATCATAATATGGAAAAGATAAATCAAATAATGCCATTTACTTATTCCCATGGATATTCTACTAGTCAAATAATTACATGTAATATCAATAGTTAATTTCATAATGATGGAATGCATAATGCCGGACATCATAACCACATAGTCAAGGCCTCATGAAAAGACTAAAAATAAGATTTTGTTAAGGCCTTGTGCTAAGACACTAGTTTGTCTCACGAGACCTACCGATGCATCGAGGAGATATAGCAGGCTCCACCCATTACTTACTAAGTCCAATGCATTCCTCATATGAAAAGGATGAAACATAACATAAACATTCGTATTAAAACTAGAATACAAAATGTTAATACTTTAACCATAAACCATGAATGGTATAAAAATAACACATCCACATTGAAACATATCAAAAAACCTTCAATACAATATGGAAGATTGTATCATAATAAATCAACTTCAAACAAGTGTAAAATCCATCAAAGGATGCTGACATAGATGAAATTAAAACTATTTGAGAAAAATATCTCTTTCTATTTTTGAAATCATTTAAAAGTCACATAATTATAAAAGAAAACATTTATTTTGAATATATTATTATAATCTTGTTAGGGAAGTTTCGAAGGTGTTATAATGGCGGAAAATAACCGCACCCTCTGTATAAGTTTAAAAAACATTCTTACCTCAATTTGTCGAAAAGGTCATAAAGTAACTTGTTTGGTAAGCGACGAAATGATTCCTTTACAAACATCTTATAAAAATTCAAAAAAGGTTATAAATTAATTTAAACCATAATCTAGGAAACAATAAAAATGTTTTGAAATACATTTTTAAGAAACATGGATATGGATGATAAAGAAGTCTGAGTAGATACTCACGTATAAACAATCTCAGATAATAAAGAGATTGTAAAATTAACCTTGATCTTGTACTTTTACTCGATAGAGGGTACATTAAACTTCTATATAATAGTTAAATCATTTTTATTAAATTATACAATAACCACATACATAAATATGATATCATATATGATCTTATAATATTTCTTTGTTAATAATATTTTAGTAGTATCATTGTTTTCGGTGTTAACTGATTTGTTTTCCTTTATATGTTTTGTTACATAATTCATGTTTGTTATGGATATGATATATTTTATTTATATCTAGAATCATATTAAGTTATTAAAAATTATTTTTAATCATAAAATGAAAATTATTCTTAAATGATTACAATGGGGAATGAATCTCATCGTATTTGTGGAGACAGTAATCTATACGTACGCACAAACGAAAATATTATTATATTGATGGTGATATCGTATGTAATTGGATGGTATATCATATATAAAGAATAATTAACATTTTATATTTATTATTTTCATCAATTATACTCATTCTTATACCCATCCAAATAATAAAGTGTTGAATAACAAACTACACCACGACGTGGAGACGGTAAGCCGTATGTACGCACGTATGGTGACTTTTTCATTCATAGGATGGATAGAATAATGAATATGGTTGTACCATATTTATAATAATATCATAGTAAGTATAAGGTACTGCAGTTATTATTTTTTTATTTAAAAAACAAAGAAAGAGTAAGTGTAAGAAGAAAGGAACTTTGGAAGAGGTGATGAAATCATTACCTCTTTTTCGGGTGGTTCCTTTGGATTTGTTTAAAAGGGCTCCTTAGGTTGGATTATGATAAAATTAAGGCCTCTAGGTTGAAGTTAGAGTATTTGGGAGGATATCTGATCAGTTTTTGGTTGAGAAAAATGGTTTTGGCAGTGTGATTTTGAGAGAAGGGGATGTACCCTTTTATAAGAAAGGCGGGGGTTACTTTAGGAAATCTTGAAATATTATTTTATTATACAATAATATTTGGTTTATAATGGATCCAAAAGAATTTATTTAGAGGATAAGGTGGATATGGGTAGAAAACCTCTTAACCAATAAGTTTTAGAGAGGTTTAGGTCACCATATTAACCTTATCTTTTAGATTTAACTCTTAGTTAAATAGTTTATCTTTTATAATGTATTCTTGTATTATTATAATAAATGATTAATAATCTTACTATAAAATTATAAGTGAACCCCAAGTGGTTAAGTATTGATATACCTAACCTTATCTATGTCCTTTGGGCAAAACATAGATTTTTGGGAATATTATATCAATTAATAATATAATATTTGTTTTAAAAACTCATTTATGTCAATTTTGACACTATTTAGTATTTGGTTTTTGTGAAAGTCATAAAAACTTTATCACTTTGAAAAAATTTATTTAATCAAACCTAAAATGTCATATTAAACTATAAATTTGTGGAAGACATCAAAAGTCTCAATTTAAAATTATATTAATATTTATAATATGAATTATTTTAATCTTTCAATAATAAGGTAATTACTGCATCATCATTTTGTCATAAATAACTTTATTTATTTAATGTCTAAAAATTATAAATAAAATACAATTATGTAGGAAATCTTTTTATCTTTCTAATTAATATTTATAGTCGAATTTATCTTATGTATAACCCTATATTAAAAATGTTTTAGTTATGAAAATTTGAATTTAACACTTTTAACTCTTCTTTAAATAAAATAATAATAAATGTCCTAATATAATATAAGTGGACCAAAAGGATCATATTTTATTCCTAAAGTTGATTTTGGTCGAAATACACTTATCCAATAGAATTAGGACATGTGTTTGGGTAATTATAATATCATTTTTTACCTTTAGTTACCCTTTTTACTTTTAACCATGGTAAATAAAATTCAAAAGTTACTATTCACCAAAAATTATTTTCATCCTATTGAAACAAATTTTACCCACTGATATCAACCGTGTCTCTCAAATTTTTGAAATTCAATTCACAGAAGCGGTAAAATTACATTTTATGCAAATTTGCAAATGTGTCTAGAAGGTGGGTAAAAGAAGTTAAAAGTTCAATAAAATTATATATATATAATATTATTATAAAATGACTCCAATGAATTAAATTAAAAATATATAGGTTTTATTTATCTATTCTTACTTTAAGATAAATTTAAATAAAAATATTAATTATTTAAATAAAATGTTGGTTTTAAACAATAACGCAGTGTTTTGCACTATTCATCAAAAATTGAAAGTTTTCAAAAAAATACAAAAAATTCACCCTACGATAATTTTGATATTCAAAATTGAAAAATGATGTCTATTTTACCATATTTAAAACATAGAATTTTCATTAATTAAATTGAGATTAATTCCCATTGTCAAAACCAGAAAGTGGGTTTTTAAGAAATAAAAACTATTAAAAGATTAACATGTGTTTATATCCAATTTAAATGTGAAATTATTTGAAATTACCTAAATTATATTAAATGATAAAAATATAATCTAATTAGACTTTAAAACCACTGAAATTAATAATTTAACACTATAAATTATTTGGATTAGAAAATTTGTTTTCAATTAGAATTTAGTATTTTCCAATATTAATCAAAATATGAAAGTTATCAGAAAATTAACAAAAAATTATCCAAACTAAATTTTTATGTCCCACTTCTAAATAATAATTTAATTTCATTAAATTGAATATATAACAGTGTTAAATATTGTATTTAAAAAGGGTTTTCCATTAAAAGGCAGAAAAATCACATTTCAAAAAAAATACTTCTTTTATCTGAAAAATTGAATTTGTCCTTATATTATGTCTAAGAAACACAAAAGATGAATTTTTTAATTATATAGGATATATATAAAATTAAAAATTTCATTAATACTATTCATAACTTCTTTTTAAATGGATAATTTGATAGGTCATGATGCGCTTGAACTCGGTGTTGCGTGTATCACAAGATATTAAATTACTTTAAAGAGATAAAATACTATGAAATATTGGGGTGTTACATTCTACCCTCCTTCAATAAATTGCATCCTCGCAATTTGAAATTTTTCTTTGAAAATAAAAGGTTCAAAATAGAAAATACCTTTGTGGAAAACCCACATCGGAATTAGGGTTAATAAAATTTTGTCTTAATAAGAGGGAAAGGGAACTGAAAAAGTCACCACCAAATTATGATCTCAAATAGGAGAGCATTGGTGGAAATTAGAGACACATAATTGGAGGGAAAACGTAAATATTTATAGGGTGTGATTGGGGTCATCAATTATAAACAAGTGAACAATAAATTTAATATTGATGACCTCAATGCCATAAATCTATGATGATTTAAAATATAATCGGTTCAACAAAACATAAGGTATTAGGATAACAAATTTTTGGTTTTATGATCCCTTCCCTAAAGTTTAAGAATTAATTTCTTCATAGAATAATAAAAAAATACTTGATATGTAGAGTTCTATACTTTAACTAATTTCCACCACAAACCCATCTTTCACTCTAAAAGATAATAGAATGCAAAAATATTCTATTTATCCTAATCATATAGGGTTTAAAAAAATAAAATTATAATTTATCTATCAAATCATTTAAAAAAATCTACATTATACAAACCAGGACATCACGTAGGACAGTGGCAGGTGATGCACCCTTTTCGCCCTTCAGTTATGGGTTTAAGTCTCACAGCCTTGCCAGACGCGACGGGTTATCGCCTGACCTTCGGGTTGTCATTTTTTATATAAAAAATCCAAAAATTATCTTAAGAAATGTTTTAACCTAAAACCATTGTATCCAATGTCCAACTTAATCCATTCCAACCTTTAAACTTATCCAAAATACTTGTGTCTAGACTCATAGTCCAAAAATTTATAAGGAAGGTCAACATAACATAATGAAGATCTCTTTTTTCCACATAATAACATGTGAGTACCTTCAACATGTATTCTATTAAAACATGGTAACACCCAGAATTACCATAAAACCTTATTGATTACATTTATTCTCCCTTATTCTTTATAGAATACTAGATATATTCCTTATATCCAAAAATTCTAAATACTCCAACAATTAAGGAATAAATAAACCATTAATAAGTTCCAAGGTAGTCAAGAATATCCAATATAATTTATCCAAATAAACCATCTCTTATTCCAAAATCACTACCTCAGAATTAGGTCCATATTAAGGTTTATCTTTCCTTCAACTATGTATTTTCCAAAAAAGTTTAACTTGCTATTGAGTCACTTTTCTGAGTACCATATAATCTCAAATCCTCAATGAAATAGTACTATAGTACAATCCTTATTTATTTCAATAATTAATATAACTGATACATCATTGATAAAAAAATAAAATGAAATAATTCATTAATAAAAAAAATATATGAACACTAATTATTCATCTTTATCTACGGTAGTATCACAACTTGATTATTATCCAATAGAATCATTCGGGGTATACTTTGATGATTGGGACATTGATTCACGTAGTGTCCCAAATTATTGTAGACGAAGCATTGTACATTTGAAACATTTTTATTACCCTTGCAATCATGTACTTGGTGTCCTTTTTCTCCACACTTATAACAAATTCCCATTCTATTCATGAATTTACCAAGGTGATTGTTTCCACAATTATCACATATGAGAAAATCCTTCTTTACCTTCTTCCCTTTATCCATCTTTATCTATATCATCCTTTTATTCTCTAGCTTCCCTTAAAATCCATAGGACTCAAAGAATTATTTACTTATCTTATTAACACATGATACTATTTCTCCATATGGTGAGAATACGTGGGAGACTATTTCCCTTCTAAATGTTGGATTAAGACCATGAAAGATATGATCCTTCTTACTCTTTGGATCATGCGTATTGCTGGAGTTATAATTCCTTCTAATGGGAACCATTTATAAAAAATGGCATACACTAATATGCACATGACCCTCAGCCCAGTTGGTGAGGACTCCTTAAGTGCAACCAGGAGACCCAGGATCAAATCCAGGTGGAGGCTAATTTCCAGGCACTATAGTAGTACTGTAATAGGCACTGTTTGACACTGTAGCAGCCAAGAATATTCCCCCGTTTGGGCCTTCGGGCGACCAATTTGGTCCCTGAGTCCTTTAATGCCTTCGGGCCACCCAGGCCTTCGGGTAAGTAAGGAATTTGGGCCACCTCGAGGCCTTTAGGACACATTAAGTGCAAATGAAAACTAGACAACCTACAAGGAACAAGCTTCAGAAGGAGGAGAAGCAAGGAGCCTTCACCATAGCAAAAGCTAAACGGATTTCAAGAATGAGAGGGTATGAAACCTGCAAATAGGACAAGCCTGTGCATGCATAGAAAATCCTAGATGAACAGCCATGCAAAGGTGGAGAGATGATTTCATGATAAAGATGCTAGGGAAGAGTAGCTTCAAGTAGTTAGTCTGGGTTGTATGTAATGTTTGAATCCTACAAGAAATGAATTCCTCTAAGGTCTACGGTCCATGTAATACTTATGGCTATGGGCCTTGTAAGGGTTCCACCTCACCCCTTGAAATGTGGATTGTCAAAAATCAATAAAAAATGAAGGCCTTCGGGCCATTGGAGATATACAATAGGTTAGTTTATGAATTAAAATTCACAATTCCAAACTTGTAAAATACCTAACATAAATTGAAAAGTCTATGCATATAATTCATAATCATAAAAATGTTTTCTTTGAGGAAGTATTCACTCATAAATCCTTCATAATGGATTGTAAAGAAAATGTGAATTATCCTAAGCATATTCCCCAGGAGTGTCATAACCAAGAGTGCATCAAGGACTATTGTCGTGTACCAGGATATCCCGGGTCAAGCCCGAAACTCCTTGTTAGATTTTTCACTCATAGGTACATCTGTGCCAGAGCCACCTCTACTTGCTCGTATCTAGACAGGGATGTATTGCTTGGAAAATTCACAAAATCTCTACATTACCAAAATTCTAGGAAGTTCTTCTATACCAATCCTCAAAGTCTATCTTAGGGTAATGTTATCTAATAAGAGTTTTTCTAAATATATCTTCCATGGTTTGTACTAAACTTCCTCTAATACCAATTGTAACACCTTGACCCTAGTTACCTAGAGTTGGTACATTATAACATAACATTGGCATGATCACAAGGGATCAAATCCCAAACGACCGATCAGTTTAATAGCCTTAGAAGTACTAGATGCATACATAAGTTTTACACTACATTATGAAATGAAAAACAACAACATTGTATCTCCTTTGAACACACTCATATCCTTTAGCTTATCCCTAAAATTTAGTCATAATATACTTCTTCTCATCCTGGAAAAAATAAAACATAGAAAGGGGTGAGCTCAGATGCTCAGTAAGGATAATAATATAGCAGAAAATTTCATAAATAAGCATAAACATTGAAGGCAATGTATAAGACTAAAACACAAGACTTTTAAAATTAAACTTCATCATAATATGGAAATGATAAATCAAATAATGCCATTTACTTATTCACATGGATATTCTACTAGTCGAATAATCACATATAATATCAAAAGCTAATTTCATAATGATGGAATGCATAAAGACGGATATCATAACCACATAGTCAAGGCCTCGTTCCAAGACTACAAATAATATTTTTTCAAGGCCTTATGCCAAGACACTATTTTGTCTCATGAGACCTACCGATGCATCAAGGAGCTATAGTGGGCTCCACCCATCACTTACTAAGTCCAAAACATTCCTCATATGAAAAGTTTGAAACATAACATAAACATTCGTATTAAAACTAGCATACGAAATGTTAATACTTTAACCATAAACCATGAATGATATAAAAATAAAACATCCACAGTCAAACATATCAAAAAACCTTCAGTACAATATAGAAGATTTTATCATAATAAATCAGCTTCAAACAAGTGTAAAACCCATCAAAGGATGTTGACATAAATGAAATCAAAACTATTTGAGGGAAATATCTCTTTATATTTTAAAATCATTTAAAAGTCACATAATTATAAAAGAAAAAATTTATTTTGAATATATTATTATAAGATTTTAAGGGAAGATTCAAAAGTGTTATGATGGTGGAAAATAGCTGCACCCGCCGTATAAGTTAAAAAAAAACATTCTTACCTCAATTTGTCAAAAAGGTCATAAAGTACATTGTTTGGAAAGAGAAGGAAAGATTCCTTTAATTTTTTTTATAAAAAGTATAATAAGGGTATAAATGATTTTAACACATAATCTAGGAAATAGTAAAAATGTTTTGAAATACATTTTTAAGAAACATGGACGTGGATGGTAAAGAAGTCCCAGTAGATACTCACGTATAAACAACCTCAGATAATAAAGAGATTGTAAAATTAACCCTTACCTTGAAATTTTTCTTGATCGAAGGTACTTTAAACTCCTGTATAATATTTAAATCATTGTTATTAAATTATAAAAGAACCAAATACATAAATATGATATCATATATGATATTCTAATATTTCTTTGTTAATAATATTTCAGTAGTATCATTGTTTCAGGTGTTAACTAATTCATTTTCCTTTATATGTTTTGTTACGTAAGTCATGTTTGTTATGGATAAGATGTATTTAATTCATATACATAATTTTATTGAGTTCTTAAAATTTTTTTTAATCATAAAATGAAAATTATTCTTGAATGATTACGATGGGGAATGAATCTCATCGCATTCGTGGAGACGGTAATCCATACGTACGCACAAGCGACAATATTATTATATTGATGGTGAAATAGTATGTAATTGGATGGTATATCATATATACAGAATAATTAACATTTTATATTTATTATTTACATCAATTATACTCATTCTTATACCCATCCAAATAATTAAGTTTTTAATAACATACTACACCACGACGTGGAGACGGTAAGCCGTACGTACGCACGTATGCTGACTTTGTCATTCATAGAATGGATAGAATAATGAATAAGGTTGTACCATATTTATAATAACATAAAAGTATTTATAAGGTAATGGAGTTATTATTTTGGTATGGAAACAACAAAGAAAGATGAAATGTAAGAAGAAAATAACTTTGGAAGAGGTGATGAAATTATTACCTCTTCTTCAGGTGCTTCCTTTTGATTTGATCAAAAGGGATCTTTAGGTTGTCATCTGAAAAAATTAAGTCCTCTAGGTTGAATTGAGGGTACTTGGGAGGATATTTGAGTAGGGGTTGGCCGATCCAAATGTCTTTGGAGGTGTGATTTTGAGAGAAGGGGAAGTACCCTTTTATAAGAGAGGTGAGGGTCACTTTAGGAAAAGCTTGAAATATTCTTTTATTATACAATCATATTCGGTTTATAATGTATCCAAAATGATTTATTTCTAGGATAAGGTGGGTATGGGTATAAAACCTCTCAACCAATAGGTTTTATAAATGTTTAGGTTACCATATAAACCTTATATTTTAGATTTAACTCTTAGTTAAATAGTTTAACTTTTACCATGTATTCTTGCATTATTATAATAAGTGGTTAATAAAATTACTATAAAAATCAAAGAGAACCCCAAGTGGTTCATTAATGATATATATAACCTTATTTAAGTCATTTGGAGGAACCTTATATTTTTAGGAATATTATATCAATTAATAATATAGTATTTGTTTTAAAAACTCATTTATATCAATTTTGACACTATTTAGTATTTGGTTTTTGTTAAATTCATAACAACTTTATCACTTCGAAAAAATTTATTTAATCAACCCTAACATGTCATATTAACCTAGAATTTTTTTGGAACAAATCAAGTCTCAATTTATAATTATATTAATATTTATAATATCAATTATTTTAATCTTTCAATAATAAGGTAATTACTACATCATCATTGTTTCATAAATAAATTTAATTATTTAATTTCTAAAAATTATAAATAAAATACCATTATGTAGGAAATATTTTTATATTTATAATTAATATTTATAGTCTAATTTATCTAATGTATAACCCTATATTAAAAATGTTTTAGTTATGAAAATTTGAATTTAACACTTTTAACTCTTCTTTAAATAAAATAATATTAATTGTCCTAATCTAATCCAAGTGGATCAAAGAGGATCATATTTTATTCCTAAGATTTATTTTGGTAAAAAAAACTTATCCAATAGAATCAGGATATGTGTTAGGGTAATTATAATATCATTTTTACCTTTAATTACCTTATTTACTTTCAATTGAGGTAAATAAAATTCAAAAGTTACTATTTTAAAAAAATTATTTTCATCCTATTGAACCAAATTTTACTTACTGATGTCAACTATGTCTTTTAGATTTTTTAAATTCAATTCACAGAAGCAGTAAAATTATGTTTTATGCAAATTTGCTAATGTGCCTAGAAGGTGGGTAAAAGACATTAAAAAATTCAATAAAATTTTATACATCTAATTTTATTATAAAATGACTCAAATGAATTAAATTGAACTAATATAGGTATTATTTATTAATTTTTACTTAAAATAAATTTAAATAAAATAAAAAAATTATTTAGATAAAAAGTCAGTTTTAGACAATAACAAAGTGTTTTTCAATATTCATCAAAAAATAAAAGTTTTCAGAAAAATACCAAAAATTAACCCAAATATAATTTTGATATTAAAAATTCAACAATTATGTCTATTTTACCAAATTTAAAACATGGAAGTTGCATTAATTAATTTAAAATTAATTCCCGTTGTCAAAACCAGAAAGCGAGTTTTTAAGAAGTAAAAAATATTAATAGATTGACATGTGTTTATGTCCAATTTAAATGTGAAATTATTTAAAATGACCTATATTATACTAAATGATAAAAATATAATCTAATTATACTTTAAAACCACTAAAATTCATAATTTAATACTATAAATTATTTCGATTAGAAAAGTTGTTTTCAATTAAAATTTAGTATTTTCCACTATTCATTAAAATATGAAAGTTATCTGAAATGTAACAAAAAATTTTCCAAACTAAAGTTTTATGTCCTTATTCTAAATAATAATTTAATTTCATTAAATTGAATATATAAAAGTGTAAAATATTGGATTTAAAAATGGTTTTCCATTAAAAGGTGAAAAAACTGCATTTAAAAAAATACTTCTTTTATCTGAAAAATTGAATTTTTCCTTATATTATGTCTAATAAACACAAAATATGGATGTTTTAATTATATAAGATATATATAAAATTCAAAAATGTGGTTAAAACTATTCATAACCACTTTTTAAATGGCTAGTTTGATAAGTCGTGATGCGCTTGAACTCTGTGTTGCGTGTAACGCAAGCTATTGAATTACTTTAAAGAGATAACGTACTATGAAATCTTGGGGTGTTACAGAAAGGATGTGGAAAATATATCACATAAACAAAATTTGAAAATACCCATAGAATAAATCCACCACATTCCTAGAGGAAACTGAAGTTAAAAGATGTTATAAACCTCGAAAAATATTGTTACAAGGAAAAATCATTCTTATATATAAATAAAATATTTTATATATTCTATTGGTGATGTGTAATTTATGGGAATAGAGCATAAAAATATTAGTATAGCATATATATTACAAGAAATAGTTTTGAATATAGTGGAAGAAATAGTGGGAGCATAATGAGTAATTTTTTTACCTACAGGAAGTAAGAAAATTTAAATCTTAAGATGTTAGAAAATTTTCAACAAAAATCTATTTTGATTGCCGAGAGGAAATATGTGGACGATGTTATTAACCAGGTCATTTTTCTAAAAAATTTATGACACTCCTTTTAGAACAAATTTCTTATAATAGAAAATAAATACCAGATGGAAAAAATAAATTTGAGGAAAGAAATTTTTTTGTTGAGATAGATTTAAAAGTTAAAACAAAAAGAAAAATACAAGAATTCATAATGGTGATTTTTCCTCACACATGATGATAGATATAAAATTATTTAAATTTTTTAAAAATAATTAAGGAGGAGAAGTTACTTTTATAAATGATAGTTTATTGAAAATAAAAGTAATATGGACTACTAAGATAGAACCACAAAAATTAAAATATAAGGATGTTCTATTTGTTGATGGGATAAAACATAACTTACATAGTGTGAGTCACCAATGTGATGATTGAAAATAAATTATATTCATGAAATATTCATCTATCATCAAAAGTTTGAAAGATGGTATAGTTTTTACAAAGTAATAAATATCCAGTGGAAATATCTTTCAAATAGGAGAACTTTTCAACCCATGTTACTTAAGTGATGAAGATAAAAAAAAGTTGTGGCACCACAAACTTTGGAATCTTGGATAGAAAAATATGAAAAAACTTTAAAAATTTTATTCTATTCAAAACTTTCTATATTTTAAAAAAATAGAAGAATATGTTTTTATAACTTTTTAGAAAGGAAAAACATCTAATAAAAGTCATAATAATTTTGAGATTAAGTTTATGAGACCTATTGAAATTATTCATTCAAATTTATGTGGGTCGATGAGACATCAATAAAAAAAAGGAGATTTGTAATTTATTAATTTTATTGAAAATTTCACTCATATGTCCAACATCATGTTTATGAAGCACAAGTTAGAGGCAGTTGAAATGTTCAGAGTTTTCATAAGTGAAGTTGAGAGTGAAATGGGTGTTTTCATAATGAATTTGAGAACTGATAATAGAATAGAATACACATTACTTAGAATCATATTTTAGGAATCATGGAATTAAAAGTCATTACAATGCGCTATACAACCCTTAGAAAATGGGTTTATAGAAAATAAAAATAGAATTTTAGTAGAAATGGGAAGAATTATATTGTTAGAATATAAACTCTCTTAGTTTTTTAGAGAGAAGCCATTAACAGTACTGTACATGTGAAAAAAAAAGTTTATTAAGACCAAAATCAAATAAGGCTTCCTATGAAATGTGGTATTAAAAAAATTCGTTGAACTAACTAAAGGTTTTAGGAACTACCTGTTTACTAAAAATTAATAATTTGGATCTTGATAACTTTGATGAAAAAGATGAAGAATGAATTTTTATGGGATATTCACCCATCAAAAGAAGTTATAAATTTTTTAATTTTTTTTACAAAATTTGGTGGATTCATATGAATTGAAATTTATTGAAAATTTGTTATTCCATAATAAGGAATGTTGAAAGTGTTGAGGAAGATAAACTGAATATTTCCAAAAAAAGTGAAAGTGAGTCAAAATAAAATTATGAATATTTAGAAGAATAATTTTATGAGGAAATTGAAGTTGGAAAATAAAATTTGAAATTTACCACTTTACTGAAACATGTTGAAAATGAAAATATTATTGGGAATAAAAAATCTCCTATTCAGAAAAGAATAAGTTTGAGATTAGAAAATCATACATTAATCATTTCACAAATTAAACCAGAATCAATTTCAGAATTAGTTGAACACAAATAATGGGTTGATTAAATGAATGAAGAGTTGGATCATATTTAAAAAAGTAACACTTGGGTACGTGTTCCACATCCAATAAATAAAAATGTTATTAGAACAACATGGGTGTACATAATAAATTTGAATGAACATGAATAATTTTCAAGAAACAAAGACAGACTTGTTTTAAAAGGCTATAAACATTTGAAAGGTGTAGATTTTAAATAAACCTTTGACCCAATTTCAATATTAGAAACTATTATAAAGTTTCTAGTAGTGGTTACACATCAAAATTACAAATTTTATGAGATGGATGTAAAGTCAAATTTTCTAAATCGTGAGATTTAAGAAGAAATTTACATTAATAAAACTTGTGGGTTTCTACTTGATAATGATATAAGTAAGGTTTTTAAATTGAACAAATCCTTGTATGGATTAAAATAATCTCTACATTATTGGTATTCCAAAATTTAAAGTTGTTTGAAAAATATAAATTTTTATAAAGGAAAAATTGATAGAAACTTATTTGTGAAAGAATTTAACTCCAATACTCTAATTGTAATTTTTTATGTGGATGATATAATTTTTTCTAGGTACAAAGAAATAGTTTTTAAGGAATTTTATGAGAAAATAAATAATAATTCTGAGATATCAATTTTAGAAGAATTAGCTTTCTTCCTTAGTTTGTAATTTCAACAAAAAAGAAAATATATTCTCCTATCTCAATAAAATTATTCTAGAGAACTATTACAAATGTTTGGTATGGTAGAATCAAAATAAGATTCTACACCAATTTTAGTTGGGATGAAAACGATTAAAGATGAAGCTGGAAAAAGTGTAAATTAGAAAGATCTTCAAAAGTTGATAAGAAGTTTCCTTTAACTTACAAATTCAAGATCTGATATTATTTATGATATGAATTTGTGTTCCAGAAATCAAAGTGATATGAAGGAATATAATATGTTGGAAACGAAGATAATTATAGGATATGTTAAAGGAAAAAATTCTTATGGGATGATATACAAAAGAAGTTATGATATGATCTTTCATGGTTATACTGATACTAGTTGTACTAGATATTACAATGATAAAAAATAAACTTCACGAGGAACATTTTTCTTGGGAGAATGTTGTGTGAGTTAACATAGTAAGAATCTTAATTTAGTTTCTTTGAGCACAGATGGATAAGAATATGTTGCTGCTAATTATACGTGTACTCAAATGTTGTGGATGAAAGTTAAGTTGAAATAATTGAAAGTTGAAGTTTATAAACTATTGAAGATACTTTGTGATAATGAGAGTAAAATTTATCTTTCTTAAAATCTTTTCCAACACTCAAGATCAAAACAAATTGATATTAAGTTTCACTATATAAAGTAAAAAGTTTCTAGTGGATATGTTTTTCTATAATATATTTCAAAAAAGTATCAAATTTCTGATATATTCACCAAAGTAATACTAGATGATAGATTTATGGAATTGAGTTCGAAACTACAGGTTCAAACTCCACTAAATTCTTCTTAAGAATCTTAAATAATACCCCCACCATGATTTGGATTATTTTTACAAAGGGGGAGAATATTTACAACTTATTCCTAAAAGGGAGAGAAGTACTTATCCTACTTAATTGAATATGAAGCTATAATTATCATAAAATGGGGGGGGGGGTGGATTAATAAAAGTGAGAGAAAATGATAAAAAAAAATGAAGTTATCTTGTCATAAAAATTTATTTTCTTATCATCTAGGGATGGAATTCCTTAAAAAACATTACTTTATCTAGTATTGTGGTGTTAGAAAATTCTATTTGAGAATGGTTGTGATTTGATGAATGTTTGAAAAATAATGACTTGTAAGAAAATATGATTTTTGAAAAATTATGAGTGTAAAAAATGTTGAGGGATAAAATTTATTTATGATAGTTTTCATCAAATCCAAAGAGGAATATTGAAGATCCTTAGTGATGTTTTTGTTTTTTAACAATGTTTTGTTTTTTTGACAATAATATTTTTGTAAAAAATATTTTTATAATATATGTGAAAGACATGCTATTAGAGTTTATAACTTGTCTGTTGAGAAGTTTATGAAAACATGAATAAATATTTTTTTTTGAAAAGTTATTAATAGGACTCACAATTGGATGCTCCATCATACAATGATTTTATATGATATTTTTATGAGTTATTGGAAAAGAAGAAGTTGTAAAGTGATAAATTTAGAAAGTTGGGAAGTTTTAAAACTTAATAAAACAAGTTAGAAAATGATTTTTTGTTCTTTTATATTACTAAAACATCTTGAAAAATTCACAATATATGATAGAGTTTTTTTGAGAAAAGAGAAATACAAGGTTCCGGTGTTTCCTAAATTGAAGTGTTTTCTAGAAATATATTATCATATTAAGAAGCATCAGATGAAAAAGTTATCAGAAATTGGGATATATGAATTTTATAGAGTTTAAAGAAATTAAAAGTTGTTCATAAGATGAAAATTTTATTGAACAAATAAGTTTTAATAAGGAAATAAGTTTTAATTCAATGAAGTTTGAAGAAATGCAAAGTTGTTGATCAGATACGGTTTATCAAATGTAGAAATATGAAGTGGTATAGTGTTGTCAGATTTGAATATCTGAAAAAAGGCAGAAGCTGTTGACCCCCATCCATCATATGTGTTACATACACCAATCCATTATAAGATCTATAGATATTGATCCATCATATGAGTTGTTGATACCAATGTAATGGTTGATCTAATGATGCTGGTTCATAGACACCGTTTCATCAGATGAGTTGTTGATAAAGTTTCACCAGATAAGTCTTGATGCTGATCCATCTGACAAATATGAACAAAGATAAAAGGAAGAGTTTAGGTTTGTTATTGGATTTGGTTCTCTAGACTGATATGATTAGACCAGGTGAAAATGAGTGGATAAAGTCTCCGGATAAAGAAATTGTCTGAGTTATTGAATTTTTTATTCAAGTGGTTATAGGAAACTTAAGTCTTTAGAAGTTTTAATGATGTTATCAACCATTTTAAGTTGGATTGGATCATCAAAGTGAGAATTTATTTATTTATTTTTAGTGGTTCAAGTTTTTTTTTCAATGGTTCAAGACCAAAATATATGATTTACTTCAATTGGATCAGGAATATCAAAGTGTTCAATTGTTTTTTTATATTTAAATTGGGTCAAGTCCATTGGAATGATTAATAGAGTTACAGATTGAGTTTTTACAAACTATAATTTATGGATTGAGGTTTTGAAATTTAAGAAGATATGTAAAGGTTGAAGAAGTTTTGAGAAGACATTAGAAGAGTTGATAAGATTTAAAGTGGTTAAAATGAAGCTCAAATGAACATGAAATTTGGGATTTTGGATTTTTGGTGAGTGGGAAAATATTTTGGTTTCACACCTTTTCTATTTATATAGAACCTATAAATAGAGGTGAAAATTAAAATGGTACATGACACTTTTCACCCATGTATGAAATCATATACTCTACATAATTGGTGTCAGAAGTGAGTTTTCCAACCAAAGTTGTTTCAAGATAAAGAAGAGTTTCCTGATATATGGTTTTGATCAAAAGATCAGACTAAGTAATGTTAAAATAACAAGATATAGAGAATTATACTGAGTGTATTGGTCTAATTTTTGAGTAGTTTTTTGATAAGCACAATTTTTTTATATAGGCATATTAGAGAGTTATAGATTGGGAAAATGTTTATCAGTCTGAGTCTATCAAATGCAAGCTGATTGGGTAGAGGAAGATCAGATTGAGATTCCGATAGACCTTTGTGGAGAAGAAAGTTTATTTGATGAATTTTATTTTATGGTTTAAAATTTATAAGAACATATTTTAAACTTACAAGAGTTAGTATAATCATTCCTATCAGGATATGGAAGGTATCTATTGAATGTTGATACAAGTTGTATTAACTTATTCATAATAGTGAATTTATATAGACCCATGGGAGTGGTTATGGTAAGGATGTAGGTTCTTATATTGGGGATAAACTTTGTAAATTGTGTGTGAATTTTTTATATTTATATTTATTCATGAACTCTATTTCACTAATGATTGATATGGAAAAAACTATAACAAGTTATAGGGGTTAAATTTACTAATGTTTAAAATTTTAAAAAGGAAACAACTGATTAAACCCCCCTTATCAGTTGTTCTACTAATCTTCATAAATTAATTTCTTGAGGTAATTTCATTTAAAAAGGTTTTAGTTTATATTCTCTCATCCCTGGTTACAAATAATAAATCCCAATATTAAGGGGTATATTTTTTTTAACCGATGACATAAAAGTAGGAATCTAAGGAGAGTTCAAGGATGCTTTTTTAAAAGATAAAAACCACTACATGTTTTTGAATGATTTTTATTTTTTTTGATGAGGTTTAGTGTATAAAATTAGGTTGTAATTCCAATGAAATTGATTTATAAATTGGAATTGGATGATTGTAGACTGATGATAGTTGAACAAAATTTTAATGATATGATTATCCATCATTGAGTGCTTACTAGTTCAAAGATTACCAATGTACTTGAAGAAAGTCAACTGTGGTGAGGAGGATCTTTTAAATTATTATTATTTAGTAATTTTAAAATCTGTACATCCCATATTTAATTACAGTATGAGTTATTCTAATCACACTTTCCAACTTTTCATTGGTTATATTAGGTGTGGTAACAATAGAGGAGTGTTGATTTATGTGAAATAAATTAAAAAAGGGGGAGTAAATATTTATACACTTGAATTATTTTGAAGGGATTTTTGACGTAAGTGTAGGTATAGATCCTGTTGATAAATATTATTTTCTATCCCCTAAGGTGAATAATTAAATTTTGTATAACATGTATGTGTGTTTATAAGCAACTTTAAATACCTTGGTTACTCACACTTTTTTTTACATTGGGTTATCCCATGTAGATATAGAGTTGTTTAGAAAGAGGCTCATATATAAGTAACATGTGATTCCAATCCTTCTTTTAATTGATTCAATATAAATTGAAAATTATAAGTGGAAGGGGAAACTGATTAAAGATAAGCGAGTTATTACTCTTATAAATACCTTTTTTATTTTTTTATCAATATGGGGATATAAAAAGGTTAGAATTCACATATATTGACTTAATGGTTTTGAGTTATTTATTAAAAAAAAATGGGGAGATTGATGATACCATGAATAATGGTTGTATTTGTTGTCAATAAGGATATGTTTCTTGATGACTAAAAATGTACCAATTTGTGTTGAAATTCATTAAAGTGAGAAAGTTTGGGAGAGTGATCTGTGAGTGCTTCCTAGGTTGAAATGAAGAATGATTGATGGAAAAGGAATTATAAAGAAGTAAGTGGTTATTCTTGGTGTATTTTTATGTATACATCCCCAATATTTATACAAGTGATGATCAAAGAACTTTTATTTATGTGAATGACATGTACTTATGCTAATTCTGATAAGCACACCGTTTTTGAAATTTTTAATGTGAAAGTTGAGCTTGATAATGTGGATATTGAAGGATACACAAAGAATTGTTTTGAGAAGATTATATGGTGTAGAGGACTTTTTAGGGCTTATGGAATTATATTCTTATACTCGGTTGTTTTATCAAGTCTTAGAAAAAAATCCAAGTTTCTTTCTTAGCTAACTATCCTGAGGGATAACCATCCAAGCTAAAAATCCTACCCGGCTTAAGACCATCAATGGAGATACATAGGTGAAGTATAGAATACACTCATGGGAAGCATATATCTAGCATTTAATGCATAGGTAAGCACATATTATGTAGTGTATTCTTAGATTCCACATGTGTGGGGTGGCATAATGGGCCGCAGGTGAGAAACAAAACTCTACAAACTTCATAAGCAACGTTATGGAGTGCTTGAGATAATTAAGTGGATAAAATACAATGAAAATAATGGTGTGAAACTTGGAAAGTTTCACAAAAATATTCTTCATAGATATATTTTCCCTACACTAAATCAAATGATGCCATTCAAGTTTGTAATCATCTTTAACCTCATCGCTCACAGGGTTTTCACATAGTGAGTTCACATGATGATTCAATGGGGTTTCATTATACGAAAATCATTTTCAAACCAATAAACCATTATAGATTGAGAGAATCTTGTGGATAAATACAAATGAGTTCTAAGATGGATTGGTTTGTAGGAAAAATGAAAAGACATGAGGTCTGAATACTTCATATGTGGTGGAATCCATGAGGTTACTACATAGTCAAATGGAAGAGTCAGTTTATGATTAGTTGAGTATGCGATGAGAATTAATGTATGTGAATGATGAATTATCTATAAAAAGATCATGGAGAATATAAATATCTTTACATGGTCTTCTTGTGGTGAAAATATGTGATAAAGATACATCTTGTGAAGGTTAGTCTGCGAGGATAGTTTGTGGCCATGATTTGATGAGTTCACAATGAAAAGAAGATGTTCATGCACGTATTTCATATAAATTATATTTGTTCAATTGAATGATAAGGCAGTAAGGTTTTGAGTTTTAAAATGTTATATTTTTTTGATCTATGAAGGGATTATGGGATACACATGTTTTGAAGGTTCATAATTCAATAATCATGGTCATTGTTTCTTATCAATACCTATTTTGGATTCATCGTTCCATACTTAATTTTGAAGAGGATATTATTGAGAGTAGATTATTTTTTTATCCAGTGGAGTCCTATGTAGTAGATGCTACACTACATGAAGAATATAATTTTTAAAGTGGTAACTCATGAAGTATCACTCAAGAAGCACCATTCATTTTAAAATATTTAGTTTGAAGATCTCATATGTGAAGTGCATGCATGATAAAATATGTAATTTGGATGTTATGTTATGAGAAGTTCCATGCTCTATAATTTCATGAGGATAATTCCAAATACCAGTTTTTACATGACGAAGAATTAAAAAATATAACTTATTAATGAAGCGTCGATATAAAAAGCATAAAGTGATTGAAGAAATAGTATGCAGTGAGATATGTATTCTATGTGAAGAATATTGGGTGAGTTCAATGCACCTCATTTTTCATGAAGATTAAGTATAGTGAGTTATGAACACTTGGGTTATGTAAAGAAGAAAATAGTTTTTGAGAACTCCATGAATACATATGAAGTATGAACACATGAGATGAGTTAAGTGAATCTACAATTGCGACATCCATGAAAATAATTATTCTTTCATGAGGATAGTGATGTGGAGAACTCTTGTAACTACCATTCTAGATATATTATATGAATTTGGGAGAGAATATGATATTAAAAAAATATAGATAACCTATTGAGTATCTAAGAAAGTCCAATGAATCCAATAGACAACATGTTTATTGGAGAAGATATAGAAGAATAATATTATGATACAATTGTATCTTAGAGAGAAGAAAGAGAAGGAGAAGAGACCAATTCTACCGATGTTTCGAGACTCTCAAGATATAAAAGGTATATTGTGACTCTAAATAATAGTGAGACTAAGTGAAGAATAAGGCTTACATGAATGATTTTTTTGATCATATCTAAGAAGCTAAAAACATATTTTAAGTATTAATAATGGACCATTGAAGCTAGTGGTTCCAATATAAACAATGTCATCATCCATCCAGAAGGACTGTGTTTTATGAGACAAAAAAACGAGCAGTGGATAATAGATTCCTGAACTTTTTGTTTCACTTAACCAAAAATTTTAATCACTAAAATTATATTATGATTACAAAATCCATGTACTCATTAAAAATTGAACATAGAAAGGTATAGGATCTCACATCGAGTCCAAAATTTGTAAAACATTGTGTGTGTTGTTTACTTTTTTATTATAAATTGTATACCAATAAGAGGGTTGAGTGAACATCATCAGATTCATGCCTAAAAAATGGATTGGAGGTTCGATTAAAAAAAAGGGATAATTAAAATGAAGTAAAACTAGATAAATCATTGGGTACACTGATTCTCCCCCTCTCAGCACCCAAACACGATCCACTGGGCTCTACAATCTTGATCATCTACTTATAGAAAATTTATTGGAGTCTCTAACTAACTTTTATTATTTTAGTTTGAAGTCTTATCCACTTGTATTATCTATATATAGCTATAAATTAGATATTATATTCCATGTTCATCTATTATTAACTCTTAAGAAAATCAGGTAAACTTTTATTTAAAAAATTCATCTTATGAGAACATTTCCATTGGTAAAAAATGGTTTGAATTCCTTATCTAAAATAATCTGTAAGGATACCTATAGTCTCACTAGTTAATTTATCATATTCAATCATATTGAATATATGAGACAAAAAATTCCTTAGGTCATTTATGCATCCAATTCCTTTAAAACCCCAAATAAATCATTTTGTGATTCATAAGACTCAAGGTTCACCTATTAAACAATTTCAACACTTGGTTACTCAGGATTATCTTTATTTAACACATTAAAGAAATCTTAATTAAGAAAATTTATTGAGAAACAAGTATAAAGAGTTAATTATATTAAGGTTATCCTTTATAAGGATTAATATCAAAGCTAAGTTTGGTGATAATGTTGTTATATTTAATAGAAGTTTTTATTAGATTAGTATCATGTTTTATTACCATTTAATAATGAAATTTATTAAATAGGATCCCAATAAAATTATAGACCCTTTTTAACTCATCATATAAAATAATGAGACAAGATCCATACTTCTTCAAGGCATATACTTATTTATTCAAGTAAATAATCCATAACTATATCTAATAGAAAAATCTTATAAATATTATCATATATGACTCTTGGAATGTTGAGAATTAAAACCCTAGTCCAATCTATCATATTGACAATCCTAACTCTACTCATCTAGTTTCTTAATCATTAGCATTTCCCAACTAAGTGTGACTTAAGTAAAATTACAATAATGAGGCACCTAACTATTATGGTCACCTTATTTCATGATTTACTTAAACAATATAATCTAGGGGAACTCGAATTTGGCATGAAACTACCCAGATAGATAACTGAGGTCTTGAAAAGTGCCTCTTTAGAAAGATTATAACACATTGTAGTTGACGTAGAGTTAATATCACCATAATTTTATTCCCTTTTATATATCCAAATTCTAATAATCTAATTTAGAATCTTATTACCTCTACCAAATCAATACATTAAATACATATTGATTTGTAACTCTTTACACAACCCATAGTTTGTGTTACTCACCAAGAATTATAATTCAAACATATCTACACATATTTAAATACATCAAATTCCTAATATACCTGAACTCTTTATGTAAAGGTTTAGAATTATATGAGATTGATAATCTCCATATGTGTAAGTCTGAAGCTAAATATAACTAACCCCTAACTTTTTAGAACAAGGCATAAGACTCTAGGATATTGGGAAGTATGACCCAAAGTCCCTCTAATCGAGGATACTTTACTTAAGAGAGAATACAATTCATCATAAATCTAGAAACTAATATTTATAAACTATTCTCAACAACCATTTTAGGCTTATATCTTTAATTACAAACCATAATCAGGGTAGATGAAAAATAAATCCTATATTGACATACCCAACACGTAATTCAAGGCTTAAATATTTATATGAATTAATTTAAAAATTTAAACTAAATCATAAACACATCCATAACTTATAAAAAAATTATAACTATGATGAAATCAAGGAATAACCTTTAAATAAATGAACACTTCAAATATATAAATATGAGATAAAAATTTATGACCAATTCATAAATAAAAATCTCAACTATAATAATTTTATAAATTTAACTTTATTTATTATGTATATTCTATAATTTTGAACATAAATTATTTATATTCATAATATTAACTTTTTTATATTATCATTATATGGAATTTTACATTTACGTTATGATATTTCATGAAATGTAAACATTTTATATTTCAATTTTCTATTATGTAAACATTTAACATAATTAAAATATCATATATTAGTATTATTTAAACCTTTGAAACACTATCATCAAAACCCTTTTTGATGAGGTTTAAATAAAACCCAAAATTCCCCCATAAATTTGAACTAATAAAATTAAGCTTTATGAACTATTCATAATCTTGAAATGTAAACATTTTATATTTTGGACTTAATTTATAATATATAACTCTTCATAAATTACCCCTTTTGATTTATAAATAAAAAATTTATTTATAATTCACTAGAAATTATATATAACTCTGTAAAAAATATATTAAATATTAACTTTTAATATTTAAGGAATATTTGTTAATAAATGCTTCATAAAAATTTATAAATTAATTATAAACTATTTATAATTAAATAATTTACAAACTCTTTATAAATTAATAAATATACCCAAAATAACATTTTATTATTTATAAAATTTTTATAAATAATTAATTCAATTTATAAATGAATATAAAAAAAGGAAATTTTTTTACTTAAAAATCCCATTCTACGATTTTGTGGATATTGTTTGGTATTATTAAAAGTGTGCAACTCTTCATTATCTATTAATCATATTTTATAAATCACATCCTAATCACCGAATACGATTAATCTATATAACATTTTAAATCATATTTAACGATAAATGTCGATATTATTTTTATGATTAAACACTCTACTTTGAAATGAATTATGTGTCTATCATATGAAACAAGTATAATAAATCCAAAATTCCAACCCATTTCATAGTTTATGATATCCCATATTGTACACTATGATACAAAAACCACAAAATATTTCAACGTTTCCTATTTATTGACTACTAAAATATATATACTATGATTTAATTTTTCTTCAATCCACACATGATTTCATAAACCTAAATCCAATTTTACCACTTTTGGGATTCCCAAGAGTTTATAAACACTTTATAGATCAAGTAGAAGCAATTTAATCCCCATCCCAAGATCACCTATGTATAGAAATATGAAAAACATGAATATTCATAAATGAATAAATGATGCAATTTAATGCATACCAGTCATCGAAGAGCATTAAAAGCACCTGTATCCATGCTTTATGATGACCACTGGAGTGGTAGATGTAAGTTTCTCACATCTAAAGGTATCCATGGGATAACTTGAATCATATGATGCACGAATGGGGTATATCATCCAGTCACTGTACGCTAGCACCTTATATATGATAAAGGAAGAGAAGAGAGCTTCAAGGTAATGGATTTCAAGACAATGGTTCGGAAATACATACACTACCATCCCATGGTATTGGTCCTTATATAGCACTAAAGACACTCCTTAGTGACACAAATATTAACTCATTAATTAATAATGCATGAGTTAATCCTTCAACAAACACACACATCGTATGTATGCAATAAATAGAATCTAGAACATTACACTATATATAAATCCTTGCCTAAATGATATCCATATTGAATATTGAGTCAAACATTAATTCTTAACATTCTTATACCTTATGTGTATTTTAGTCTTTTCTAAATGAATATATCTATAATGTTTAAAGAGAATCACCATGTTTCCTTTATTTATGATCTTCATTTTTCCTTATTAATGATAGGAAATTTTTCCCTAATAATTTTTCAAAACTGAGTTAGGGTTAATAAATTTGAGTCATAAAAGATCTACCTAAATATAAGAAACTCAAATTAAATATATTTTATTGAATCTCAGTCCACCACGACATCTATGAATCCATCATGATTTTTTAATGTTCAGGTTAGATTTGACCCTAAAATTCCCAACATTTGAATCTCCAATATCCTAAAAATATCACTATTTTACCATTTCAATCCACATTCCTTTGACCTCTACCTTGAATTAGAAAAACTCATAATTGATGTTTTGATGTCCATATCTCATGAATATACAACAAAAATCTATAGAACTTGGTATAGTACACATTTATACAAAACACTTTGTGAAATGACCTTATCTATGGATTGTTTCCAGTTTCATAATGATTCAAGAAAAATAAAGAAGAAAAATGTCTTTTACCATTCTATATTTTGTACTACTCAATAGGAAAAACTCGATAGGTAAAACATTTGTACGTATCAATATAAAAAACTCAATAATCAAAAAATATTCTCTACAAATTGCTTATTGGTGTGTTTATTATGATTATTATATGATCCTTGGAAGTAGAAAAAAATTAAAAAATAGGTTGATATATCTTTAAGAAAAAAAGTGATAAATATATCATAAAATAAAGTAGAACAGAGTACCTAGAACTCATGTACAATAAATATTATCTTCCTTGATCTTGGGAGAATACTTGTAAATGATCATGATTAGAAGTCAATCAAATCCTACTTACTTTGAGGGAGATGGAGATATAATATGTTGGATTTTGATATCTATCAGAGGATTCCTATATGCCTGATCACAATGCAGATGCTGAGGAGGGGTAGTTTCAAGTAGTCATAGTCTGTGTGATTTCCTTAAGACCTACGGGTCCTGTAATGTCTCCAAGCCTATGAGAAATGTAATATCTAAAGCCTATAGGCCTTGTAAGGGTTCCCCCTCATCCCTTTAAATAAGGGTTATCAAAAATCAATAAAAAATAAGGCCTTCGGGCCATTTAGGCAAATCAACACGCATCACATGAATGTAATAATCATGCATCATATGCATGAATTATACGTTCTATTTACACCACATATATATACAGTATCACATAATATATTATTTTAGTAAACATATCTAACAATTTACCACTTTCACTAAAATCTATAAGAAATTTGTTCCAAACTTCACAACCCTTTTTGAATCCATACAAACTCTTGAATGTTTTTTATGAAGATATATTCATTTAAAACAATTTTTTTCAAAAGGTTTATCCTAATCCAAGGGTCTGAATGTTTGACCCAATGAGACATAAAAAAATTGAAAAAAATATAAAATCCACATTTCATAGATGTAAGAAAAGATCAGACTCTAAAAAAGAATTAGTGCTACTCAAGATTCTAATAGGTCTAGTGTGATCTCCATAAAATTTACTCATATATCTATATGAACATGTCCACCAAAAAATGTATCATATAAATTATTTGTACACATATATAATTCATTTTTATGACATCTAGTGACCACTAGACATGGAGCACATAAATTTAGTGTAGGTAATCTCAGATTTTCTTGATTCTCTAAAAAAGTCTGACCAATTTGATTAATATATCACATGGAATTCATATGATAGATGAGTGTATCACATACCACTTATCCAAGTATCTGAAAACATCATATATGATTCAAATAAGCATGAAAATACATTTCTTTAGTCTAACTCAATTATATGATAGATATATTTACTTGTCATATATGTGGAAAAATCCAATATTGGATTCACACCAACCAATGACATGATCAAAAACATACCCAACCACCCCTTGATTAAATAAGTTCATATTTTAACATATATAAGTAAGGTAGAAAAGTATTAAGGTTCAAATTCTAGGTATCTCACCAACCTCATGCAAGAAGTATTGATAGTAAGCATACATATCTAAGTATATTAATGACCATATGACATTACATTAGATATAATTTAGTTAATCTATCCAAGTAATAAGTATCTAATTATCAACCCATGAATATATTCTTTGTATCTCATATATGACCATTTTTAATGAGGAAAATAATCTATTCAAGCTAACCTTAACATATCATGACAACTCATAACACTCCATGATGATCATTGATTATGGATAACTCAAAGTTTTATAATTTGAGAGGATTTTATGATTAAAGTATTCATGTTAAACAAATTAAAGCACACATGAATGAATGATAAATGGATATTTTATTTATTATAAAATCATGATACATTAAACAACCACTACATTAATCTCACAAGTATCAAATACCTATAGATCTAACATGAACCTAATGTTGTTTTTGTGATATCGATTTTTTCAATGTATATACTACATTATAATCTATAGACACCCAATTTGTCAGAACCTGGACCTTCTTTTCAGGTATGTTTTCTTTCTTCAGGTTGTTTTTGAGAAAAAGAGGAATTTTTGAAAATTTTCGAAGTACATGCCATGTACTTTTTGAGTACACGCCGTGTACTCAGTTACCGCGAGTAGCTGTGTACTGGCCGTGTAGCGGCCATGCACACAGTCATGTGGGGGTGACCTGGCGGCCACCTAAATAGGAGTACAGAAATAGAAAGTACACACTGTGTACTTCCAAAGTACACACCGTGTATTTTTTGTTCATTAAATGTACTAGGGATGCGTCTAATCGCCAAAACACCACCTTCTTGACCTAGTTCATCCAAGATCTCTCGTACGACCACGATCTTCTTCTGAGCCCCCGACCGAGCATCCAATCTCCGATTTGACTGCCTTCAATTGAATTGGGATTGCCTCAGTAATCTCTCTCTTTTTCATGAGCTTTGTTTCCCAATTATTCCTCCTTCTCAAGTTATCCTCTATTGAACATTTTAGAAGTTTTTTTAGATCTTCAGTGTTATAAGGTGATTCAAGCTCTGAGACTCAAGTATATTGATCTCCCAACATTGAGGTAGGTGGTTTGTGACTTTCCGTTAATAGTCTTTGAGTTATATGTGAAATTTTACCCAATACCCATGAACAGGGTATTGCGCGTTTACCGTTTTAGCCCTATTGTTTGCCTGCTATGCTCGTATGCTTGATTAGAGGTTAATTGAATGCGAATAGGGTTAATTTATATGCTTTGGAAGTTTTTTCCCATGCATGATTGCCTGTTTTGACCATTGGGTCTTGTTTTCCTATTAGGCTACTGTTTACTTTCCCATGCCTAGTTTTAGGATGGTGTGATTGTTCTGATATACTGATATGTTGTAGACTGCTAACCAAGTACTTCTTGAGGTTTACTTTGGCCGATACGCGTTTCCATACCTACTTGACTTACACAGGGCCGTGAGAACCTGGTGTAGTAGACCATAGGGAGAATGGATGTAAGGGCTTCTCCAGAGTGCCTGTTTTACTTACGATGCAAGACCATATGGGGAATTGACGTAAGTGCTTCCTCGGAGTGTCTATAGTTCCTAGACACATGAAATAGAGGGAATGTGACGTAAGTGATTCCCTATAGCACCTTTATTTATGATACAAGACTATAGGAGGAATTGGCACTGAGTGCTTCCTCAGTGAGTCTATTCTTAAGCTGAACCAGAGGGGTTAGACTAAGTATACTACCCAGAGGGTTGCTTGTACTTTTTAGGTAGGACTAGAGGGGATAGGCTGTGAGTACTTCCCAGAGGGTTACCTGCTGCGTTATCTGTTTGCTTATGTTTCTAGGTAGGACCAGAGGGGATAGGCTGTGGGTACTTCCTAGAGGGTTACCTTTTGTGATTATTTTCTTTGATTAGCTGTTGCTTGATATTTGAAAATGTGGATTGTTACTACTGAGTACTTCCTTGTTTACTGATTTCTATACTTTACCTTCCATATATTCACTAACTGTTAGGCACAGATCTTGTGGTGGTTACCTACTAGGATTTAGTCTCACACCCTATTTGGGCCATGCTTTTGGGCCAAAACAGATTATATTGTTGCAGGTATAGATAAGGGAAAGAGCCCTTCTACTTCAGGTACTTGATTTGTTGTGGAGATGGAGAGCATGGGACCAAGCTATGGCTTGCGGTACTGAGGAGATGTTTATCTGTTTTCTTTTGTACTTTGGCTTAGTACTATTTTTTATTCCAGCATTGTGATTTGTTTGGCTGTTTTCCTAGATGTATGTATCATGCATCATTCATATATACGTGTGCTCCAGTTTATTATTTCCAGTCTTCCGCTATTTACTTTTTTATGGATTATTCCTGCTTTCGCTATTGCTATTTGTTTTAATTCTACTATGTTACTCTTCCATTGAGGGAATAGTTTCCCCACTATCACACCCAAGGCCCTCTCTGCTAGTCAGAAACCTTTGGCGTTCGGGGAAATGTGCTTGAGTCCATGTGACTAACCGGGTACGGGGAACCTCTAGGTGGATTCCGGAACCGGGATGTTACAAAGTGGTATCCAATGAGTTTATTTTTCTTCTTGACTTACTGTTTGGAGCCTATAGTCGGGGAGAGGACATAATAGGTACTTGGTAATAAGCTGTGCCTGAGAATAGCTAACCCGTGTATAGGAAAAATCCAATCTACCTCGTTTGTTACAATTTTTCTGGTTTTGAAAGTTTACTGTTGGTCTAATTTTCACCGTTGGGTGACTGACATGTATTGTGCTGTTATTATTGATGTTATTCAGGTTCTATTTCTGTTGCAACCTGATGAGATGAGGGTATTCCATTTCATGCATCATTTAGGCACTTTCTAGAAATCACATGTCATGCATTATTTCCATGCCATATAGGGTGCATTAGAGATTGCATGTTGTTGTGATAGATGCTGTGCTAGAGATTAATTCTGTTGTGATAGTTGCCTTGATAAAATACCTGCTGTTTTATAGGGTATCGTTTGTGTAAGGTTTTTTTGAATAAACACCAAACTTTGGTTCTTGAGGTGTAATGGGCCCTCATGAATCAGAATTTGGTGGTTATTTGACTTGTTTACCTTGTTTATAATATGTATAAGATTCCAAGATTTGATTTGTAGTGATTATAGGCCCTCACGGATCAGAATTTGGCACTTTGAGGTTTTCTCTAGTATTTTCTGGGTTTCAGAGTAGTTTCTAAGGCTTACTTTCTGGAAAAACCCAGAATACATGACTTGTAATGTTAACTACACACCATGTGTTATTCTGTTCAGGAATAAACTATTTTTATTAAGTACACTTCGTGTACTGTATGTACACACTGTGTAGTCTCTAACCGTGTCTCAGAAAGTGTGGACAAGGACACAGGGTTTGGAATCCTTGGTAAGACATGCCGTGTAGAAGATGTACACACCGTGTCATAGAACCATGTATCTGGCCGTGTCACTAACAACATGTCTTGAAAAAATCTTCTTAGTACACGCTGTGTTCTTCTAGAACATACCGTGTAGTGTAACCTAGGTACCCGACTGTGTAACTAACAACACAGTTCAGTGTTATCCTTTCTCGTACATTCCGTGTCCGCCTGGAACACGCCGTGTAGTATGATCTGTGTAACCGCCCATGCATCTAACAACACGGGTTAGGGAGGTTCGTCTAGTACACGCTGTGTTTGGCACTAACACGCTGTTTAGTCTCATTATAAGGAGAACCATGTGGCTTAGCCATGTAGAAGGACTCGGGTAGGGGAAGTGGATTCAAGCACACACCATGTGTTAGGTGAACACTCCGTGTGTATGGGGTGTTACACGACCAGTTCTGACAGGAGTACATGCACATGTGTTTGGATTATGGGAACACACCATGTAGGGGACGTAAATGCCGTATAGTCATGTTTTGGAAAGACTTTAATGCTTTACTTCTCCTGTTTCCTTCTTACATTTTCAGTTTTTAGTCCTTGATAATCATGATCTAAGGTTTGCGTTTGACCTTGCAGAGTCATGCCACAGAGACATCCTCCAGTTGTTTTCCAGTTACACAGAGGTGATCGGACACTAGATATGGATGATCAGGGACTACCTGTAGATCCTCCTATTCTGCCAGTCTTGGCACCAGCTGTTATACCAGAAATAGGTGTTAATGCACAGTTTAGGGAAGGATTTATGAGGATGATGTAGACCATTCAAGGAGCACCGCCTCTTGCCCCATCGATGGAAGAATAGACGTGAGTCTTTCAGTATCAGCATCCTCCCACTTTCTCAAGGGATGGAGGACCCCAGGCTATAGAGTCATAGCTGGAAGCCATGCTGACGATATTTGAGAATTTAGAGACACCTCCAGAGAGGCAGGTCAAGCTCGCTACATATATGTTTCGGGACTCCACCAAGAGGTGGTGGGATGTGATCTCACAGGTGGGACACCAGCAGGTTATGACTTGGGAGGAGTTCCAGCATATCTTCTATGAATAATTCTACCCGGAGACTTTGAGGGCTGATCGAGACTAAGATTTTATGAGTTTAGAGCAGGGTACTCTTTCAGTTATGGAGTATTTCTCTTGCTTTACTGAGCTGTAGCGTTTCAGACCTATTCCAGGAGGTAATAATTTATTCTTGGAAAGGAAGTTCAAGGATGGTTTGAGGCACAACATTCGATTGTAGGTGAACATCTTCCGATTGACGTTTATCACTTCTATCGTCAACCAGGAACTAATAAATAAGCACAATCTAAGGGATTCTAGAGTTGTGAGCCAAAGCGGTTCGACATCTAGAGTTAGTATTCCCCCTATTGACAGTAGGAAGCGTCGTAGGGAGTCTACGTGCGGTGATCCAAGGAGGCGAGACACTTCTTTTGGTAGTCAGGTGGTGTGCTACCAGTGCGGGAAGAGGAGGAATACAAGGCCACACTACCCGAGAGACCCAGTGGAGTGCCGATCTTGCGGAAAGATGGGTTATCTTCAGCGCTTCTATCAGATCTTCTCACCAGCAGCTGGTGACATGGTTTCTTCTATGACTCCTCATTCAGGAGCAACACCACCAGTTTCTCACCAATCTGGGAACTGGAGTTCTTCCGACCGTTCAGGCCAAGGTGGAGATCGTGGCCTTTGTAGTCATTTGCCCGATTTTTAGTGACAACAGGGTGGATCAGATCAGGGTATCTAGACAGGGTCATAGTGCCGCGGTGAAGGTCAAATTTTTTTAGTGGAGTAGATCCAACAAGAGTAGGATCTTGGACCCTCTACAGTGCGAGGTACGATCTTAGTAGCCTCATTTTTAGCTTATGATCTTTTCGATATAGGGGCTTCCCATAGCTTTATATCTGTTGCGGTTGTGGAGAGTCTTAGGCTCTACATCTTTTCTTCTACTGATATCTTGACACTAGACACTCTGTTGGGGACTAGAACAGTGAGTGTACGTCAGTGCAAGGAGTTCCCTCTAGAGGTTGGTGGGTGTTACTTTTTATGGGACCTCTATGTCGTAGAGATGACAGAATATGATGCCATTCTCGGAATGGACTAGCTAGTTTCCTTACAGGAAGTCATCGACTGTTATTTCCACAAGGTGAGTTTCATATCACCAGAGGGTGGATCTTTTCTTTATAAGAGAAAATGGGATGTCCAGATGAGCAGAGCGGGACCCGAGAATCATGGGTTAGGAGAATTTATAGCCCAGATTTCTAGTCTATATCTAGATGACCAGAATATTTTACAGATGGAATTTCCTCCAGTGGTGGATCTTTTCAAGGACGTCTTTCCAGAGGACTTTTCAGGTTTTCCTCCAGAGTGAGAGGTAGACTTTTCTATTTATCTTATGCTAGGAGCGGCATCAGTGTCCATTCCTCCTTAGAGGATGGCTAAACCAGAGTTACAGGAGCTCAAGAAGTAGTTGGAGGAGTTTCAGGAAAAGGGTTTCATCTGACTCAATACTTCTCCTTGGGGTTCGCCTATCCTTTTTGCGAAGAAGGCGGACTGTGCCCTCAGGATTTGTGTTGAACCGGTTGATGGTCAAGAACCGATATCCATTATTGAGGATTGATGATCTCTTTGATCAGATTCAAGGAGCTCGGGTGTTCTAGAAGATTGACTTGAGGTCTGGTTACCTCCATTTGCACGTTAGACCATCATATATACCTCTTACAGCCTTTTGGAGCAGGTATGGTCTATAGGAGTATATGGTTATGACGTTCGGTCTCACGAACGTGCCTACAATTTTCATGGAACTGATTAACCGAGCGTTCCATCCATACTTGGATTCCTTCGTGGTGGTTTTCGTGGGTGATATCTTGGTGTACTCTCACACTCGACATGACTATGCCACACATCTTGATATCATTTTGAGTACACTGAGAGAGCATCATTTATATGCTAATCTCTCAAAATTCCACTTTTGGATGGATCAGATTCACTTCTTGGGTCATGTTATCTCAAATACAGGAGTATTAGTGGACCTAGAGAAATTGAGAGTAGTTGTTTTCAGGGATAAGCTGAAGAACATCTTTGGGGTATTGAGTTTTCTAGGGATATATGGATACTACAGATGCTTCATTCAAGACTTTTCACACTTAGCAACACCACTGATGGGTCTGACTAAGAAGGGTGTAAAGTTATTGTGGTCAGATTCTTGTGAGTCATCCTTTCAGGAGCTGAAAGGGAGGTTGACTTCAGCACTGATACCAGTGTTTCCAAATCCAGGAAAGAGATATACCATGTACTATGATGCTTTAGGTATTGGGATGGGAGCTGTGCTTATACAGGGAGAAGGAGTCGTTGCGTACGGGTCTTGGAAGTTGCGGCCACATGAGAGGAATTACCCGACGCACAATCTCGAGTTAGCTTTTGTTGTTCATGACTTACATTGTTGGAGACATTACCTTATAGGAGAGCATTTTGTGGTTTTCACCGACCAAAAGAGTCTCGAGTACATCTTCACTCAGCGTGATATGAATTTGAGACAGCGAAGGTGGGTTGAGTAACTTCAGTCTTTTGACTTTGAGCTTTCCTATACGCCTGGGAAAGGCAACACAGTGGCTGATGCATTGAGCAGGAGGACTCAAATATAGGTAGTTCCGGAGTCCAGCAGTGAGTGGAAGCTTGTGGATCTATTCTTTGAGATGCATTTGGAGGTGCACGACAGATAGGGGAAGACATTTATTTCTTCTTTAGCTGTTACCTCTGCCCTTTTTGATCGAGTTTGAATGAGGCATCTATCAGACTCAGAAGGCCCAGTCCTACGAGAGAGTGTGTCAGGAGAGGACCGTTTTCCTGGATGGACCATAGGCGAGGATGAGATCTTGAGTTTCTAGGGGTGTGTATGGGTGCCAACAGACATATGTGAGGAGCTTATGTGGGACTTTCATTCCTCAGTTTGGTTAGTTCATCCTAGTGTCACCAAGATGTATCGTGATCTACATCGTCAGTATTGGTGGCCAGGTATGAAGAGAGAAGTTTCTAGATTCGTCATGAGGTGTTCCACCTGTCAGCAGGTGAAGGCGGAACATCAGCGACCAACAGGGATTTTACAATAGTTACTCATTCTTGAGTGGAAGTGTAATGATGTCATGATGGATTTTGTGATAGGTTTACCGAGGTCTCCTCAAGGGAATGATATAGTTTGGGTTTTTATTGACAGACTCACGAAAGTTGCTCACTTCTTGCCGATCAAGGAGACCTTCAATGTTGATGAGCTGGGACGGTTGTACATCCGTGAGATTCTGCGCTTACATGGAGTACCACACTACATTGTTTCATACAGAGATGCACATTTTACTTCTTGGGTCTGGCAGGGGATTCATAAGGCTTTGGGTACACAAGTACTTTTGAGTACAACTTACCACCCCCAGAAAGATGGCCAGTCTGAGCATACAATTCAGGTGCTTGAGGACATGCTGCGAGCATGAATTCTGGATTTTGGAGGTTCTTGGGAGAATCACATACCTCTTGTGGAGTTTTCCTACAATAATAGTTTTCAAGAAACTATTCAGATGTCACCTTATGAGGATTTGTATGGTAGGCTATTCCGATCACCCTTATGTTGGCTGGAGGCAGGATAGACAGCTATGCTGGGACCTTGTCTTGTTCAGGAGACCATAGAGTAGATAGAGTTGATTCTGAAGAGGATGGATACTGCACAGTTGCGATAGAAGTCTTATGCTGATCAACAGAGACAACCTCTGGAGTTTGAGGTCGGGGATTAGGTTTTTCTACATGTCACACTGAGGTTGGGACACTAAAGGATTTGGAGACATGGTAAGCTTTCACCGAGGTACATCGGGTTGTTTGAGGTATTGGAGAGAGTTGGGCCAATTTCCTATCGACTGTAGTTACCTCCGAGGTACCAGGCTATGCATGAATTTTTCCACATTTCTCAGCTTCTACATTACTTCTCTAACCCCTCTCATGTATTCCAAACCAAGGAGGTTGAGTTGGAAGTGGATTAATCGTTCGAGTAGAATCCTATTCGGATTGTTGATCGAGATATGAAGGTTATATATGGATGGTATGTCCCTCTTGTATGAGTGCTATGACAGCACGGGTGAGTACAAGATGAGACTTGGGAGAGGGAGGCTGATGTATAAGCTCAGTGGCCAGAGCTATTTGGGGTTTCTTCTTCTACGCCGCCTTGCCAGGGAAATTCGGGGACAAATTTCTTTAAGGGGGGAAGTTTTTATGAACCTGGACCTTTTTTCTAGGTATGTTTTCTTTCTTATGGTCGTTTTTGAGAAAAAGAGGAATTTATAAAAATTTTCTAAGTACAAGCCATGTACTTTCTGAATACACGCTGTGTACTCAGTTACCGCGGGTATCCATGTGCTGGCCATGTAGTAGCCATGTAGACGACCATGTGGGGGTGACCTGGAGGACACCTAAAGAAGAGTATGGAAATAGAAAGTACATGCTGTGTACTTCCAAAGTACATGCCGTGTATTTTCTTTTTTTCATTAAATGTACTAGGGTCGTGTCTAATCGCTAAAAACACATCCTTCTCAACCTAGTTCATCCGAGAGCTCCCATATGGACGTGATCTTCCTCTGATCCCCCAACCAAGAATCCGATCTCCAATTCGACCACTGTCGATTGCATTGGGATCGCCTCGATAATCTCTCTCTTTTGCTTGAGATATGTTTCCCAATTCCTCCTAATTCTCAAGTTATCCTCTGTTGAACATTTTAGACATTTTTATAGATATTCTGCATTCTAAGGTGATTCAATCCCTAAACTCAAGTATATTGATCTCCCAACGCCAAGGTAGGTGGTTTGTGCCTTTCCATTAAATTTTTTTGAGTTATATGTTCAATTTTTCCCAATACCCATGAACGGGGTAATGCACATTTACCGTTTTAGCCCTATTGTTTGTCTTCTATGATTTTATGCTTGATTAGAGGTTAATTGAATGTGAATAGGTTTAATTGATATGATTTGGAAGTTTTTACCGATGCATGATTGCCTATTTTGACTGTTGGGTCTAGTTTTCCTATTAAGATACTGTTTACTTTCCCATGCTCAGTTGTAGGATGGTGTGATTGTTCTGATATGCTGATATGGTGATATGCTGTAGACTGCTAGCCAAGTAATTATTGAGGTTTAATTTGGCCGATACATGTTGCTATACCTACTTGACTTACACAGGGCCGTGAGAATCTAGTGTAGTAGACCATAGGGAGAATGGATGTAAGGGCTTCTCCAGAGTGTTTGTTTTACTTACAATGTGAGACCATAGGGGGAATTAACGTAAGTTCTTCCTTAGAGAGTCTGTAGTTCCTCGACACGGGCCACATAGGGAATTTGATGTAAGTGCTTCCCTAGAGTGCCTTTAGTTACGATATGAGACTATAAGAGAAATTGACGATGAGTACTTCCTCAGAGAGTCTATGCTTAAGATTAACCAGAGGGGTTAGACTGAGTGTACTGACCAGAGGGTTGCTTGTACTTTTTAGGTAGGACCAGTGGGGATAGGTTGTGAGTACTTCCCAGAGGGTTACCTATTATGTTATCCATTTGATTATGTTTCAAGGTAGGACCAGAGAGGATAGGTTGTGGGTACTTCCCAGAGGGTTACCTTTTAGGATTATCTACTTTGATTAGCTATTGCTTGATATTTGAAACTATGGATTGTTACTGCTGAGTACTTCCTTGTTCACTAATTTCTGTACTTTACCTTCCATATATTCACTGACTATTTGGCACAGATCTTGTGGTGGTATCCTACTGGGATTTAGTCTCACACCCTTTTGGGCCATGCTTTTGGGCCCAAACAGATTATATTTTTGCAGGTATAGATAAGGGAAAACACCCTTCTACTTCAGGTACTTGATTTACTATATAGCTGGAGAGCATGGGTCCAAGCTATGGCTTGCGATGCTGAGGAGATATTTATCTGTTTTGTTTTGTACTTTGGCTTAGTACTATTTTTTATTCCAGCATTGTGATTTGTTTGGATGCTTTCCTAGACGTATATATCATGGATCATTCATATATATGTGTGCTCCAGTTTATTATTTCCAGTCTTTCACTGTTTACTTTTGTATGGATTATTCCTACTTCCGCTATTGCTATTTGTTTTACTTCAGCTGTGTTACTATGCCAATGAGGGTATAGTTTCCCCATTATTACACCCAAGGCCCCCGATGCTAGTCAGAAGCCTCTGACATTCAGGGAAATGCGCTTGAGGCCATTTGACCAACCGGGTACGGGGTGCCTCTGGGTGGCTTCCGGAACCGAGACATTACACAATTAAACTTTACATTGACCTTATAAATTATCTACCATATAATATAGTATTTGTAAAGAATGTGTTTGGTCTATTGGTGAGACCATAGTTATTTATCCTAAGAAATTTATCCATTATTTTTATAGTAAAGATCAATTTATACCTTAATGATAGGAACCAATCAAATTTCATAAATGAACTTTATAATCCAAACATCTTCTATTACATCATCTGATGTGGAAATGTTTTTAGAATCTATTTTTGAGTCAACAATAGTGTCTATTTTGGAACTCATCCAAGTTATATATCCACCAATTAAAGAAAAAACTAGATTGACACTTAATATCAACTTTTTTTTATTAAAAACTCCCATATATATAACCTTTTACAGAGTTAAACCTCTCCTTCATTGACCAAGAACATATCATTATTCCTTCTTAAGTAAATTAGGATGTTTTTCATACCAATCAAATGAATCTAACATGGATTGGATTGGTATTTACTCGTAATGATAATAGAATAGGTAATGTTAGGTCAAGTACATACATGGAATACATGATAGATCCTATACCAGAAACATAATGAATTCTATCCATCATATCTAACTCTTTAGAAGGATATTGAATATTCCTAACATTAGTTCCATGCAATACTAGTAAATAAACCTTCATGGAGTTCTCCATGATAAACTAATTTATCACTTTAATAGTATAGGTGCCTTGAATTATTCTAAGAAGCCTCTTAGATCTATCTCTATAGATCTTCATACCTAGAATTTAGGAAGATACACCCATTTCTTTCATCGAGAATAATTTACCAAGAAAAATGTTTATAGAGTAAAGAGTCAGGATTTCATTTTTGATAAGTAGTATATCATCCATATTAAATATCAGAAACACCACTATACTCCCAATAATCATCTTATATACACAATAATAATCTATATTTTTTATGAAACAAAACTCTTTGATTACATAACCAAAAATTATATTCCAACTTTGAGAATTCTACTTCAATCAATAAATGGACTACTGTAGCTTACACACCTTAGTAGTATCATTTGGAACAAAAAAAATTTGGGTTGTATCATATACATATCCTTGACTAAATTCTTGTCAAGGATAGTGTTTTGGATGTACATATGATACATATGATAATCATAATAAGATTCTATGGAAAGAAATATCTAAATGGACCTTTTCATCACAACAAGTGAAATGGTTTCTTCATAGTTAATATAATGAATATGTTTGTAACCTCTTGTAACCATACATTATTTATAGGTAGACACTCTTACATACATTTTAGTTTTCTTATAGAAAACCCACTTACACAATATGGGTCTTACCCCTTAAGGTGAATCCATAAAGTTCTAAAATTGGTTAGTGTATATAGAGTCCATGTCATATTCTATGTATTTTAAGAATTTCTCAGATTAAGAACTCTCAATGGCTTCATAGAAGGAAGTAGGTTCATCACATATAAATGTTACTTCATTATTATTATTCATTATAAATCCATATCTTTTGGGTTCCTAATAAATCCTAATTAACCTTTGATGTTTTTATGTAACTTGAGTTAGTTATTCTTCCACAAATCTAAGGTACTGACTCAACCTCTATTTTAGGAACATTTCCTATTTTTTGGTCTTAAACTTCTCCAAGTTTAATATTCCTCCCACTAATTCCTTGATTAATCAATTCCTTATAAATGAGTGTACCAAATTGGGCCATAAAACTTTGTTCTTAATAGGATTATAGATAAAATATACCTAAGTTTTCATATCATAGTTAATAAAAAGTAAAACAATTATACAATCTCTCAGATGATTAATAAATTCTTGAATTAAGTATTCACTACCCTGATTTGATCAAACAATCTTAATACTTTTTCTCATTTGATTATGTACTTTGCTATGAAAATATTTAAACATTAAAAAATATTCATACTTGTATTATATTATAAACACATAACCATACTGACTAAAGTCATCGATAAAATTAATGAAGTACCTATAACCACCATTCACTTGTGTGCTCATTCATCCACATACATCACTATACATAAGGTCCAATATCCCTCCATCCCTTTCACCTTTTCTCTTAAAAAGAACCTTTGTTATCTTTTCTAATAACAAATATTCTCAATTTTCAAATGATTCACAATAAAATGAGTTCAATAATTCATCTTTATGGATTATTTGAATGAATTTCTCATTTATATGTCCAAGGAGACAATGCTAAAGGTTGGTGGGATTAAAATTAACCTTAAACTTCATATTCTGAATGTTATAAATATGGTTATAGATATATAGAATATATAAACCCTTAATTATTTTACCAATTCCATAAAAAAATTAATTACTATATATAAAACAACTCTTATTCTTAATAGTGAATCAAAATCCCTTCCTGTCCAAAAAGATATGAAAATAAAATTTCTATTCATTATAAGAACATAAAAACAAGTTGCTAATTATAGGACTAATACACTTGGGAGAAATTAGATCACAAGTATTGAAAACTAAGGCAGTAACTCCTCTAATTATTACATTAAGGTATAATTCACCTTTCATTAATTCCATCCTATCTCCGAGACTTTTTTCATCAACATAAATGTGTAACACACACTTGATATCTAATACCCATGAGTCAGAGTTATAAAAATTTATTTCTAGAACATTTTCATTCAGGGGTTATGAATACTTCCTTTTGAGAAACCTTCTCAACCCTAGATACCAATTTTCAACTATTTTATAGTTCATTCCTATTAATTTTCTCAATATGATTTCCATAAATAATTTCATAATCTACAACAAGGACATATCAATGGGTGAGTATCATGTTTTATACCTTCTCATTAAGGATTTTTAATGATAGTTATCCCACTAAAATGGATTTCCTAGTATATAAAAACCATTTAGTGAGACAAGACCCATATTTCATTATGAAATGAGTCTCAAAGGGTGTTCCTCTCATCAGTTAGTTACAAAGATAGGGAAATATTCCAATCATAACAATTATGATTCTTGGATAGTTGAGTGGGTAACTATTTACCCAATCCATCATATAGATAATCCCAAATCTATTCCTATGTTATCCTTCCTAAGGGTTTCTTAGATAAGTGTGACCCACAAAAAAATTTTAGGAATAGGATTACAAATGAAAACCCAGGGTAACCCTACTATGTTAAAAACTAACCAAGGATGATATAGTATAAGACCCCTGTCTTAAACATTTCAAAATATTGAGTTAAGTCAAGAATTCACATTGAGAATCTTTTCAGGTTTATAGATTTATAGAATTAGGTCATAACTGATACATAACAACTTTAACATTACAAGTAGATACTTCTACTCACTATCCATTTTTTATAAAACAAAAACTCTTTAAAAAGAAACATGACATCATTTCATGTTTTAACAGCATAACTTTTCCTTTATCCCATCCTTGAATCTATTCTTATTTATGTCCTGTGAAAAACATTTCTAAACTTGGGATGAGAATAAAAATCTTAGTAAGGGATACATAATGAATGAAAACTGTTATTCTTGCAAAAATATGTAAACCAGGAAAACATTATCATAAAGCAATACTTTTCATCTTAAAAAAGTAGAAAAAACACTTCACTAAATATAAGATCATTGCTCAAACTTTTTGTAACCAAAATATTACCATAAATCTCATAGAAAGAAATATATAACATATAAATGTATCTTGGGACATAAACATACTTAAATGGAATAACCATACAGTCGACTTCCACACATATCACTAAATGGAATATCCATACAGCCGACTTCCATACCCAATGCGTTGGAGGTTATAACATAACCACCCATCCTTGGTTTATCATGGAACCACCCATAATTTGGTTTATCACATAACCACCCATCATTAGTTTATCATTTAACCACCTTTCAAATGTCCAAGTACCATTCTATAATCATAACACATAAAATATTGCAAATATCAACATTTCACTAATAACATTTCATTTGTAATCACAAGAAATCATTTAAAGATATTGAAATAATAAATCCATTTCAAAATACAATTTCAATACCAAAACAACCAAAAAGTGAATAAGAGATTTCTTTTCATTTTAACAATGTCAAGGCTTATAGAGGAAGCCAAATATCATATAATGATTATGGCGGCAGAGAGGTTGTTGGTTCCACATACGTCAAAAATATTCCTTTTTCATTTAGTAAAACACTTCATAGAAAAATATTACCTTTGAATGAAATTAAAAGTCAAAGTGTTTTATTATACACCATATAAAATTTTGAGGATTATATTATCAAAATATTCCTTAATGAAAGGAGATTGAGACGAAGTCCCTTACCTTGAGTCCGATTTGTCATGTGTGTTACTTGTTCTTCCTGAATAATAAACTTAAGTTAATTTCTACTTAATTAAGAAATTTTTTCAAGTTTATTATTCCTTTTATATAACTTATTACCATGTTATAAAAATTACATAATTAATTAAGTTAATATCAATCGTTTTTTTGGATATTCGGTTCTTGAGTTGAAAATGAACTTATTTTGATATAAATTATACATGTAGTCAAAAGTAAATCTTCTCAAAAATTATATTCAGGATTTCAATATCATATATATCCACTATATATTTATTTCTAATAGTCCATAACATTTGGAGATAATAAATGAAATGCACTGTTCATGGAGACGATAGACCGTACGTATGCATGCACACTACTTTTATTTCTTATTCATACTAAAAGAATAATAATAAAATGATATAAATGTATATTATAATACCAGTATTATATTTATATAATATATGTCTCATAGGTTTAATAAAACCATCCTTTATACATTCCATGTTTAGCATTAACGAGTCATATCACTTTGAGGGGGAGATAGTCCACACTTCCTCAAATGAAATTATCGTATTTACACATCATGAAAATCATAAAGGTATGTTGTAAAAAAAATTACAGAATAATAGAGAAAATATAAATATAATATATATCATATATAAATATAGTTCCATAACAATGGACACCATGAGAGGTGGTAGGGGAAAATCGAACAATCATCATTTCGTGAGGCAGTAGTTCGCCGTACACAGAAACACTATGTTCCTATCCATTAGATAGAGGTGTGTGTAAGTGTAGTTAAAATAATTATAATAAAAAAATTATATAATGTTGAAGATAATTGTGTTGTAATTTAATAAAATAATAATAAGATCATATGGAGTGGAGAATGAAAATAAAGGAAAGGAACTTGAGAGAAGACATTACCTCTAAATGAGGTAACTTCTTTTGATTTGGGCCAAAAGGCTTTCTTAAATTGCCTTCTTCTAAATGTGAGTATTTTAATAAGAAGGGAGATATTTTGGGAGATTATTTGAGTAGAATTTGGATGATCCAATGGGATTGAGAGGTGTGAGTAATTGGGTATAAGTGGTTGCCTTTTATAAGAGGGAGGATGGGGACTTTAAGAAAGTCTTGAAATATTAATTTATTATAAATTCAATTTAGATTAAAAAAGGCTAAAAACTAATTTAATTAGAATAGAATATGATTTTGGTTCGAATACCTATCATCCAATAATTCTTAGACAAGTTTTGAATATTTTTTTGTTCTTATCTTTTTTAGTTTAACCCATATTTTACCCTTTTTAATCTTACCGTGATATCATGTTATTTATACATTGTGGGTTAATGTAATTACCAAATCTTGTAAAACGACCCAAAAAATAAATTTATGAAATATTTGGACTTATCTTAACCATTTTTTCTAATCTTAGTTTTTTAAGAAATTAATATCATTTAATAAAATATTTTATGTTTTAAGTTATGAATTATTTCAATTTTGGACACTATTCATACTTGACTTTTTTACAAATTTATAACAACCAGATTCCTTCGAACAAAAGAAATTAAATAAAATATAATATGTCAATATAATATATAAAACTCGTGGATGACATAAAAATAATCAAATTACATTTATTTTAATATTTATAATATCATTTATTTGAATCCTTTATTAATGAATCAATCACCACATCATCATTGTGTCATAATTAAATTTATTTATTTAATGTCTAAAAATTATAAATAAAATATAATTATATAGTAAATATTTTTAGCTTTATAATTACTATTTATAGTAAAATATATCAGTTATATAACCCTATATTAAAATTGTTTTAGTAAAAATACATGTTTATATTATATTTCTCTTTACTTTAAATTAATTCTTATAAAATGTCATTTTCACACCCAAGTGGCTCTATGGGGTCCCAAAATAGACACAAGGATCCCATGTTCAGAAATATATCATTCAATAGGATTAGGACACATGTTAGGGTAGTTTAATATTATTATAATATTATTTTTTACCCTTATTTACTAGATTTATGATTTAACCATGGTAAATAAAATAATTACTAAAGTTAATATTCCTAATATTTAAAAATAAAAGGTACCTATTCAAAAAATTTGGACCTTATGATTCCAAATATGAAATCCAATTTTCAAAATTCAAAACACATAATGTTCAGAAATTAATTTAAAATCAAATCCTCTTGTCAAAACCAAAAAATGGGTTTTTAAGAAGTAAAATCCATCAAAAGATTTACATATGTCTATATCCAATTTAAAAGTGAAATTACATACAATGACCAAAATTGGAATAAATGATAAAAACTTAATCCAATTAAACTTTAAAATCAATTAAAATGAAAAGTATAACTGTATAAATAAATTAGATGAAAATGCAGTTTTGAATTAAAATGAAGTATTTTTTCACTATTCATTAAAAAAATGAACTTTATCAGAAAATTATGAAACATTTAACCAAAGTAAAATTTTACCTCATGATTATATAAAATAAGTTTATTTTTTTTCAAATAGAATATAAAAAAGTGAAAAAAATATATTTAAAAAATGTTCTCTACAAAAAGGCGGTAAAATTGTATTTTTTTTAAAAAATACTTATTTTATCCAAAAAATTGAATTTGTTCTTATATCATATATAGAAAACATATAAGAAGAATTTAAAACATTATATTGAATATATAACATTTATTTTTACTTAAATAAAAATCTATAATGAGTGATATGATTTGATAAACACAATTATTCTATTTTAAATAGGTTTTCATAAAAACACATCCTTTATATTCAATTAGTTTTTATTTACATTTATAATAAATTTGTTAACCAATGAGTCATTATTTAAACATGTGTAAACCATATTTCAAAATTTAGTTGATACTATTAATTCCTGCCATTCTAACGGCTAGACATTAACTACCATTTATAATAATAATAATAATATTGTATTATTTTTTAGTATAACTCAATGTTGTTTGCAACGTAAGATTTTGGAGAAACCCATTATTTCCTATCAAGTACGATATTGGAAAAAGAGTCCCTTTAACATAAAATCAACATATTATTCATAAATATTAATAAAAATGAAAAATTATGATTCTATAAATACCTGGGTCGTTACATCATTTCCCCATTTTGGAAATTGTGTCCTTGCTATTTTAAAATTGGGCTTGGAAACTTCATTGAAAATATCACATCGGGAAAAGAGTTAATAAAAATATCATTTTAAAAGAAATAAAGATAAGTAAAAAGGTCACCTGAGATAACACATATTAGGATTACAAGTAGGAAAACATGGATATGGAAGGGAAACTAACCATCGTGTTCTGATAGAGAGTGATATAAAACATGATCAGGAGAAATTTAACAATATGAAAACCATAAAATTGTGACGAGTTAAATGGTCTTTGATTTCCTATTAGGAAAAGTAAATGGCAAACGTTTTTGTTAATATCATTTTCATAAATTTGAGTTATTATTTTATTACTTATAATAAGAACATAAGGAGACAAACTTACATGACACATAGAGTTTCATCCTTTAATAAATTTATACCACACACTCATATTTTTTCTAGAAAATCACATAATCCCCCAAAATATGAACAATATATTTACCCCCATATTTAGACATTAACCAAAACCAAAATTGTTAGTACAAGATTAGATAATCCCCAAAAAGGATAATATTTTATAAAAATAAATACTACTCTTAATCTACAAAATTGAATATTAATACCCAAGTTCTACATAGAACAAACAATAAAAAAATTTCCTTAAAATTATTCAAAGTAATCCAAATTAATATTAAAACCCAAAAATTCAGAAGGATTTTATAACCCAGTCTTGGATGATAAATCTTACCATTTATCTCCAAATAACATCGACTACTCTTAAATTATCATACTTAAAAGTAATTAACCTAATAACATATTCTCCATGATAGGTTAATAATTTCCATAAATAAATCAAATTTCCATATGTCCATAATAAAAATATACATTCTTCCAAAATAATATTTCAACCATTACTCCACAAATGAAATCCCATAGTATTCTATTTTTCTTAGGCATATAGTGTTCCTAAAAGAGAGAACGTCTTCTAAAATAACATTTATCACTTAATCACCAATTTTTTTCGTATACTAACAATATTCATTTGATAAAGAATAATTTCCCAAAATCAAATTATTATTGATCTATAAAATCAGTTAAACTAAAGAGAATAAGTCATACTAACCAAGGGATTCACGTAGGCTAGTGGTAGGTGATACACCATTATCTCCCTTCGATTGTGGGTTTTATTCCCACAATATCTCAGAAAATGATGGGTTGTCACCTTTCATGTGGGTTATCCTTTTCCAAAAACTATATAATTATTAAAAAAATTCCCAAAATGAGATAAAATCATAAAAAATTACTATCATATATTTTGACCTCAAAGGTTATCTCATACCTCTCATTTTGCATCCCAAAAAGTAATAACCCTCAATTGCCTCAAATTCAAGGATCATATAAACCCTAATGGTTATTTATAAATATATCCACAAAAGAAAAGATCATTATTCCTCAATTAAAATTCTTATATAACAAACTTAAAGGTTATAAATACTATAAGTCTTCCAAAGTAATCCCATCATTAATATATTTAAACATATCATCATCGATAGATCTAACATAACACTTCAATTCCTAAAATTTAGACATCTTAATCAGGGAAAATTATTTTTGATCCATTATCCATGTTTTCCCACCTTATTATTTTATACGTATTTTCTATAAAAAAAATCATGCATAATATCCTAGGATTTCAATAATGTCAAAACATGAGTTAAGAAATAATCCATACCTTTCATAGGTCATTTTCAGTTTCCTCACCTTTAATTGGAATGACATTAGGTATTGGTAAAAATATATTTGTACGGTCCTACTGATCACATTCTTGAACCTTATTCATAGGACATCTATTTTCATAATGACCATGCACACCACATTTAAAACATTCAATTGATCCCTTGGAAAGAATTCGTTTCCCTTTCTTGGAGTCAACTGAATGCTTCCTTTTTTCATGGAAGTTTATTTCTTTATAGCCTTTATTAACACATCTATAACATCTTCCCATCCCTTTAAAACATTTTCCTAGGTGTTTATTTCCACATCCTTGGAACATAGGTTTCTGAATATACTTACCTTTATGATTGTTACATAAAATTCCATATGGATTCATTTCTTGCATATACGATGGATTAGAAAAATCACCAATGTTCAAGTGGTCAATAATGACTCCAGATAGTTGGTTAAGAATGGCCGAAAGAGTTCTAATAGTAGCTCCCATTTAATTCAGTTGCTTATTCAGAAAACCACCATAGTTTCCTTCACATCCATTGTTACATTGGTGTCTGCTAGATCCAGCCATTTACTAAAACCAAAAAGGTTAGAGTGAGTATATCAGAAAAATAATCATATAAAATATTATGATGAGGGTAAACACTAATATATACTTATTCATGTTATCTTAAAATCATTTAGTTTATCTAAAATAACTATGCATCCTTCTAATATGATAACCATTATTGTTATATAAAACATGTCACTTATTCTTAAACAACACCATACCCTCTAAAGTTATATAAACTGACCTCTGATACCAACTATAAGGACCCGACCTTAAATATTACATAATCTTAAGTTAAGTCAAGAATTCACATTGAGGATATTTTTAGGTTTAGGTATTAGGGAATTAGGTTATAACTGATACATAACAACTTGAATATTACAAGTAGACACTTCTACTCACTATCCATTTTTTATAAAACAAAAACTCTTTAAAAAGAAACATGACATTGTTTCATGTTTTAAGAGCATAAATTTTCCTTGATCCCATCCTTGAATCTATTATTCTTTATATCCTATGAAAAACATTTCAAAACATGGGATAAGTAGAAAAATATCAGTAAGGGATACATAATGAATGAAAACTGTTAATCTTGCGAAAATATGCAAACCATGAAAACTTTATCATAATGTATTACTTTTCGCATTTAAGAAGTAGCAAAAACACTTCACAAAATATAATCTCATTGATCACCCTTTTTGTAACCAAAATATTACCATAAATCCCATAGAAAGAAACATATAACATATAAAGGTAGACTGGGACATAAACATAATTAAATAGAATAACTAGACAGTTGACTACCACATATATCACTAAATAGAATAGCTATATGACCGACTTCCATACCCAATGAATTGGATGTTATAACATAACCACCTGTTTTTTTTATTATGGAACCACCCATCATTTGGTTTACCATGTAACCACCCATTATTTTTTTATCACGTATCCACTCATCAAATGTCCAAGTACTATTATATAATCATAAAACATAAAATATTGTAAATATCAAAATTTCACTAATAACATTTCATTTGAAATCACAAGAAATCATTTCAAGATATTAAAATACTCAATAAATTTCAAAAAAAAATTTCAATAACAAAAAAACCAAAAATGGAATAAGGTATTTATTTTCATTATAAAAACATTAAGGCTTATAGAGGAAGCCAAATATCATATAACGATTACAACGACAGAGAGGTTGTTTTCATGGCATACATTAAAGACATTCCATTTATCATTTAGTAAAACAATTCATAGAAAAATATTCACTTTAAATGAAATTAAAAGTCAAATGGTTTTATTATACACCATATAAAAGAAGGAGGAGTATATTATCAAAATATGACTCAATGAAAGGAGATTGAGACGAAGTTCCTTACCTTGAGTCCAACTTGTCACGTATGTTATTTTTTCTTCCTGAATAATAAAATTAAGTTAATTTATACTTGATTTAGAACCTTTTTAATGTTTATTATTCCTTTTATATAATTTATTACCACATTATAAAAATTATATAATTATTTAAGTTAATATCGGTCGTTTTGTGGATATTTGGTACTTGAGTCGAAAATGAACTTGTTTTGATATAAATTGTACATATAGTCAAAAGTACATCATCTAAAGAATTATATTAAATATATAAATATCATATATATCCAGTATATATGTATTTATAATATTCCAAAACATTTGGAGATAATAAATGAAATGCAACGTTCATGAAGATAGTAGGCCGTACGTACGCATGAACGCTACTTTCATTTATGTGTCTTACTAAAATAATAATAATCAAATGATATAAATGTATATTATAATACCATTATTATATTTATGTGATTTATGTCTCTTAGGTTTAATAAAACCATCCTTTATACGTTCCATGTATAGCATGAACGAGCCATATCACATTGAGCGGGCGGTAGTCCACACTTCCTCAAATGAAATTATCATCTTTAGACATCATGGAAAGCATAAATGTATGTTATAAATAAAAATTATAAAATAATAGAGAAAATATAAATATAATATATATCATATATAAATATAGTTCCATCATAATGGCCACCATTAGAGGTGGTAGGGGAAAATTGAACAATCATCATTTCGTGAGGTAGTAGTTCGCCGTACACAGAAACAGTATGTTTGTATCCATTAGATGGAGGTGTGTGTAAATGTAGTCATAATAATTCTCATAAAAACATAATATTATATTTAGGATAATGGTTTTTTTATATAATTCAATAATAATAACATAATAGGGAGTGGATAAGTAAAATAAAGGAAAAGAACTTGAGAGAAGATGTTACCTCTAAATCAGATAACTTCTTTTGATTTGGGACAAAAGTCTTTCTTGAATTGACTTCTTTCCAAGGAAAGGCTTCTATGATAAAGGTAAAGTTGTTGGGAGATTATTTTATTAGAATTTGGGCGATCCAAGGGGCTTGAGGGGTGTGAGTAAGTGGGTAGAGGTGTTGGCCATTTATAAGAGGGAGGAGGGGCACTTTAAGAAATTTTTGAAATATTAATTTATTATAAATTCAACTTCAATTAAAAAAGGTCCAAAACTCATTTAACTAAAATATTAGATAATTTTTGTCCGAATACCCATCATTAAATAATTTTTAGACAAGTTTTGAATATTTTTTTATCCTTATCTTTTTTGTTAAACCCATATTTTACCCTTTTTAATCTTACCATGATATCATGTTATTTACATATTGTGAGTTAATGTAATTAGAGTATCATGTAAAATGAGCCAAAAAAATCCATTTATAAAATATTTGTACTTATATTAACCAGTTTTATTAATCTTATAATCATTTAATAAAATATTTTATATTTTAAGTTTTGAATTATGTCAATTTTGGACACTATTCATACGTGACTTTTTTAGAAATTTATAACAACCTAATTCCTTCAAACAAAAGGAATTAAATTAAATATAATATGTCAATATCATACATAAATTTTTTTAGGGCATCAAAATAATCAAATTACAATTATTTTAATATTTATAATATCATTTATTGGAATTCTTTGTTAACAAATCAGTCACTGCATCATCATTGTGTCATAATTAAATTTATTTATTTAATTTCTAAATATTATAAATAAAATATCATGATGTAGGAAATATGTTTATATTTATAATGAATATTAATAGTAAAATATATCAGTTATATAACACTATATTAAAATTGTTTTAGTAAAAGATACATGTTTATGTTATATTTCTCTTTACGTTAAATTAGTTCGTATAAAATGCCATTTTCACACCCAAGTGGCTCTATGGGGTCCCAAAATAGACCCAAGGATTCTGATGGTCAGACATATCTCATACAATAGTATAATGACACGTGTTAGCGTAGTTTAATGTTATCATAGTATTATTTTTTACCCTTATTTACCATATTTACCCTTTAACCATGATAAATAAAATAATTACTGAAGTTACTATTCATAATGTCAAAAAATAAAAGGTACCTATTCACACAATTTAGAACTTATGATTACAAATATGGAATCTATTTTTCCAAATTCAAAACACATAATTTTCAGAAATTAATTTAAAATTAAATCTCATTCTAAAAATAAAAAAGTGGGTTTTTAAAATCTATCAAAAGATTGACATGTGTTTATATCTAATTTAAAATTGAAATTACTTAAAATGACTACAATTGGAATAAATGATAAAAAATAAATACAATGACACTTTAAAACCAATTAAAATGAAAATATAACCATATAAATATATTAGATGAAAAGGCAGTTTTGAATTAAAATAGAGTATTTTTTCACTATTCATTAAAAAAATGAACTTTATCAAAAAATTACCAAAAATATAAAAAAAGTAAATTTTGATGTAAAACTTCTATAAAGTTTTTTTTTCAAATAGAACATATAAAAGTGACAAAAATTATATTTAAAAAGAGTTCTCCATCAAAAGGCGGTAAAACTACAATTTTAAAAAAATACTTCTTTTTCTGAAAAATTGAGTTTGTTCTTATATCATATATATAAAACATATAAGATAAATTTAAAACATTACATTTAATATATAACAAATACTTTTAATTAAATAAAAATCCATAAAGAGTGATATGATTTTATAAACACAATTATTATCTTTTAAATAGGTTTTCATAAAAACACATCCTTTATATTCAATTGTTTTTTTCAATTTATAACAAATTCGGTAACCAATGAATCATTATTTAAACATGTGTAAACCATATTTCAAAATTTAGTGGATACTTTTAATTCTCGCCATTCCAACAGCTAGTCTTTAACTACCATTTAAAATAATAATAATATTATTGTGTTATTGTTTAGTATAACTCAATGTTGTGTGCAACGTAAGATTTCAGAGAAACCCGTTGTTGTGTGTTGACTATGCTACCGGAAAAAACGTCCCCTTTAACATAAAATTAACATCTTATTCATAAATATTAATAGAAATGAAAAAATATAATTCTATAAATACTTGGGTCAATACATCATTCCCCCCTTTTGGAAATTGCATCCTTGCAATTTTAAAATTGGGCTTGGAAACATCATTGAAAATCCCACATCAGAAAAAGAGTCATTAAAACTATCACTTTAAATAAATAAATATAAGTTCAAAGGTCACTTGAGATAACTAATACTAGGGTTACATGTAGGAAAACATTGATATAGAAGAGAAACTGACCATCAAGTTATGATAGAGAGTGATAAAAAACATGATCAGGAGAAAGTTAACAATCTGAAAACCATAAACTTGTGATGGGTTATAAAATATTTGATTTCACAGTAGGAAAAGTAAATAGATTTTTTTTGTTTTAATATCATTTTTATAAATTTTAGGAATTATTTTAATACATAGAATAATAAAATAAGGAAATATACTTACATGATAAGTGGAGTTTCATCCGTTAATAAATTCCTATGACACACTCATCTTTTCTCAAGAGAATCACATAATCCCCCAAAATATGAACTTCATATTTCTCTCATCTTTAGACAATAACCAAAACAAAAATGGTTAATATAAGATCAAATAATTCTCAAAATTTATAATCCTTTATAAAAATATATACTACTATTAATCTCCAAAATTCAACAATAATACCCAAGTTTTACATAGACCAAACAAAAAACAATTGTCCTTAAAATTATTCAATGTAATCCAAAATAATATTGAAACCCAAAAATTCATAAGGATTTTATCACCAAGTATTCCATGATAAATATTAACATTTATCTCCAAATAACATTGACTACTCTTAAAGTATCACACTTAAAAGAAATTAACCTAATCACATATTATCCAGGTTAGGTTAATCATTTCCATAAATAACTCAAATTGTCATATTTCCATAATAAAAACATAGATTCTTCCAATATAATATTTCAACCATTACTCCATAAATGAAATCCCATAGTATTCTATTTTCATTTGGCATATAGTGTTCCCAAAAGTGAGAACGTCTTCTAAAATAACATTTATCACTTAATCAACATTTTTTTCCTATACTAAGGATATGAATTTGATAAAGAATAATTTCCCAAAATTAACTTATTATTGATCCATAAAATAAGTTAAACTAAAGAGAATAATTCATACTAACTAGGGGATTCACGTATTCCAGTGGTAGGCGATGCACCATTATCTCCCTGCGATTGTGGGTTTGATTCCCATAGCCTTGATAAAAATGACAGGTCATCACCTTTCCTATGGGTTATCCTTTTCCTAAAACTATATAATTATTAAAGAAATTTGAAAAATGAGATAAAATATTAAAAAATTACCATAAAATATTTTTACCTCAATGGTTATCTCATACCTCTCATTTTGTATCCCAAAATGTAATAACCCTCAATTGCCTCAAATTCAAGGATCATATAAACCCTAATGGTTATTTATAACTGTATCTACAAAAGAAAAGATAATTATTCCTCAATTAAAATTTTTATATTACAAACTTAAGGGTTATAAATACTAGAAGTCTTCTAAAGTAATCCCATCATTAATATATTTAAACATATCATCATCCATAGATCTAATATAACACTTTAATTCCTAAAATGTAGACATCTTAATCCTGGAACATTATTTTTGATCCATTATCCATGTTTTCCCATCTTATTCTTTTATACTTATTTTCTACAAAAAAAATCATTCATAATATCCTAAGATTTCAATAATATCAAAACATGGGCTAAGAAATAATCCATACCTTTCATAGGTCATTTTCAGTTTCCTCATCTTTAATTGGAATGACATTAGGTATTGGTAAACATATATTTGTAAGGTCCTACTGAACCCATTCTTGAACATTCTTCATAGGACATCTATTTTCATAATGACCATGCACACCACATTTAAAACATTTAATTGATCCCTCAGAAAGAACTCCATTCCCTTTCTTGGAGTCAACTGAATGCTTCCTTTTTCCATGGAAGGTTATTGCTTTGTGACCTTCATTACCACATCTATAACATCTTCACATCCCTTTCAAACATTTTTCTAGGAATTTATTTCCACATCCTTGGAACATAGGTTTTTGAATATACTTACCTTTATGATTGTTACATAAACTTCCATAGGGATTCATTTCTTGCATATATGATGGATTATCAAAATCACCAAGGTTCGAGTGGTCAATCATGACTCCAGATAGTTGGTTAATAATGAACAAAATAGTTCTCATAGAAGCTCCCATTTCATTTGGTTGCTTATTCAGAAAACCACCACAGTTTTCTTTCACATCCATTGTTACTTTGGTGTCTTCTAGATCCATCCATTTACTAAAACCAAAAAGGTTAGAGCGATTATATTAGAAAAATATTCATATAAAATCTTATGATGAGGGTAAACACAAGATATACTTATTCATGTTATCTTAAACTCATTTATTTTATGTAAAATAAATATGAATCTTTCTAATATGATAACCATTATGGTTATATAAAACATTTTACTTGTGCTTAAACAACACCCTACCCTCTAAAGTTATCTAAACTAACCTCTAATAAGAACTATATGGCCCCGACCTTAAATATTACATAATCTTAAGTTAAGTGAAGAATTAACATTGAGGATATTTTCAGGTTTAGATATTTAGAGAATTAGGTTATAACTGATACCTAACAACTTGAATATTACAATTAGACACTTATAACACTATCCATTTTTTTATAAAACAAAAACTCTTTAAAAATAAACATGACATCATTTGATGTTTTAAGAGAATAACTTTTCATTGATCCCATCCTTGAATCTATTATTCTTTATATCCTATGAAAAATATTTCAAAACTTGGGATGTGCACAAAAATATCACTAAGGGTTACATAATGAATGAAAACTTTTAATCTTGAGAAAATATGTAAACCATGAAAACTTTATCATAATGTATTACTTTTCACCTTTAAGAAGTAGAAAAAAAACTTCACTAAATATAATCTTATTTCTCACCCTTTTTGTAACCAAAATATTACCATAAATCCCATAGAAAGAAAAATATAACATATAAAGGTATACTGGGACATAAACATACTTAAATAGAATAACTAGACAGCTGACTTCCACACATATCACTAAATGGAATAGATATATGAGCGACTTCCATACCCAATGCATTTGATGTTATAACATAACCACCTGTGTTTGGTTTATTAAGGGACCAACCATTATTTGGTTTACCATGTAACCACCCATCATTGGTTTATCACATAACCACTCGTCAAATGTCCTAGTACAATAATATAATCATAACACATAAAATATTGAAAATATCAACATTTCACTAATAACGTTTCATTTGAAATCAAAAGAAATCATTTCAAGATATTGAAATACTCAATACATTTCAAAAAAAAATTTCAATAACGAAATAAAAAAAATGTAACAAGGGATTTCTTTTCATTTTAAAAACATTAAGGCTTATAGAGGAAGCCAAATATCATATAACGATTACAATGACGAAGAGGTTGTATTCACGGAATACATTAAAAACATTCCTTTTATCATTTAGTAAAACAATTAATAGTAAAATATTCACTTTGAATGAAATTAAAAGTAAAAGGGTTTTATTATACACCATATAAAATAAGGAGGGGTATATTATCAAAATATGCCTCATTGAAAGGAGATTGAGATGAAGTCCCTTACCTTGGGTCTGAATCATCACGTATGTTCTTTGTTTTTCCTGAATAATAAAATTAAGTTAATTTCTACTTGATTTAGAACCTTTTTCATGTTTATTATTCCTTTTATATCATTTATTACTAAGTTATAAAAATTATATAATTATTTAAGTTAATATCAGTTATTTTGTTTATATTCTATACTTGAGTCGAAAATGAACTTGTTTTGATATAAATTTTACATATAGTCAAAAGTACATCATCTCCAGAATTATATTAAATATTTAAATATCATATATATGTAGTATATATGTATTTATATTATTCCAAAACATTTGGAGATAATAAATGAAATGCACCGTTCATGGAGACAGTAGGCCGTATGTACGCATGAACGCTACTTTCATTTATGTGTCATACTAAAAAAATAATAATAAAATGAAATAAATGTATATTATAATAAAATTATTATATTTATGTGATTTATGTCTCATATGTTTCATAAAACCATCCTTTATATGTTCCATGTATAGCATGAACGAGTCATATTACATTGAGGGGACGGTAGTCAACACTTCCTCAAATGAAATTATCATATTTACACATCATGGAAAACATAAAGGTATATTATAAATAAAAATTAAAAAATAATAGAGAAAATTTAAATATAATATATATCATATATAAATATATCACCATCATAATGGACACCATGAGAGGTGTTAGGAGAAAATCGAACAATCATCATTTCGTGAGGTAGTAGTTCGCCGTACACAGAAATAATATGTTTGTATCCATTAGATGGAGGTGTGTGTAAGTTTAGTTTTAATTATTCTCATAACAACATAATAGTATATTTATGATACTGGTTTTGTTATATAATCGAATAATAATAATAGAATAGAGAGTGGATAAGTAAAATAAAGTAAAGGAACTTGAGAGAAGACGTTACCTCTAAATCAGATAACTTCTTTTGATTTGGGACAAAAGTCTTTCTTGAATTGCCTTCTTCCCAAGGTAAGGCTTATATGATAAAGGTAAGGATGTTGGGAGCTTATTTTAGTAGAATTTGGGTGATCCAAGGGGCTTGATAGGTGTGAGTAAGTGGGTAGAGGTGTTGGTCTTTTATAAGAGGGAGGAGGGGCACTTTAAGAACTTTTTAAAATATTAATTTATTATAAATTCAATTTTGATTAAAAAAGGTCCAAAACTCATTTAACTAAATGATAAGATAATTTTGTTTCTAATAACCATCATTAAATAATTTTTAGACAAGTTTTGAATATTTTTTTATCCTTATCTTTTTGGTTTAACCCCTATCTTACCCTTATTAATCTTACCATGATATCATGTTATTTACATTTTGTGAGTTAATGTAATTAGTGTATCATATCAAACGACCCAAAAAATACATTTATAAAATATTTGGACTTATAATAACCATTTTTATTAATCTTATAATTTTATGAATTTAATATCATTTAATAAAATATCTTATATTTTAAGTTATGAATTATGTCAATTTTGGACACTATTCATAGTTGACTTTTTTAAAAATTTATAACAACCTAATTCCTTCAAAAAAAGGAATTAACTTAAATACAACATGTAAATATCATAAATAAATTTTTTATAGCATCAAAATAATAAAATTACAACTATTTTAATATGTATAATATCATTTATTTGAATTCTTTATTAATTAATCAATCACTACCTCATCATTGTGTCATAATTAAATTTATTTATTTAATGTATAAATATTATAAATAAAATATAATGACGTAGGAAATATGTTTATATTTATAATTAATATTAATAGTAAAATATATCAGTTATATAAACCTATATTAAAATTGTTTTAGTAAAAGATACATGTTTATGTTATATTTCTTTTTTACTTTAAATTAGTTCTTATAAAATGTCTTTTTCACACCAAGTGGCTCTATGGGGTCCCAAAATAGACCCAAGGATTCCTATGGTCAGAAATATCTCATCCAATAGTATTATGACACGTGTTATGGTAGTTTAATGTTATCATAGTATTATTTTTTACCCTTATTTAGCAGATTTACCCATTAACCATGGTAAATAAAATAATTACTGTAGTTACTATTCATAATGTACAAAAATAAAAGGTACCTATTCACACAATTTGAAACATATTATTACAAATAAGGAATCTATTTTTCCAAATTCAAAACACATAATTTTCAGAAATTAATTTAAAATTAAATCTCATTCTAAAAATCAAAGGTAGGTTTTTAAGAAGTAAAATCTATTAAAAGATTGACATGTGTTTATATCCAATTTAAAATTGAAATTACTTAAAATGAAAATGAATTTAATAAATGAGAAAAAATTAATAAAATTACACTTTAAAACCAATTAAAATGACAATCTAACCATATAAATATATTAGATGAAAAGACAATTTTGAATTAAAATGCAGTATTTTTCACTATTCATTAAAAAAATGAACTTTATCAAAAAATTACAAAAAATTTAAAAAAAGTAAATTTTGATGTACCACTTACATAAAAGATTTTAGTTTTCAAATAGAACATATAAAAGTGACAAAAATTATATTTAAAAAGGGTTCTCCATCAATGGTGGTAAAACTACATTTTTAGAAAAATACTTCTTTTATCTGAAAAATTTATTTTGTTCTTATATCATATATAGAAAACATATACGATAAATTTAAAACATTAAATTTAATATATAACATATATTTTTCATTAAATAAAAATCCATAAAGAGTGATATTATTTTATAAACACAATTATTCTATTTTAAATAGGTTTTCATAAAAACACATCTTTTATATTCAATTGGTTTTTATTTCAATTTCTAATAAATTTGATAACCAATGAATCATTATTTAAACATGTGTAAACCATATTTAAAAATTTAGTTGACACTTTTAATTCTCTCCATTCCAACAGTTAGGCTTTAACTACCATTTAAAATAATAATAATATTATTGTGTTATTTTTCAGTACAACTCAATGTTGTATGCAACGTAAGATTTTGGAGAAACCCGTTGTTGTGTGTTGACTATGCTACTGGAAAAAACGTCCCCTTTAACATAAAATTAACATCTTATTCACAAATATTAATAGAAATTAAAAATTATAATTATATAAATACTTGGGTCAATACATCATTCCCCCATTTTAGAAATTGCATCCTCGTAATTTTAAAATTGGGCTTGGAAACATCATTAAAAATCCCAAATCGGAAAAAGATACATTAAAACAATAACTTTTAAAAAAATAAAGAGAAGTTCAAAGGTCACTTGAGATAATAGATACAAGGGTTCCATGTAGGAAAACAAGGATATAGAATAGAAACTAACCATCAAGTTCTGATAGAGAGTGATAAAAAACACAATCAGGAGAAAGTTAACAATCTAAAAACCATAAAATTGTGATGGGTTAAACAATATTTGATTTCATAGTAGGAAAAGTAAATGGATTTTTTTTTAATATCATTTTTATAAATTTGAGTAATTCTTTTAGAGCATATAATAAGAATATAAGGAAATATATATACATGATAAGTTGAGTTTCATCCGTTAATAAATTTCTACGACACACTCATATTTTCTCTAGAGAATAACATAATCCCCAAAAATTTGAACTATATATTTCCCTCATATCTAGAAATTAACCAAAACCCAAATGGTTAATATAAGATCAGATAATTCTCAAAAAGTACAATCCTTTATAAAAATAAAAACTACTCTTTATCTCCAAAATTCAATAATAATACCCAAGTTTTACATAGACCAAACAATAAAAAATTGTCCTTAAAATTATTCAATGTAATCCAAAATAATATTGAAACCCAAAAATTCAGAAGTATTTGATAACCTAGTCTTCCATGATAAATCATAACATTTATCTCCAAATAACAACGACTACTCTTAAAGTATCACACTTAAAAGTAATTAACCTGATCATATATTCTCCATGATAGATTAATCATTTCCATAAATAACTCAAATTTTCATATGTCCATAATAAAAACATATATTCTTCCAATATAATATTTCAACCATTACTCCACAAATGAAATCCCATACTATTCTATTTTCCTTATGCATATAGTGTTCCCAAAAGTGAGAACCTCTTCTAAAATAACATTTATCACTTAATCACCAATTTTTTCCTATACTAAGGATATGAATTTGAAAAATAATAATTACCCAAAATCAACTTATTATTGATCCATAAAACCAGTTAAACTAAAGAGAATAAGTCATACTAACCAGGTGATTCACGTAGGCTAGTGGTAGGCAATGCACCATTATCTCCCTTCGATTGTGGGTTTGATTCCCACAGCCTTACCCAAAATGATGGGTCATCACCTTTCATATGGGTTATCCTTTTACTAAAATTATATAATTATTAAAAAAATGCCCAAAATGAGATAAAATCTTAAAAAATTACCATAACATATTTTGACCTCAAAGGTTATCTCATACCTCTCATTTTATATCCCAAAAAGTAATAACCCTCAATTACCTCAAATTCAAGGATCATATAAACCCTAATTATTATTTATAACTATATCTACAAAAGAAAAGATAATTCTTCCTCAATTAAAATTTTTATATTACAAACTTATGGGTTATAAATACTATAAGTCTTCTAAAGTAATCTGATAATTAATATATTTAAACTTATCATCATCCATATATCTCACATAACACTTCAATTCTTAATGGAACATTATTTTTGATCCATTATCCATGTTTAACCATCTTATTATTTTATACTTATTTTCTAAAAAAAAATCATGCATAATATCCTAAGATTTCAATAATGTTAAAATATGAGCTAAGAAATAATCCATACCTTTCATAGGTCATTTTCAGTTTCCTCATCTTTAATTGGAATGACATTAGGTATTGGTAAACATATATTTTTACGGTCCTACTGATCCCATTATTGAACCTTCTTCATAGGACATCTATTTTCATAATGACCATGCACACCACATTTAAAACATTCAATTGATCCATCGGAAAGAACTCCTTTCCCTTTCTTGGAGTCAACTGAATACTTCCTTTTTTCCATGGAAGGTTATTGCTTTATGACCTTCATTACCACATATATAACATCTTACCACCCCTTTAAAACATTTTTCTAGGTGTTTATTTCCACATCCTTGGAACATAGGTTTTTTAATATACTTACCTTTATGATTTTTACATAAACTTCCATAGGGATTCTTTTATTGCATATATGATGGATTAGAAAAATCACCAAGGTTTGAGTGGTCAATAATGAATCCAGATAGTTTGTTAAGAATGACCGAAAGAGTTCTCATAGAATCTGCCATCTCATTCAGTTTATTATTCAAAAAACCACCACAGTTTCCTTCACATGCATTGTTACTTTGGTGTCTCCTAGATCCAGTCATTTACTAAAACCAAAAAGGTTAGAGTGAGTATATTAGAAAAATAATCATATACAATCTTATATTGAGGGTAAACACTAAGATATACTTATTCATGTTATATTAAACTCATTTAGTTTATCTAAAATAACTATGAATCTTTCTAATATGATAACCATTATGGTTATATAAAACATGTCACTTATGCTTAAACAATAACCTATCCTCTAAAGTTATCTAAACTGACCTCTGATACCAACTATAAGGCCCCGACATTAAATATTTCATAATCTTAAGTTAAGTGAAGAATTTAAATTGAGGATATTTTCAGGTTTATATATTTATATAATTAGGTTATAACTGATACATAACAACTTGAATATTACAAGTAGACACTTCTACTCACTATCCTTTTTTTTATAAATCAAAAACTCTCTAAAAAGAAACATGACATCGTTTCATGTTTTAAGAGCATACTTTTATTTGATCCCATTCTTGAATCTATTATTCTTTATATCCTATGAAAAATATTTCAAAACTTGGGATGAGCATAAAAATATCAGTAAGGGATACATAATGAATGAAAACTGTTAATATTGAGAAAATATGTAAACCATGAAAACTTTCTCATAATGTATTACTTTTCACCTTTAAGAAGTAGCAAAAACACTTCACTAAATATAATCTCATTGCTCACCATTTTTGTAACAAAAATATTACCATAAATCCAATAGAAAGAAACATATAAAATATAAAGGTATACTGGGACATAAACATACTTAAATAGAATAACTATACCGTTGACTTCCACACAAATCACTAAATTGAATAGATATATGACCGAATTCCATACCCAATGCATTGGATGTTATAACATAACCACTTGTGTTTGGTTTATTATGGTACCAACCATAATATGGTTTACCATGTAACCACCCATTATTGGTTTATCACGTAACCACTCGTCAAATGTCCAAGTACCATTATATAATCATAACACATAAAATTTTGCAAATATCAACATTTCACTAATAGCATTTAATTTGAAATCAAAAGAAATCATTTAAAGATATTAAAATACTCAATAAATTTCAAAAAACATGTTCAATAAAAAAACAACAAAAAAATGGAACTAGTGATTTCTTTTCATTTTAAAAACATTAAGGCTTATAGTGAAAACCAAATATCATATAACGATTACAATGATGAAGAGGTTATTTTCATGACATACATTAAAAACATTCCTTTTATCATTTAGTAAAACAATTCACAGTAAAAGATTCACTTTGAATGAAATTAAAAGTAAAAGGGTTTTATTATACACCATATAAAAGAAGGAGTATATTATTAAAATATACCTCAATGAAAGGAGATTGAGACAAAGTCCCTTACCTTGAGTCCAACTCATCACGTATGTTCTTTGTTCTTCCCGAATAATAAAATTAAGTTAATCTATACTTGATTTAGAACATTTTTCATGTTTATTATTCCTTTTATATCACTTATTACCATGTTATAAAAATTATATAATTATTTAAGTTAATATCGGTTGTTTTGTGGATATTCGGTACTTGAGTCGAAAATGAACTTGTTTTGATATAAATTGTACATATAGTCAAAAGTAAATCATCTCTAGAATTACATTAAATATTTAAATATCATATATATCCAGTATATATGTATATATAATATTCCAAAACATTTGGAGATAATAAATGAAAGCATAAAGGTATGTTATAAATAAAAATTACAAAATAATAGAGAAAATATAAATATAATATATATCATATATAAATACAGTTCCATCATAATGGCCACCATGATAGGTGGTAGGAAAAAATCGAACTATCATCATTTCGTGAGGTAGTAGTTCACCGTACACAGAAACAATATGTTTGTATCCATTAGATAGAGGTGTGTGTAAGTGTAGTTATAATAATTATCATAAAAAAATAATGGTATATTTAGGATACTGGTTTTGTTATATAATCCAATAATAATAATAGAATAGGGAGTGGATAAGTAAAATAAAGGAAAGGAACTTGAGAGAAGACGTTACCTCTAAATCAGATAACTTCTTTTGATTTGGGACAAAAGCCTTTCTTGAATTTCCTTCTTCCAAAGGTAAGGATTATATGATAATTAAAGGATGTTGTGAGATTATTTTAGTAGAATTTGGGCGATCCAAGGGGCTTGAGAGGTGTGAGTAAGTGGGTAGTGGTGTTGGCCTTTTATAAGAGGGAGGAGGGGCACTTTAAGAAATTTTTGAAATATTAATTTATTATAAATTCAATTTCAATTAAAAAAGGTCCAAAACTCATTTAACTAAAAGATATGATATTTTTTGTTCGAATACCCATCATTAAATAATTTTTAGACAAGTTTTGAATATTTTTTTATCCTTATCTTTTTGGGTTAACCCCTATCTTACCCTTTTTAATCTTACCATGATATCATGTTATTTACATATTATGAGTTAATGTAATCAGTATATCATATAAAACGATCCAAAAAAATCCATTTATAAAATATATGGACTTATCTTAACCATTTTTATTAATCTTATAATTTTATTAATTTAATATCATTTAATAAAATATTTTATATTTTAAGTTATGAATTATGTCAATTTTGGACACTATTAATACTTGACTTTTTTAAAAATTTATAACAACCTCATTCCTTCGAAAAAAAGGAATTAACTTAAATATAATATGTCAATATCATACATAAAATTATTTTATGCCATGAAAATAATCAAATTACAATTATTTTAATATTTATAATATCATTTATTTGAATTCTTTATTAATGAATCTATCACTACATCATTATTGTGTCATAATTAAATTTATTTATTTAATTTATAAATATTATAAATAAAATACCATGATGTATGAAATATGTTTATATTTATAATTAATATTAATAGTAAAATATATCAGTTATATAACCCTATATTAATTTTTTTTAGTAAAAGATACATGTTTATGTTATATTTCTCTTTACTTTAAATTAGTTCTTATAAAATGTCATTTTCACAGCCAAGTGGATCTATAGGGTCCCCAAATAGACCCAAGGATGCCGATGGTCAGACATATCTCATCAAATAGTATTATGACACATGTTAGGTTAGTTTAATGTTATCATAATATTATTTTTTACCCTTATTTACTAGATTTACCCTTTAACCATGGTAAATAAAATAATTACTGAAGTTACTATTCATAATTTCCAAAAATAAAAGGTACCTATTCACAAAATTTGGAAATTATGATTACAAATATGGAATATATTTTTCTAAATTCAAAACACATAATTTTCAGAAATTAATTTAAAATTAAATCTCATTCTAAAAATCAAAAAGCGGGTTTTTAAGAAGTAAAATCTATCAAAAGATTGACATGTGTTTATATCCAATTTAAAATTTAAATTACTTATAATGACCACAATCAGAAGAAATGATAAAAAATTAATACAATTACACTTTAAAACTAATTAAAATGACAATCTAACCATATAAATATTTTAGATGAAAAGGCAGCTTTAAATTAAAATGCAGTATTTTTTCACTATTCATTAAAAAATGAACTTTATCAAAAAATTACCAAAAATTTAACAAAATTAAATTTTGATGTACCACTTCTATATAATATTTTTTTTCAAATAGAACATATAAAAGTGACAAAAATTAGATTTAAAAAGGGTTCTCCATCAAAAGGTGGTAAAACTGCATTTTTAGAAAAATACTTCTTTTAACTGAAAAATTTAATTTGTTCTTATATCATATATAGAAAACATATAAGATAAATTCAAAACATTAAATTTAATATATAACATATATTTTTCATTAAATAAAAATCCATAAAGTGTGATATGATTTTATAAACACAATTATTCTCTTTTAAATAGGTTTTTATAAAAACACATCCTTTATATTCAATTGGTTTTTATTTCAATTTCTAATAAATTTGGTAACCAATGTATAATTATTTAAACATGTGTAAAAAATATTTAAAAATTTAGTTGATACTTTTAATTCTCTCCATTCCAATGGCTAGGCTTTAACTACCATTTAAAATAATAATAATATTATGGTGTTATTTTTCAGTATAACTCAATGTTGTGTGCGACATAAGATTTCAGAGAAACCAGTTATTGTGTGTTGACTAGACTACTAGAAAAAACATCCCATTTAACATAAAATTAACATCTTGTACATAAATATTAATAGAAATGAAAAATTATTATTATATAAATACTTGGGTCAATACATCATTCCCCCCTTTTAGAAATTACATCCTCGCAATTTTAAAATTGGTCTTGGAAACTTCATTGAAAATCCCACATCGGAAAAAGAGTCATTAAAACTATCACTTTAAAAAAAATAAAGATAAGTTCAAAGGTCACTTGAGATAATAGATACCAGGGTTCCATGTAGTAAAACATGGATATAGAATAGAAACTAACTATCAAGTTCTAATAGAGAGTGATAAAAAACATTATTAGGATAAAGTTAACAATATGAAAACCATAAACTTGTGATGGGTTAAACAATATTTGATTTCACAGTAGGAAAAGTAAATGGTTTTTTTAATATCATTTTTATAAATTTGAGGAATTATTTTACTAAGAATAATAACATAAGGAAATATACAAACATGATAAGTTGAGTTTCATCCATTAATAAATTTCTACGACACACTCATCTTTTCTCTAGAGAATCACATAATCCCCAAAAATATGAACTATATATTTCCCTCATCTTTAGACATTAACCAAAACCAAAATGGTTAATACAAGATCAGATAATTCTCAAAAATTATAATCCATTATAAAAATAAATACTACTATTAATCTCCAAAATTCAACAATAATACCCAAGTTTTACATAGACCAAACAATAAATAATTGTCCTTAAAATTCTTCAATGTAATCCAAAATAAGATTGAAACCCAAAAATTCATAAGGATTTGATCACCTAGTCTTCCATGATAAATCTTAACATTTATCTCCAAATAACATCAACTACTCTTAAAATATCACACTTAAAAGTAATTAACCTCATCACATATTCTCCATGATAGGTTAATAATTTCCATTAATAACTCAAATCTCCATATGTTCACAATAAAAACATTGATTCTTACAAAATAATATTTCAATCATTACTCCAAAAATGACATCCCATAGTATTCTATTTTCCTTAGGCATATAGTGTTCCTAAAAGAGAAAACATCTTCCAAAATAAAATTTATCACGTAATCACCTATTTTTCCCCCTATAATAAGTATATCCATTTGATAAAGTGTAAGTTCCCAAAATAAAATTATTCTGGATCCATAAAATCAATTAAACTAAATAGAATAATTCATACTAAATATGGGCTTTACATAGGCTATTGGTAGGCGATGCACCCCTATCGCCCTTCAGTTGTGGGTTCGATTCCCACAGCCTTGCCGAACGTAACAGGTTTTCACCCTTCTTGTGACTTGTCCTTTTCCTAAAACTATATAATTCTTAAAACATTCCCAAAATGAGAAAGAATCTTCAAAAATTACCACAACAAATTTTAACCTCCAAGGTTATCTCATACCTAGAATTTTGCATCCCAAAAATTAATAAACATTAATTGCCTCAAATTCAAGGATCATATAAACCCTAATGGTTATTTATTACTATATCCACAAAAGAAAAGATAACTATTCCTCAATTAACATTTTTATATAACATATTTAAGGGTTATAAATACTATAAGTCTTCTAAATTAATCCCATCATTAATACATTTGAACATATCGTCATACATAGATCCAATATAACTCTTAAATTCCTAAAATGTAGACATTTTAATCACCGAACATTATTCATGATCCTTTATCAATGTTTTCCCATCTTATTATTTTATACTTCTTTCCTATAAACAAAATCACTCATAATGTATTAATATTTCAATAATGTCAAAACATGAGCTAAGAAATAATCCATACCTTTCATAGGTCATTTTCAGTTTCCTTATCTTCAATTGGAATGGAATTAGGTATTTTTAAACATATATTTGTACGGTCCTCTTGATCCTATTTATGAACCTTCTTTATAGGACATCTATTTGCATAATAACCATGCACACCACATTTAAAACATTCAACTAATCTCTTGGAAATAACTCCTTTCCCTTTCCTAGAGTCAATTGAAGACTTTCATTTTCCATGGCAATTTATTGCTTTATTAACTTTATTACCACATCTTTAACATCTTCTCATACCTTTGAAACATTTTCCTAGGTGTTTCTTTCCACATCCTTGACACGTAGGTTTTTGAATATACTTACCTTTATGATTATTACCTGAACTTCTATATGGATTATTTTCTTTCATATATGATTCCTTAGAAAAATCCTTGGTCTTTCCCAAATTTACCCAAGATTTTAGGGTTAAGCGGTTGCTTGTAGTTTAGCTTGGGTTCTCAAATCCTTAGAGACCTAAGAAGTAACCTACATGAATGTACATTATACGGATTGTTTTTTTCTATGAATTTTACAACTTTGGGTTGATTTTATAGGGTTTAAATTATCACTAATAGATCTTATTAAATTCAAATTAAGATAATGAGTTTATCCTAGGTTATCGCTTGGGGTGGATTGGATGAATTCCCCTTTTAAAGATTCCAATTTCATTAACTCGAGAAGGATTTATTAAATGAATTCAAACTAACCTCATCACTTACTGATTAAATGACTTCAAAATCACATGATAATTACCTATACACTTTTAGGAACATTTTCATGAGCACTCCAAGGTAAAGGATCTTTTTTAGCACATAAAAGCGGGGTGAATAAATCCAACATGGAAGAGGAAGAGAGAAAATCCTTGAATAAAAGAAACTCAAATAAAATAAATTAATAAAAATTTAGAGAGTGATAAATAAAATCAAATCCATTCCCTTACTACTCCCCTGGATCAAACCATAAAATATTTATCCCTCCATTGATGACATTTTCTCAACAGAGGCGGGAAGTAGACTTATGAGGGTGGAATTGAAAAAGTAAAAAACAACAAAATAATGATCAATCCACCGTTGTGTGATAAATTTCACAAGGTATGGTGTGAATAAATTAACACATTGAGGAAACAATATCAATGTGATATGGAGAAAAATAGAATAAGAGGAAAGGAAGAACTTTTATTAAGAAACTAAGGTGAATTTATCAACTTACATGAGAAAGAAATGTGATTACAAACACAAAGCAACATCATAACACTACAATGAAACCAAGCACCAAATATGATAAACTCCTCCACCAACTCTAACTTAAATAGGAATTTCAAGAGTCTTGGGTTGATCCCCCAATAGTACAAATCTTCCCACTTGAGTATGGTAGGACTAGAGTGGAAAAAAAGTTTGTGGAATTTAGACTTTTCCACCCCTGACCCGAAATGACATCCAGCTTGCATCCAAAAAAGAGAGGAACCTAAATGAGATTCTATATGAAATAATTGGAGTGTGAAATAGAAGAAAAAGTTTAGCTCTGAATTTCCCTTAACTTTATGTAAAGTTTCATCCCAAAAGAGTTTAGGGTTTACGAGATATGTGTAAAATGGTGGTCTATTTTTCTGGGCTGCAGAATCTGGCCTAGAATTTTATCTCCAACTTGGGATGCCTGTAAATCCATTAAAAAATATGAATTAGCTCTTGTCACAATTTTATTAAATGTTCCCCATGATGTCCTATATCTTCAGTTAAATTTTTAGAATCATTGGTCTTGGATCCTGGATGATACAGTCTCTTTATTGGGATGCTGTCCAGTTTACTTTGCCCAAAATATATTGCCCTGAAATCCCATTTTTGTGGTCTTCCAATGTGAATGTTCAAGTACTAAAAAATAATAAAATTTTCCTTATATAATGGGAGACCTTAGAATAAAATATAAAAATAAAATCAATACCATTTTGCATTTTATGATGTGTTCAAATATGTACCAAGTGATAATGTACTTTAACAAAGAATTACAATCATAATGTGAAATAATGTTAAAAATGTAAAATTCACTAAAAATGGTGTTTATGAATAATTAAGATCATGAATATTATAAATATTAACAATGAATATTATCTTATTTCAGTGGCTAATCATACCCCCAACTTGAGTTTTTATAGTCCCGAGCAAAAAATATATAAAAAATATGAAATTCGAATTCCTTTTTACAAAAATATTTTAATACACAATGCTTACCCAAAACCCTTATACCAAACAATCATGAAACCCATAAAAATCTTTTAATACAAGATATTTTCATAAGTATATCCCAATCTCACGCCCATTAATTTGTTCAAATTCATTGTCACATTTCATCCAATTTCAATTAAGCATGATGAAGTGTTGTGTATCACAATAGACATGAGGGTTCGTCTTTATTCAAGGGGAAATGATGAAAGCACTAGGTGGAATCACATTTCAATATTAAGATGAGTATTAAATTTTTTTATATAGATTTTTTTTGTTTTTTTTGAAATTTTTTTGGGGTAATTGAAGTTTCACTCAGTAGAGTCAACCCATGTAGCGAGACTTTTCAGATGACTCCCAGGCTCAAAGAACTTAGGGCACCAAGTGAAGCCCACATACTTGGGAATCACATCGAGTTAACTCAATAAAAAATATATTCAAATTACCACAAATAGAGATAAAATTACAAACTCTGGGCATGAAAACTATGAAGCTATGATCCCCAAATTTTGAAAGCCACACATTAAGTAATTTCATTATTCCATATGCAAATTCATTGTTTTTTTGATTTTTTATTGAATAATCATATTAAAACTAAAATTATCACCAGAACTATGCTATTTATTTGGGGGACCCCATGAACTCAAACTAATACCCCACTATCCAAAGGATGTGCATTGTGGTTTTTTTATTTGGATGAAAATATAAATGATGAAATATCACATTAGACAACCACACTTTCCAAAATCTATGCTCATGAAATTATACATGGATTAAAATTAGAATCAGGTTGTACTAAATTATTTTATATTCAATTTAAAAATGTGTAATATGTATTATCATGTTCAAGGTTAAAGAAAATTTTCCTTCCCCACATTGTTTTATGAACACAAAAGTAATTTTTTTCTTTCTTTTCACCCCAACTTATAATAACACTATCCCCAGTGTTTAAAGAAAATAAAAATTAGAAGGGGGTAGAGGAGAGGAGTTAAAAGAGGACATTGAAAATAAGAATCATAGAATTAATTCACCTAGTGGTTGAAGTTGACATTCGTGCTGCTCTAATTTAGTCCTTTGATATCCATGTCACTCACAAAGTTCTATAGTGGAATAAGGAAAAACAAATAAACAAAACAAAACAAAACAATATATATATATATATAATTATTTATATAATAAAAAATGTAAAATATAAGTATATATATAAAAATTAGAGAAGAATAAAGCACTATAAGCTGTAGGTCAGTGGAAAGCGCGCGTGCCCCTATCTCCCTTCGGTCCCGAGTTCGAGTCCTAGTGGGTTCGCTGGTTGTGACGAGGTTTTCCCCACAACCTACAATGTGTACTTTTAATTTTTTTTAATTATTATTATATTTTTTTGTATTTTTATTTTATACTACAAACACATAAAAATAAAATAAACTGATGATACATTTTCTTCTTTTTAAATTTCTGGGTAAGGTGTTACTCAGGGATCACACCATGTGACACTGATGAATACATCACTCCCCTTTCATACCCATTCATACTCATAATAGAAGAACATGTCAATAGTCTAAAGTAATTTCATATTCAAAGTTTATCGATTAAGTATTTTTTTTAAATCAAAATGATTCATTAATCATATTTAAAAAATAAAGATGATTCACAATGATTGGAAACCTAAAAACCATGGGTTTCCTCCTATGCAACACTTTTTTTAACGTCGTTAGCTCAAAATGAACCCCACTAACTTACCCAATACCAAATTTTAAAATTTTATGGACCCCATATTTCTACACTTATACTATATTGATATTGATTCATTGTTTATAATTTGTTTCATATACAAACCTATGTTCTAGAATGAGTGGGAAAATCCACAGAATGTCAGAAATGGTTGATGCGGTTTCCACTATAGTCTTTCCAAAGACATCAATGATCATTCAAAATTTGTTTATTTCAAGAGAAGAATTAATTACAACTAAAAGGTCACGGTTATAACCTATAAAGGGATACTTGATCAGGGAAGGAAGGACAATAATTTTGAGGTTGGGTTGGATAGGACATTCATACATAGGTCAAGATTTTGAATCCAGCTCAGTTTCATTCTTCTAAATTTCCCAATAGAATTAGTTCCATTTTAATGGAATATTCAACCCCCAAATTGGAAATATAAGTTTCAGTAATCATTATAGACTCAATCAAAGATTTCAAATTTTCCTCTTGGGAATACAAAAAATTAGTTTCCTTTTGATTTAAACATCCATAAACTATTCCTTCATGTTCTTCTGGTATCCTATATTCAAAGGACACTTTTTTATCATTTTCATGAGAGGTTTTTGTGTCACAATATTCTTCTATCAATGTTGAGAAAGGGACAACCTGAGTGGGAATGGGTTCCAAAACTGTTTCAATACTCTGTTGTTCTAATCTTAATGATGAAACCTCATAATTCATTATCTCCATTTGTTGACATAGTTTCTCAAGTAATGGTTGTGGATTAGGCTATACAAGGGGTTGGTCTAAATGGTCTACCCCAAGATGATAATAATATTATTTTAATTGCACAAGAGGGTGTTCAGATTTTCTTTGTGGGGATTGAACCTCATTATATATTGGAATGTTTTGTGGATCATAGGAGTTAAATTTTTTTGGTTCATTAGGTTGTTGATGATTCCACCAGTAGGAATTAGGATGGTCATTATAAAACAAACATGGGGTTGGGTGATCAAAGTAGGGATAAGTTCCCCATGTTTGGATTCGTTCAAAATTTCCTTCCATAGGAGTGAGGGGGTGAGAACAGAGAAGTGGGATAAAAAAAGAATACTAGCGTCTAAGATAAATGACTTAGGTCCCCGAAAATGGTGCTAAAATTTGATCTTGCCCAAATTTACCCAAGATTTTAGGGTTAAGCGGTCTATTGTAGTTTAGGTTGGGTTGTCGAATCCTTAGAGACCTAATAAGTAACCTAAAAACACATACATTTTATGGATTGTTTTTGGATATGAATTTTCTAACTTTGGGTTGATTTTAGATGGGTTTAAATGATCACTAATAGATCTAAGTTAATTCAAATTAAGATAAGTATTTTATCCTAGGTTATCGTTCAGGGTGGATTGGATGAATTCATTTTTCAATAATTTCAATTTCATTAACTCGAGAAGGATTCATTCAATGAATTCAAAATAACCTCATCAATTACAAATTAAACACATTTAAAAACAAATTCTAATCACCTATACACTTTAAGGATCATTTTCATGAGCACTACAAGGTAAATGTTCTTATTATCACATAAAAGTGGGGTGAATAAATTTAATATGGAAGAGGAAGAGAGAAAATCATTGAATAAAAGAAACACAAATAAAAGAAATTAATAAAAATTTAGAGAGTGAGAAATAAAATCCAATCCATCCCCTTGATACTTCCTTGGATCAAACCATAAAATAGTTATCCCTCCATTGATGACATGTTCTCAACGGAAGCAGGAAGTAGACTTATGAGGGTGGAATTGAAGAAGTAAAAACAACAAAATAACGATCACTCCACCATTGTGTGATAAATTTCACAAGGTATGGTGTGAATAAATTCACACCTTGAGGAAACAGTATCAACATGATATAGATAAAAATAGAATAATAGAAAATTAAGAACTTTTATTAAGAAACTAAGGTGAATTTAACAACTTACATGAGAAAGAAATGTTATTACAAACACAAAGTAGCAACATAACACTACAATGAAACCAAGCACCAAAGATGATAAAATACTCCACCACATCTTCCTTAAATAGAAATTTCATGAGTCTTGGGTTGAGCCACCAATTTTACAAGTCTTCCCACTTGATTATGGTAGGCCTAGTGTGGTGTAAAGTTTGTGGAATTTAGACTTTTCCACCCTTTACCGGAAATAACATCCAACTTGCATCCAAAAAACAAAGGCACCTAAATGAGCTTCTATATAGACAAATTGGAGTGGTAAATAGAATAAGGAAATGAATATCTGGATGTAACCTAACTTTATATAATGTTTAAGACCAAAATAGTTCATGTTTTACGAGATATGTGTAAAATGGTGGGTTGTTTTTATGGGCCGTAGAATCTATCCCAAAATTTTATTTCTGACTTGGTATGCTTGGAACTCCATTAAAAAATCAGAATTATCTATTTTCAATATTGTATTAAATGTTTCCCATAATTTTCTCTATCTTTAGTTAAATTTTTAGACTCATTGGGTTTGGATCCTGACTGCAACAGTCTATTTATTGGGCTGCTATCTAGTTTACTTTCCCCGAATGTGTTGCCATGAAAGCCCATTTTGGTGGTCTTCCAATGTGAATCTTCAAGTATTATAAAATCATAAATTATTCCTTATATAATGAGATACCTGATTATAAAATATAAAAAATAAAATCAAGACCATTTTTTATCTTAGGATGTGTTCAAACATGTACCAAGTAATAGTGTACTTTAACAAAGAATTACAATCATAATGTGAATTATTGTTTAAATTGTAAAATGCACTAAAAATGGTGTTTATGAATAATTAATCTCATGAATATTATAAATATTAACAATGAATATTAGATTATTTCAGGGTCTAATCAATCACCAAGGTTTAATTAGTCAATCATGACTCCAGATAGTTGGTTAAGAATAACCAAAAGAGTTCTCATTGCAGCTCCCATTTCAATTAGTTTATTATTTAGAAAACCACCATAGTTTCCTTCACATCCATTGTTACTTTGCTTCCTACTAGATCCAACCATTTACTAAAACCAAAAATGTTAGTGTGATTATATCAGTAAAATCATCATATACTATCTTATGAGGAGGGTAAACACTAAGATATACTTATTCTTGTTATCTTAAACTCATTTAGTTTATCTAAAATAACCTACTCTTTATAATATTCTAACCACTGTGGTTATATAAAAAATGTCACTAATACTTAAACAACACCCTAAACTCTAAAGTTATCTAAACTGACCTCTGATACCAACTATAAGGCCCCAGTCTTAAAAATTACATAATCTTGAGTTAAGTCAAGAATTCATATCGAGGATATTTTCAGGTTTAGATGTTTAGAGAATTAGGTCATAACTGATACATAACAACTTGAATATTACAAGTAGACACTTCTACTCACTATCCATTTTTTATAAAACAAAAACTCTTTAAAATGAAACATGGCATCATTTCATGTTTTAACATCATAAATTTTACTTGATCCCATCCTTGACACTATTCCTCTTTATGTCTTGTGAAAAAATTTCCAAAACTTGGGATGAGTATAAAAATATCATTAAGGGATACATAATGAATGAAAACTGTTAGTCTTTTGAAAATATGTAAACCATGAAAACTTTATCAAAAAGTAATACTTTTCACCTTTAAGAAGCATAAAAAAACTTCACTGAATATAAGCTCATTTAGCCCCATTTTTTAACCAAAATATTACCATAAAGACCATATAAATCAACATATAACATATAAATATAGCTTGGGACATAAACATACTTAAATGGAATAACCATATGGTCAACTTCCACACATATCACTAAATGGAATAGCCATATGACCGACTTCCATACCTAATGCATTGGATGTTATAACTTAACCAACCGTCATTGATTTATCATGAAACCACCTATCATTTGGTTTACCATGTAACCACCTGTTATTGGTTTATCACGTAACCACCCATAAAATGTTCAAGTACCATTATATAATCATAACACAAAAAATATTGAAAATATCAAAATTTCACTAATAACATTTCATTTTCAATCATAAGAAATAATTTCAAGATATTGAAATACTAAATCCATTTCAAAAAAATTTACAATACCAAAACAAACAAAAAGGGAATAAGGTATTTATTTTCATTTTAAAAAAATTAAGGCTTATAGAGGAAGCCAAATATCATATAACGATTACGATGACAGAGAAGTCATTATCACCACATACGCTAAAAAAATTCATTTTATCATTTAGTAAAATGATTCATAGAAAAATATTCCCTTTGAATGAAATTAAAAGTCAGAGGGTTATATTATACACTATATAAAAGAAGGAGTATATTATAAAAATATGCCCCAATTAAAGGAGATTGAGACAAAGTCCCTTACCTTGAGTCCGACTCATCACATATGTTCATTGTTATTCCTGAATAACAAACTTTAGTTAATTTATAATTGATTCAGAACCTTTTTCACGTTTATTATTCCTTTTATATCACTTATTACCATGTTATAAAAATTACATAATTATTTAAGTTAATATTGGTCATTTTGTTGATATTCAGTACTTGAGTCGAAAATGAACCTGTTTTGATATAAATTATACATGTAGTCAAAAGTATATCATATCCAGAATTATATTAATGATTTAAATATCATATATATCCAGTATATATGTATTTATAATAGTCTATAACATTTATAGATAAGAAATGAAATGCACCGTTCATGGATACGGTAGGCCGTACGTACACATGAATGCTACTTTCATTTCCTTTTCATTCTAAAAGAATAATAATAAAATGATATAAATGTATATTATAATACTAGTATTATATTTATGTAATGTATGTATCATAGTTTTAATAAAACCATCCTTTATATATTCCATGTATAGCATGAACGAGTCATATCACTTTGAGGGGGCGGTAGTCCACACTTACTCAAATGAAATTATCGTATTTACACATCATGGAAAGCATAAACATATGTTGTAAAGAAATTTTTTTAGAATCATAGAGACAATATAAATATAATATATATCATATATAAATATAGTTCTATCATAATTGACACCCTGAGAGGTGGTTGGGGAAAATCGAACAATCATCGTTTCGTGAGGCAGTAGTTCGCCGTACACAGAAACAATATCTTCGTATCAATTAGATGGAAGCGTGTGTAAGTGAAGTTAGAATCCTTATAATAAAAACATATTAGTATATTTAGGATACTTGTTTTGTTATGTAATCAAATAATAATTATAGAATATGGAGTGTATAAAGAAAATAACGGAAAGGAACTTGAGAGAAGATGTTACCTCTAAATCGGGTAACTTCTTTTGATTTGGGCCAAAAGGATTTCTTGAATTGTCTTCTACTGAAGGTAAGTATTATATTTATAAGGGATGAATTTTGGGAGATTATTTGAGTAGAATTTGGATCAGATAAGGGGTTTTATATGTGTGAGTAAGTGGGTATAGGTGGTGGCCTTTTATAAGAGGGAGGAGGGGCACTTTAGAAAATTCTTGAAATGTTAATTTATTATAAATTTAATTTCGATTAAAAAAGGTCCAAAACTAATTTAATTAGAAGATAGGATGATTTTTGGTTAAAATACCCATAATAAAATAATTTTTTGACAAGTTTTTAATATTGTTTTATTCTTATCTTTTTTGTTTAACCCTTATTTTACTCTTTTTAATCTTACCGTGATATCATGTTATTTACAAATTGTGGTTTAATGTAATTACCATATCATGTCAAACAACCCCAAAAAAGTAATTTATGTCATATTTGGAATTATATTAACCATTTAGTGGAATACTATATTTTTATGAATTTAATATCATTTAATAAAATATTTTATATTTTAAGTTATGAATTATGCAATTTTGGACACTATTAATACTTGACGTTTTTACAAATTTATAACAACCTGATTTATTCAAACCAAAGGAATTAACTCAAAGATAATATATAAATATAATATATTATTTTTTATGGAATAAAATTTATCAAATTACATTTATTTTAATATTTATAATATCATTTATTTGAATCTTTTATTAATGAACCAATCACTGCATCATCATTATGTCATAATTAATTTTTTTTATTTAATGTCTAAAAATTATAAATAAAATATAATGATCTAGGAAATAATTTTATATTTATAATTAATATTTATTGTAAATTATATCAGTTATATAACCCTATATTAAAATTGTTTTAGTAAAAGATACATGTTTATGTTATATTTCTCTTTACTTTAAATTAATTCGTATAAAATACCATTTTCACACCCAAGTGGCTCTATGGGGTCCCAAAATCGACCCAAGGATTAACATGGTCTGAAATATCTCATAAAATAGTATTAGGACATGTTTTATGGTGGTTTAATATTATTATAATATTATTGTTTACCCTAGTCTACCAGATTTACCCTTTAACCCTGGTAAATAAAATAATTACTGAAGTTACGATTCATAATGTCAAAAAATGAAAGGTAACTATTCAAAAAAATTGTAACTTATGATTAAAAATATGGAATCCATTTTTCCAAATTTAAAATGCATAATATTTAGAAAATAATTTAATATTAAATCCTATTATCAAAACCAAAAAACAGGGTTTTAAAAAGTAAAATCTATCAAAAGATTGACACGTATTTATATCTAATTTAAAAGTGAAATTACTTAAAATGACCAAAATTGGAATAAATAATAAAAAAATTAATCTAATTACACTTTAAAACCAATTACAATGAAAATATAACTGTATAAATAAATTAGATGAAAATGCAGTTTTGAATTAAAATGCAGTATTTTTTCATTATTCATTAAAAAATGAAATTTATCACAAAATTTACAAAAATTTAAGCAAAGTAAATTTGGATGTAACACTTATATAAAGTAATTTTATTTTTCAAATAGAACATATAAAACTGAAAAAATAGATTTAAAAGGGTCCTCCATCCAAAGGTGGTAAAACTGCATTTTTAGAAAAATACTTATTTTATCCAAAAAATTGAATTTGTTCTTATATCATATCTATAAAACATATAAGATGAATTTAAAGAATTAAATTGAATATATAAAATATATTTTTAATTAAATAAAAATACATAAAGATTGATATGATTTTATAAACACAATTATTCTCTTTTAAATTGGTTTTCATAAAAACACATCCTTTATATTCAATTGGTTTTTATTTCCATTTCTAATAAATTTGGTAACAAATGAATCATTATTTAAACATGTGTAAGCCATATTTCAAAATTTATTTAATAATATTAATTCTCACTATTCCAATGGTTTGGCGTTAACTACCATTTAAAATAATAATAATATTATTGTATTATTTTTCAGTATAACTCAATGTTGTGTGCAATGTAAGACTTCAGAGAAACCCATTGTTCCATGTTGAGTACGCTATCAGAAAAATCATCCCCATGAATGTAAAATTAAAATATTATTCATAAATACTAATAGAAATTAAAAAGTTTTATTCTATAAATACATGGGTCGTTACATCATTCGACCCTTTTGAAAATTACGTCCTCGCAATTTTAAAATTGGTCTTGAAAATTTCATTGAAAATTCCACATTGAAAAAAGAGTCAATAAAACTACCAATTGATACCAATTAATATTAATTATTTATAAATATTAATAATATAAAAATATTTAAATAAAATAAAAATTAAAAAAATTTAAAATAAGTACCTTAAAAATGATGCTTTATCAGAATAAAGATATTGATGCGATTTTGAAAAGGTTCCTCTAAAAAATTTAAATGTATATAGGGAGAAGTGGAAGTTAAGTATGAAAGAAACTAGGAGAAGAGCTCAGAAATTATTAATGAAGGATTCTTCTTGGGGGTTTTTATAGTTTAGATTAGTTGTGATGGAACCTATCACATATACTACCCACCATAAATAGTTATGGTGCCAAAAGAAAATACATTTGCAACAAATTTCTAGATCCATCCCAAATACCACTCACTATATTTAATCTTTATTTACTATATCGAAAAATTATTTGTGACAAAAATCCCCATTCCATCACAAATAATAGTATTTGCGATGAAATGCTATTTATTTTTTATCTTCACTACCGACATACTATTTGAGATGGGATCCGCTTCCATTGCAAATAAATTTAATTGTGATGGAATTAGGATTTTCATTCTAGATTGTCCTTTGCTGCAATGTGGTGTGTGTTTCTGCCAAAACAATGTGCAATATAACATAAATCCTATCGCAAATACTATTAAATATATATTTATTTGAAATGATTTTCTCATTCCATTGAAAATAACTTGTTGTTTTTTAATTTGCAACATATACCTATTCAGTTGAAAAAACCTCTTTTTCTAGTAGTGAACTCTATAAAAAACCCATAGTTTGTGTTACTCACCCAAATATAGAATCCAAGTATATTAATACATATATGAATGCATCATATGCCTAAGGTACATGAACTTTTCATGTAAAGTTTTATAACTATATGGTATTTATAATCTCCACATGAGTAAGCCCAAGGCAACAGATAGTCAACCCTTCACCATTCCAGAACAAGGCATAAGCCTCCAAGCTGACGGGTAGTCCGACCCTAAGTCCCTCTCCCAGGGGATAATTTTCTCAAGAGAGAATCCAATTCATGATAATTTTAAAACCTAATAAATCACAAACTATACCTAAAAACTAAATTCAAGCTAATAACTTCTATTAAAAACCAACATCACGATTGATGAAAATTAAATTTTATGGAGTCATACCTAAAATGTAAATAAGGGATCCATATTTTAGAATAAATTTATCACATAAATTGTTCATACATAATATTGATAATATAAACAATTTTATAAACATGAATAAGGAAATGAATAACTATCAAATTAATAAACATTTCCTAAATCTAGATATAAGACAAATTTATGAATGATTCATATATAAAAGCTTACGATAAACATTTTATAATTATGTTGAACATTATGGTCATTCATAATTTTAGATATAAAATTTTTTATACACTTTATGAATATTCCACAACATCTTTTTCATCATTTATAAACAATTTATAAATAATCTAATTCAATTCCTAATTGAATTTTCAGAATAAACAAACAATTTATTTATTTATTAAAATATGTGAAACAAATATGAACCTTTTAATAATTAATATTGGCCTAAAAAATCTCATTTTATAATGATAAAAATTTATCATTTATAAAAATTTTATAAATAATAATAAATTTTTAACAATTTTTTTAAAACATTCATTTACCATGATGCAAAAACCCTTTCCAGTGTGAGGGCAGCCTAGGGGATCTTTACATAGAATACGTAAGTGTAAGGGTAACATGAAACATTATAACATTGAGTAATGGTTGAAAACACTAACTTTTATGAAATATTTTTGTGTGTAAAGGTAAACCTTGATTACCTTTACACAAGCTGTGTGGGAGTTTATATAAAGGTAGTTTATAAAATGATGACCTTTATAAAAAAACTATATGTGAATGGAAAATGAAATTAACTTTACTTATCCCTATCTGCACGAGGGAAGTTCAAGAGAACCCTTACATAGATCACTTTTCATAAGGGCAATTCGATATTACCTTTAAAAAAAGGTATATGTATAGGTAATCATCTATATTTTATGATTCTCAGTATTCTTCAAAATTTGTTATTTAAACCTGATGATTTATTGAATAAACTCACTTTGATACCACTATTTGGTTTCATATGATCACTATATGATCCTTGGCTATAGAAACAAATGCAAAAACAGGCTTATTTATCTTTAAGAAACTTAATTGATAAATATGTCATCAAATAGAGCAGAACAGAGTGTCTGAAACACATGAACAACATAAACCGTCTTCCTTGATCTTAGTAGAATGCTTAAGGAATATCATGAGGAATATTTCATCAAAGCCTACTAACTCTGGGGGGGGGGGGCACCGGCCACTGGATCTCGATCTCTATCGGAGGAATCCCATACGTATGAAAGGGTGTTAGGTCCTTCATCGAGGGTGATGAACAAGATACGAGAAAGAAGGATCTTATATAATCTTTACATGAAATTGATGATAACCAATAAGGTTGAACAAATGATATAGAGCCACTCCTAAATAAGGATAACCTTTTCTACTCTTATAAGCTATATCTGATACTTCTTTATAAATGGATAATGTGTCTGTAATACTTGGGTATTATCAAATAAAACCCATGATATTACCCTTATTATTATGTATTAATATCATTCAATGACCATTATAAAGTCTCTTAACATGGATTAAATCATACAGGGAGAAACAAAATGTATAGTTTCTATCACGTTGTTCTTTCTATATGTATTTCAGGTGTACATGAATTGTATGCATGTATATTGTATGTAAAGATTACATACATCACATGAATGTAATCATCATCTATCATATACATGATTTATATATTCTCTTCATGCCATACACACACACACACACAAAATCCCATACTGTGTTATTTTAGCATAGTATATGAAAGAACACACTGATCCATACATGTGTTTAATCTTTGAAACCGAAGTACCATAACTTTTTTTAAGGGGAATAAAAAATAATCAATGTTATAAACATGTTTAAAAACATAAAATTAGTGATAAATCCATTTTTTATATTTTTTTAAATGTATATAAAATGAAAAATCAAACACAACTCTCAACCTCTCACCATTATCCCATGAGGGTCCCACATGGTAGTGGTGTTATGATTGCCACATGTTTTGATAATTATTAAGATGAAGATGAGGGTGGAGACACCTTGTGAATTTAAAAGTCTTCCCATTAATGAATCTAGAAAGAACACACTGAAGCTTCTTGGAAAAAATCCCCTGACCACCCTCTAACTCGATAATTATCCCTCTTCCCCAACCATTAAATAATTCCTTCTTCCTCCCATTCCTCTATGAATTATTCTACCACACTCCCCACCAAAAATTAGGATCCCCTCTCAAATCGAATGACATGGAGGGAAAAGTGAGTCTCCCTTATCTTCTCATACATTCTCCATCGCACACCTACTAATAAATATGTTATATAATACCCCTCACTCCGCATCCACCCTTACTATATTTTATTCCCATGATATGATATGATTTTTTCTACTATTTTTGGATTTGACTGGTTTTATATACTGTGTTGCAGGCGCTGGTGATGGAGCTTTGTCTATGTGATGAGAAATAAAATAAAATGGACTTGAAAATAGTGGCAAGCATTCCAAGGGTTGAATGCATAAAAGTTTAGGGGGAGGAACAAATAAGGAGAATAATAAGGAGGGGTGAGAAAGAGGAGTGAGGGGATACAAATTTAATCTTTGAACATCACCGTAGAGTCACTAGGTACAAGCATGATTGATCCCAATCACTTGTGTCATTCATGGTTGATCGCAACAACATTATTTTATAAGGATGAAGAACTCTTGGTGTTCTCTCAATGAATTGAGAGAATAGTAAGAGATAACACACTTTAGATCTCTATATATCTGTCTAGGGATTGAGAGATCTTCTCTCTATCCTTGTTCAAAACAAGAGTGAATATGGAATGTTATACAATTAGATATTTATAAAGTAAGGTCTAGGGTTGTAAACTTGAACACAATCCCCTTTCCAATTCCTTAATTATTAGTGAACCCCATGTCATAATAATAATATAATTATTATTCATTTGACACCTAATAATAAATAAATATCATTTATATTATTTTGAATCAGACCATTAAACTTAGTTCGTTTGTCCACCTAATATTTATTAAACCTTGAATAATGACTATTTATTTAGAAAATAAATATTACTTCATTATTAATTGATAAATATAATAAATATTATTCATTATAGACCCTATAGATGAATATTTATTATTATTATTATCCAACTAACTTATTATTTTGAATAACTTGTACTTAAATCTTTACAATCAACCAAAACTGAATAATTATTTAACTAAAAAGTAGGAATAATATTTATTCTAACTTGTTAAATAAAACATTGAATTTAACGAAGAATTAGAATACACTTAGTGTGTGACCCTTAAGACCTTTTTCTTAGTGTAAATATTATGATATTCCTAAAGTATAAGGTTAAAATACAGCAACATGACAAGGCACCCATAACTAAAAAATAAAGGCCTAAAAACTCTTAAAAAAACTTACTATGTAATATAATCTCTTTATCATGATATCTCTAATCATATAGGTTTCATATTGGTGTCATCAACCTATGTAATTGATTTTTCTTTTTTTAATTTATAGAAATGAACCTACCTATAAAGCACCATGTACATTGATTTATATAGGGAGTTATATTTAAATCAAAGGGCCTGAGATACCAACTTTCATTAATAAAAAGAAGGGATAAATCCTTTATCAAATTATCTATTAATGCAATGTCACTCGGGATGCACCCAATGTATCCTACTTCACTGTGAGAATATTTCATCAAGGTTTTAATCAATACATAATAGTACACAACTTATCATATTGATTAATGATAATATTAAATTATAAGGATCAATACAAATATTCGTAGATAGGAACATCTAGTGACACATAAAATATGGATTTCCTACTATTAGGTCCATTATCATAACCTCCCTTCCTAGAAATTACCAGGATAGAACAATATAAAAAGGTGCCTTAATGTTTATTAAGCCCCTACCCCTGATATCTTGTATTTTATATTTCCCATTAGATAATATAATCTAACAAAAGAATATGTTTTGAAGAAATACTTCCATATAATTTAAAGTATCTCATTATAGAGGGGAACTACTATATACTTTCGACACGACATGTATCCTTATGAAATTATCACATAATATTTCATACATAGGAATAATCATTATGTGATAAGAAACTTTATTAATATTCAAATTAATGAATACATGTAATCATAAAGTACTCAAAAGTTGGTTTTAGGGAACCAACTCCATTAAACTCACACTTTCACTAGATTTTACTATTAATAAACTTTAGTCCACTATCTATTACTTGATAATCATTCCTATGATGGTATATATCCTTAATAAAGGGTTTCAAAATGTTTTCCTCCATGGATATACTAATCACTAAAATTTCACATCATTTTAAAAAATACCTCAAGAGATGAAACTTCTAAAGTATATGATTTTCCCTTTGATGTGAACTTGTATCCTTGGAAATATCCACCACTGTAGTGTTATCATAGTAAACTATGATATGATATTGACTACTAGGAATAAAATAAATTCCTTGGATAGAGTTGATAATCCAAACTTCTTCTTTATCTATATCAAAAGTAATAATATTCTTAGACTCTACTATAAAATTAATGATAACTAGATTCTTTGAACTATTCCAGATCACAACTCCCCCATTGATACAAAAGACATATTTTGACTATGAATTAAGATAATTGTGATCTATATAAAATCTATAATCTACATAATCTATAATTATTAGCACTCTATCTTATCCATAAACTGGTAACATATCCTTAGTCCTCCTTAATTAATTAAGGATAGTCTTAATAGTAGTCCAATGCTGTTCACTTAAATTGGCTTGATATATGCCTACCATGCTCAAAGAATTGGAAAGATCAATCCTCTTTCATAACTTGACATACATGATCTATCTTATCATAGAATCATATTGGATATTACTCATTCTATCTATTTTCTATTGTGTATGAAGATACATCTTCTTGGAAAGATTTATACCATGTGATTTTGGAACTAATCCCCACCCGGATTGTTCTATACCATAACAATTTAGTATCTGGTCAATTTATGAACATTTACTAGGTTAAATAAGTCTCTTTGATCTGTCATGAATAATATTAATCTCCAGAATATAGGCTGCTTCACCGAAGTCCTTCATACAAAATCACTTTCTCAACCATGCCTTAACCGCTTGTTAGGATGATATTTCATTTCCAATTATTAATATGGCATAAAGATATACTACTATGAAAATGAAAATACTTCCACTAAACTATTTGTAAATACATGGATCACATTCATAATTAATGAAACTAAATTATTTTATATCTTCATCAAACTGAATTTTCCATGACCAAGATGCTTGCTTTAATCTATAAATCGATATTTGAAACTTACACACCATTTTGGAATTTTCTAGAGTCCTAAACCATTGTAGTTGTGTCATATACAAATCTTCTTAAAGGTTCTATTTAAATAAATAAGTTTTTAAATCCATTATCCAAATATCATAGTAATGGAAAACTACTATAGAAAGTATAATTATCTTGGATTTAAGCATATCAACTAGAGAAAAGGTCTCATCATAGTCAATGCTTTGATGTTGTATAAATCCTTTAGCCACTAGTTATACTTTATAGGTAATAACCTAACATTCCTTATCTGGAATTATCTTGAACACCCATTTTTACCCAATAGGATTTACATTTTCTAGTGGATCAACACGATCCCAAACATAGTTATGATACTTGGGATCCATATCACAATTCAAGGATTATTTTCATCTTGTAGCTTCAGATCTCTCTACTACCTTTTTGTCGGACGAAGGTTCATTATTGTCAACCAATAACGATTCACCATATTCTATGACTAAACAACTATATCTTTCCAGTTATCTAACCTCTCTAGTATTCCTATGTAGTACTTGTGTTTTAAGAACAAATTATTACATGAGGAACTATGGAATCTATTCTTGTACCAATTCTTGTGAATATTAAGCATTGACTTCATATAATTTAATATTTATTCCATTATCCTACCTAAGGATGTGTTCCCTCTCAAGGAATACAACTTTAGTAGATACTACAACCTTATTATCTAATAAATCATATAGGTAGTATCCCCTCATTTACTTGGGGTAACCTATAAAGATACACTTTATGCTCTAGGATAATATATTGTTGCGTGAGCTAGCCTTAACAAACACCTTACACCCCCATACATGAACTTTGTTACAAAACAGGTTTCTTTCCACTCTATAAATCAAAGTGAATATTGTTTACCTCTTTATTTGGTACTTGGTTTAGTATTTACACTATCGTGTGTAATGAATAAAACTAAAATAATAATGGAAGTCTTTCATGACTCATCAATGACCTCAATATGTCTATAAAGGCATGGTTACTCCTATATCAAACACCATTCTAATGTAGTGTATAAGTTTGAGTGATTAGAGATGAAATATCATACTTTTATAGAAATTAAATTAAATATTAGATAAGATATTTACCATCCTAATCCAATTGAAGTTTCTTTATATTATTACCAAGATGGTTCTAAACCTCATAATTGAACTCCTTGAACTTCTCAAATGATTCAGACTTATAGCTCATCATGTAGATGCAACCGTACCTACTCAATTATTTAATAAAAGTAATAATGTATGAGAATGAACCTCTAGCTTATACTTGAAAATTTGTACACACATTAGTGAATACAAATTCTAGAATCTCTATGTCCCATTCAAGTTTACCACCAAAAGGTGATTTTTTCATCTTTAATTGTAAGAAATAATGAAATATTTTATGTGTTTTACACTTATAAGAGTATAAGTAACCTTTTTATTAGAGATTTTCCAAATTCTTCTTTTTTATGTGACTAATGTGGTGATGCTACAACTTGGTGTGAAATGTGTTGTGTAAATTTGTTTCATTATCAATTTGGAATATTTTATTTTCATAAATTAATACATAAATTCCGTTATTTAGATACTCTATACCATAAGATATTCTATCTTTATTAAAGTAGAAACTCTTATCTCCATAGATGAAGATAAATCCATCCATGTATTAAAAACAAATAGAAATGATGTTCTTGAAAACACTAGGCAGATAATAATATTTCTTTAAACCAAAATCAATCATGTTGGAAATATGAGGTGGTAGAATCTAATGGATAGAGTATCCAACCTCACACCATTGGCATCCCACGAATCCACCTCACCTATGGAAATTTTCATAAATCTACTTGGTTTTTGTATTTGGATATAAATGTGAGCACTATATGCAATATTTAATACCCATATTATAGATATTGAAGGATTACACTTGATAATGGGCACACCATATGCTTCCCGTTTCTTCTTGGAAAGGTAAAGTTACTCTTCCAATGACCTTGATCTCTACATAAAAAACACACCACATCATGTTCCTTTTCTTACTATTGTATCTTCTTATTATTGGAAGGACATTTCTCTAGAGCCTTAGACATATAATGAGTCTTCATACCATTTTCCTTGTTATTCCTTTTCTTATTAACCATAAGGACCATGGGTTTTTTCATAACCCATTCCTTTATCAACTTGGAGAATGAGATTAAGAAGTTTCGAAAGAGTCCTCTTTCTATTTCTCATATTATAATTCACTATGAAACTTGAGAAGGTTTTTGAGAGTGAGGAAAAATGATATTTTTTCTTAACTAATCATAGATCTAAACCCCAAGACATATAAATATTCCATATATCCAATAATCAAGACAACATGAGGCCTAGATGGAACTAAATCTCTAATATTTAATTTGAATATTGAATTGGGGATCTCATATCTCTCTTGTATCTTCTTCTCCTCATAAAAATCATGAAGGTGAGAAATGATTTTATATGAATATATATCCTCATATTTCTTTATAATTTCATTTTATATAGAGGATAACTAGAAATATTGGACATACATTGTATTGTCCACATGTTTCAAGTAGAGAGATATTTCTTCCTCAATAGCCTCTTTTGAATGTGACTCATGAAGTGGGGGTTACAACACATAATTTCTATTCATTATGTAGTATGTCATATAAGTTCCATTTACATTCCTAGAAATTAAAACTTAGGATATGATTTTCCTTCTCTAGTATTGATCACAATGATTTTATCAAAGTCACGTGGTTTTCTATTTCTACAAAAAACTTAGACCATATTATTAGTACTTACACAATTTCCAAAATAAATTAATAAATTAAAATTTCCTTAATATCGTAATATATTTTTTGAAACCTAATATACCTCACCATTAGTTTTAGAATATCTGATTTTATGGATATTATAGTGTCAAGGAATCATATTCCCCTTATAATAACCTAGGCTTGGTCCTGATAAGTTATTTGAAGGGTTTTAGGTAGGAATAACATTCCAACTATATTAACTCTCATTTTGTTGATTTGTTGAGTGTATTCACCAATCCTAAAATATCAGATAAATATTTCCTCAACCCTTGCCTCTTAGCTAAACCAAGTAATTCTTGAGTAATTAACCCTTGATGTGAACCAAGTTATGTCAACCCCAAACATCAAGCTAAAGATCCCTGATAATTAGAATCTCCCTAACATGATCTAATTAAGAACTTTAAACTATGAGTTCGAATTTAACTTATGTAATGGAAGGATATAAGAAAGTCAAATTTTAGTTGATGATTTTTTTTCTTATGTGTAAAAACCTAGTTTCATCTTATCACATTCTTTGTAATATTAATAGGATATTTATTTAAGTGATTAACCATGTATGATAAAATTTATGAATAATCCAGTTTTATTTTATTCTATCTTGTATGTCTATTAACTCATTTATTAAGTGATCATGTAACATACACAAACATAAATAATCAATCATTAAACTAACTAAAATAAAATAAGTGTCATGATCATGAGGTTCTATAATGGTTATTTTATCTAGAGTATGATAAAATAACCCTTGAACCCAGGGGAAAAAACCTTGAACTATATCTTAGTTCATGTTGCAGTATTACACCTCAGCTCCTATGTATCACCATGATTTGTTTCACCATGGTTATAAGACTCATCCCACCTCCTCTCACTTGGGAGCTCTATCCTTATATAATAGTTTACTCACACATATGTGAGGGGATTTAATGGATTGGATAAGGGGGGTTTACATAAAATAAACCATTGGAACATAGGACCTTACATAATAAGGAGGAGGGTATGACTCACATGCAATCAGTTAAATTTAAGAAAAATAATATATTAAAATGAAAAAAATCACATAAACAAGTTTGGTCTAATCTCATAATCATGTACATAACATCTAGTGAATATGCATTTGAAATTTATACATTAATTACTTAAATTCATTCATTAATTGAGATAAAGTGCCATGAATTAATCTAATTAATTCAATATATATTAATACCATCCAAGAATCCTTAAAATTAAATCATTCATAATTCTAAACAAATTAAATTAATTAATTTTATTTTAAATTAATAGAGTACACTAGTGTACTTAGAGATAATAATATGAACTTGTCCAAAATACCTATCATGATCATTTTTCTTGTGTATTAACTTGATTTCAAACATATATTAATTAATAGGTAATCACATGGCACATAATATTAAACAAATGAAACATGGAACCCATGAGAATTGTATTGTATATGATGATCTTGATGTAGATAGAGTCCACTATAAGAAAACAATACACACAATTTGTATTTTTAAAATTCATCATAGATATTAATTCAATATATAAGTAAAAATCCTATGTCATGATGTGTATTGTCAAATAAATGACACATGGAACACATGTGAATAAGTTTAATTATATAATCAATTGTTCTATTTGTGTTAAATTAAGAACACTATTTACAGCAGACTACATGACTGTAATGGTTTACATGACTTGTAATCTCTTCCATATATTTCTACAACAAACTCTTTGGGACTGGTAATATTTCCTTTTATGGACATGTATGTGGTACATGATGTGTAACCTACTTTCTGAATTACACTTCCCAATATTTATCTTTTTCTTTAGGAAAATCCTTTATTAAGATCTTCTTTAAATCATTGAATGTTACTTATGAATATTTCTATTTTTCTATAATATAATTATCATTATTCCTCATTTTATATGCAATTACAATGTTATAAAGAGCATACAATATAAACTCCTTTAGATCCTTGTCCTCAACCATCGAAACCTTCAAGTTGAATTGAGGTGGTAGTTATATCAGGATCCTCTTCACACTATTGATATCATCTAGGGTTTCATTGAGTCTGTGCATTCCCTCCACAATCATATCCACCAAATTTAAGAATTAATCAACATATTCATTTATGTGTATCCTTAATTCATCATACTTTTTGTGAAGAACCTATAATTTAGCATCATGTACCTTTTACTAATAAAAAAATTGAATTCCTATTGGTGTTTAACATCAGTTATATACCAAATGATGTTAAAAATATTTTTAATGATAATTATTCATATAATTGACATTATAACCCCATTTATGGTATTTTTTAACATCAGTTATATAATAAATGATGTTAAAACCATTTTTTAACATCAATTATTCAAATTATCGATGTCAAAACTTAGGGTTTTAACATTAGTTATATGTTATCTGATGTTCAAAAGCGTTTTAACATAAATTATTATATAACCAATATTAAAACCTCAAGTTTTTATGTTGGTTAAATGGATAATAAATGTTAAAAGTAAAATTTCATAGTGCATCAATGTTGTTTCATTTTTTTCATAGAGCACTCATTCTATTTTTACCCCACATTATATAAATTTATCATGCCATGGGCATGATTTTTCTCATAAATTCTATAACTTTTCATTATACCACTTTCTACATTCATGATATACTCATATTTAATTTTTCTAATGCTTCATTGTTCCATCACTTCTTTATTACAAAAATTTTCCATTATATTAGTAATTATTCTACAATTATTTTGTTTTTTATGATTTTATTTCTCCATAGATACATATTTTTGATGATATTTTTTTTTTCTTTGATGAAGATTAATTCTTTATATTGAGTATAAATTTTAAATATTCCACATGAGATTTACCTAGAGTAGTTAAAAATATATCATGAGTTCTTACTTGCAATGAAAATAAATATTTGAAAATGACATTTAGATTCAAAGTACACCTCCACAAGAATGAAAAGGAAACCAAAGTATTGTTTCCCATTTCCTTATTTTTATTTGGTTTTACAATATTCTAGTTATTATATCATGTTTTTTGTTCCAAGTAAGTTTTGTGTATTAAAATATTTTTAAAAAATATACAATAATCTTCATTGGTTATTTTTATAATCGATATCAAAAGACCCCATAACATTAGTTATTTATATAATTGATGTTATAATACACTTTCAATGCCAGCTATCAAAATAAAAAACTTCTAATGATGAGGATTTTACATATATTATTTTGATAACAAACATTTAAAGTCACCTATAATATCATTTATATATATAACTAACATTACATGTCACTTTAAACATCAGTTATCAAAATAACTGATGTAAAAATCATTGATGGTTAGTTAAAATAATGATTTAGATGTCAGTTTATATAACTGATGTTAGAAAAACACTTACAATGTTAAATATATTTACATCATTTAAAAAATCAATATTAAAACCAAAAAAACTGATGTAAAAATGTAATATTCCACTAGTGTTTGAGTAGATTTCATAGATATTGAGAATTTTTTCCTACATGGAAAGTGGGTATTTACATGAAATCACATTCATATAGATTATGTTGAATAAATATACCCCATAATGATTTCATTCCATTGGAATCAATATCTAGCTCCTAATCTGTTTCTAATAAAGATCCACTCACGATGTTGACCATAATTCCATGTATGATAGCAACAAACACCTCTATGTATAATGATTGAATATAATGTTCCATATAATACTTTTATAATTAAAAGTTGTTTTATTAAAAGAAAAAAATCCCTTTTTTTATTGATGATCACTTCTATGGTTTGAAAGAGAGAAAAATATAAATTAATACTTCTACTCTAATACCACATGTTAGACCCACACAAGTAAGACACCCTAGGATAAGGGGGGATGATTCATAGAATGTTGATTCTTGATAACCCTTTGAATGATCTTGTTAAATAGTTAGTTGAAACTTACTTATCTTCCCTGTAACATAATATGGAAGTGATAAAGCATAAAAGAGAGACACAAGTATTTTTTACTTGTTTCAACCACACTGGGATATGTATAAAGAGCTTATAATGATGATGTATTGATATACCAAAATATATTAAGTTCACTTCTTGTTTGTTACATCTTTAGTGTAGCCACACTATCCCTCTAGGTTTACGACTCTCATAATGACAGAGAACACACTACTCTCCCTCACTTAGAAATATTATTGATCCTCCAAGTGATTCATTGATTATCCATAAAACAAGATAAATGATTATACTATCAATGATTATACTATCAATGATTATACTATCAATTATTATACCATCATTAACTTGATTCATCTCAATGATTTTTTTAAACTTCTAGATCTCTTAATTTTCTTTCCAGCAACATCTAGAATTCCCCCTCTCTATTCCTTTTTTCTTGACCACGATATTCTCCTCCTTTTCCCAAAGGAATATATCTCTAATATTTAAATAGAACCACCATATTTCCCTTGTTTATGATCTTCAATTTCAATTGATAATGATGGGAAAATTCATCCATATTCATCATTTAAATCTAAGTAAAAGTTAATCTATGAGTCATAAAAGATATACCTAAAGACAAGAAACTATAATTAATGATATATTGTTATAGTTCGGTCCACCACATCTTGTATGGATCCACCACACTGGTTTTAGATTTCAAGTTAGTTTTGATCCTAAAACACCGAACCTTCAAATCTCTAGAATCCCATGAATCTTAAAATTTTCATAGTTCAAGTTATTTTACTTTGACCTCTACCATGATGTAGAGAAACTCATATTGGACATTTTGATGCCGAGATCTAATGACCAGACCATATAAATTTCCAGAACTTAGCATATTCCACCTTCATCCAAAACACTTTGTGAAATTTCCTTATCCATGGATTGTTACATGTTTTAGAAGAATTCCAAAAGACATCATAAAACAAACATATTTTATTATTATATATCCAACTAAAGCTACCCGTTTTGATTAATTATATATATATATATAATGAAAATAATGATTCTTATTTTAGTGATACCATTTCTTACAACATAATTTTTATTACATGATGCTCAATGAAACACATGTTTCTAACCTCAAACCCAATTTTTTATATCACCTTGAATAACCATGATCTTCACCTCAAATATCTAAAATATATTGTATCATAAGTTCAATTTGGGTGATGAACTTTTCTAGAATAGATGTGAGAACCATGGTGAAACTTATAAAACTCCATCTATTTCAACTAGTTGCGGTCACTGCTACACTATTTTCAGCACCACTCCATGACATACACTACTTTAGATTTGGACTTTATCAGAGTTAGAAATAGATTTTATTAGCACTAAAATTGTATGGATGTTGTAATATTCATTAAAATATGGTCTATTTTATTAGTTCTAGAAAAATCATTTATGAAGGTACCCTTTATCAACACTAGTTTTATCATCATTTTTTAGCTCTAATAAGAAGTCCTTTTATCAGTGTGAAAAATGTTTTTCAATGCTTCCTGACCATGACCCCACCCTTTATTAGCACTCTCCAACCCCCACCCATACCCACTCGCAACATCCACAAATCCTTTATCAGTACTCTCCCACTAACACACCTACACCTACCTCTATCAATGCTCACCCCACCCCCTGCTTATCCACCCATGCACTCCTATGCCCAGATTTGAACCTATGACCTCCACTCGCCCGTGCTTGTTCCCTTAACACTTCTCCATAATGATATCCTATATATTTTATGACATATTTATTTATTTATATATATTTATATACATATTATAATCCTTATATTTATTAATATATTTATATTTATTTATATAATTATTTTTAAATACATAAAAAATCATGTTTGTGTGTGTGTATATATATATATTTTCATGTATTATATATTAATATTAATATCTGTATATTATAATAAACATATATATATGTGTGTGTGTGTGTGTGTGTGGGCGCGCACATGTTTGTTAACACAAATACATTTATATATAAACATTATATATACATTTGTATAGGTATATACATATCCATACATTTGTATTTAAAAAAAATTGATAATTATTTTATATTAAAATAATGTTTATATATTTTAAAAAATATTATATATATAAATATGTTTAAATATATATTTACAAAACTAAATTATTATATGTAAATATATGAAAATATATATATGCGTGTGTATATATCCATGCATGTTTGTGTGTGTGTATTTAATAAGGATTGAAGGGATTACAAACAAAAAAACCCATAGATGAACTCAGCCACACTAGTGGGTTAAACCTCATCCCTCCCAACTAGGATTTCCCAACACTCACCAAGACACTTATTATAATATTAAATTAATCAAAGGCCCAGTGACTCAATGCCATAACATGGTCATGAAGACCCCTTGGTTGGCTGAACCAAAGGCCATATGAATTTACTGATCCATGAATTACCCTTGATTAGATGATCGTAAGGTTTCATATTTTTTGGTCCTTTAAGACCCCTTATTGGCATGACCTAGAAACCCTTGAAATTGGAGGTCCTTGAAGTTCCAAAAAATATTTCCATATGAGGAACCAATTCACCATGGCTAAAGCCCCCCATCTCCCTAATACTACATGCACTGAATCCCATGAGTAGGGAACCACTACTGCTATTCAACCACCTCATTTGGTTCGATAGAAACCATTTCTAGCCCACTCACTATTGAGAATGGGTCCCTTTCATTTAACACAAGCTTGAGCCTCACCTTATGTAGGAATCAACATGATACTAGTTGCCTCTATCCCCCACCATCAAGAATGGAAAAATTTCATCACCTGCATAGATGTGGGGCCCCATCCAGTAGTTTCCTCAAGATTGGTTATTATATGGTCCACCCTATTCTATCTAGTGGGGGAACCTCACATTTCCTATGCATATGTGATTTCCAAATCATGGTAGCATCAAAGTTAATACCAACACCACATCCAACATGTTCGGGATACCAAAGTTTGCAAAAAACCCAACCTTTTCTAAAGATGTATTAGGCTCATTTTTAGGTAATATTTTTCCTTATGTTGATTAATTTTTGTTTATGGTTTACCTTGGGGTGTGTTTGGGTGAAAATTTGAGAAAATTGGAAGAAAGAGGGTAGTGCACGTTTGTCACACAATTTTCGCAAACTGTGCGCTTTGGCCCAGAAAACCATGAAACCTTGGATAGAGGGGATTTTCATGGATGGAACATGGTTTGTAAAAACATAATACATAAAAGGATAAATCATGCACCCCTAGAAGAGGGGCATGGTTAGGCGCACAGTTAGGGGAAACCATGCGCCCTGAGAAACAAACAATGGATATAGGATTTTATTCCCCCTAATTTTATTTAAAAAATTCCCAAACACCTCATCTTATACCACTGAATGTCCTAGATCAACCCATAATTGATTTATCTCAATTCCATATCCCCCATAGCTATTCCAAGGCTATACGACCTCCATTCTTGGTGATTTGAAGCCTGGTTGGTAGATCTGCACCTCTTTGGGTACGCGATTTCATCTCGATTGATTTCAAATCTCTCTCCCATTATTCTCCCATTATTTTGGTGGGTTATTATCCTCTATTTTTTTGTATATAGATCTATATTTTTTGAACTTAGATCTAGTCTTGTTGGATTTATATCTATATTTAATATATCTTTGTTCGTTTGACCATGGATTTAGGTTTTAGATCTAGACTTTGTTCTACATCATTATTCCATTCAAATTGAGGGCTTCCATTGGGTGAAAGCTCATCAAAAAATTGAGGTAGGTGGTCTATAATCCAAATCCCAAATTATTTATTTCAAATAAATATATGTAATTATATAATTTCTATTGGATTATTAGTAATTGAGTTTCATAAATTGAATTAATTAATTTGGTGAATTAATTAATTAAGGAATTGTGAAATTGGGGATATTGAATTGATAGATTAGAATAATTAATTTTTTAATTAATTATAAGATATTATAGATATTTAATTGAGATAATTAATTTTTGAGATATTGTGAATATTGAATTTGGATTTAGAGATAATTAATTGTTGAGTTAATTATCGTAATATTGAATAGGAATTTGGGGATAACTAATTGTGAGTTAATTATTTGACTATTGAATTTTGAATTGAATAATTAACTGTTGAATTAATTATATGATATTTAGTTTTTAGATATTAGTTAATTAATTAGTGAATTTATTAATCGGATTGATGTGCTTAATTAATTAGGGGAAATAATTTAAGGGATTGATGTGATTCACTAATTATTGAACATGTAATGATATTGAGTTGATTAATTAATTGTTGAATTAATTAATGAGATAAATGTGATTAATTAATTTTTGAATTAATTAATGGGTTGTAATGGTATATGAGAATTGAGACAATGAATGTTAATATTGGAATTCATGTTTAAATTGAGACAATGAATGGTAAAAATGACATTCATGTGTAAATTGAGACAATGAATGGTAACAATGGAATTCATGTCTAAAAATTGAGACAATGAATGGTAATAATGGAATTCATGTGTAAACTGAGATAATGAATTGTAAGAATGGAATTCATGTTTTAATTGAGACAATGAATGATAACAGTGGCATTCATGTGTGTATTGAGAGTTCAAGTGTCCTAAAAAAATTTGGGGTTTATGTGGTTAAATAAATATAATTTGATAATTTGATAAATGTTTATTTATTCATTTTATTTATTTATTTATAAAAATCCATACACTACTTGACTAGATATTGTTTTAGATGCCATTGGTGGTGGCCTACTGATTTGTACTCGCACCCTACTCAAGCTTCCTGATCAGTACCCGAATAGATTTCATAGTTGTAGGATAGTATAAGGGAAAAGGCTTTGTGTTAGATGGTTGAGTTGGGATGGAGTATAGACAGGGGAACCAAATGTGATTTAGGTCCTTCTTGGGAGTTTTCAGTGTCATTACTTTTGAGTTTCATTTTAAAACATGACACATACTCTAGCATGGCATATCTACTGTTTAATTTTGATATTGTATTTCTAGTTTTGGTCATCTTGTGATATTGGATTTTTGAGGTTATGTTATATAATTCTTTGGTTATTATTTATTTATTTCTACTAGTTTATTATTCCGATAAAGATGGTATAGTCCCCCCTTGGTAGATATTAGACCCTTGCTGCTAGATGACAACCTTTGGAGTATGGTGATGTTTTCTTGAGGTCATGTGTCCGAAAAACTCAAGGACCCGGTGTGTGGCACATGGGATAGGATGTTAAAAAGTGATATTAGATCCCATTTTTCTTTTATTTTCTTTTTTATTACTATTTCTTAAAGGTATATAAGAGACTAGGAAGAGTTGGGACTTGGTTATGAGATCATGCATGGGAGTATCTAACCCATGTATGGGGGAGTACCCAAGTACCGAGGGTGGGATTGTTATTATTGCTGCTTATTGTTATAGTTTATGTTATTTCACCTTTATTGATGCACTTTTTGTGTGATGTGATTATTATTTCATATATTGTTAAGATTTTACTCATGGACTAATAATTCATGAGATTTGAGTATGCATGCATCATTCTAGGAGTTCAAGATTATTTTGTAACATGCATAATTTTAGGCACTCATGGGAAAACAGGTTATAGGGGTTAGTTTTTGAACTCGAATTATTTTCCCAAGCTTGTGAAATTGAAATGGAAATGTGCCTAATATGAAATTGATAATTGTAAAGTGAAACAAGATGATAATAAATGGATTTATAATGAGAAATATTAAATGATAATGTGTATAATTTTTGTTAACCTTGACATAGATTTAGGACGGTTAAGGGTAGTGATAGCACATCAATTTTGATCATGTGGCAGGGCTTAGGGAAAAGACTTGTGTTGTATTATTATGTTTCTCCTATTATATAAATGTGACAAAGTGGTGTTATGTGTCCTAAGAAATGTTTTTGTCATTCTAGAGATATTCCTCCATGATGATGCTGGTTGAGAGGATGACATGAGGATATGGTTGGAGATGATCAGCCGGTAGTGGAACCTAAGGCACTGATAGTTACGAGTGAGGATGAAAGAGTGAAGTTCCAAGATATCTTTTCTCGCTTCATGCGATTCATGGAAAGAGATCCAGAGTGGGTTTTTAAGAGCTTTTCAGACTTTATGGGGGAGTTCTAGTTGCCGAATCCTCCAAATTTTACTAGAGAGGGTGGAACTAAGAGAGATGAATTCTGTATTGAGTCCATAGAGACTATACTTGACCATTTAGAGACTCCTGCTAATATATGGGTCAAGTTGGATACTTCTATGATACTAGGATCAATAAAACGCTGGTGGTATGTTCAAGTTTGTACTGGACATGTAACGACCCAAACTTTTATTAATGAAAATTTTTCTTGATCCAATTAAATGTATTATTATGTAAAATGGTTATATAAAACTTATTAAATTCCTTTGTTTTATGTATTTGGATTTTAAAATTCCATTAAAAAAGTTGACCATTGCTAATATATCCATTGAAGAATGATCACATGATTAGTATAAATATAGGGCTTTAAAAAATCCAATTTACTCAGACAAAGGAAGAAATAGCCACATCCCGTAGAATTGCTCCATACAAAGCCCATTTATTGGATCTCGTAATGGAGGTGGATTCATTAGGCTTATATCTTGACCAATCCTAATCTAAGTTTCAACACATTACGCTCAAATGGAACTGCCTATGGGAGAGGTGGAAGTTGATAGAGATTACCACCCCAACGATGTTATCCGAGCCACCCTAAGAGTCTATCACCATCGCAACCTTACCCTTCGGTTTTATGCGAGTGTTATAAGGGTTTATGTTATAAGACCCCAACTCTATGATTATTTACATTATTTTTGTATAGAGAATATACATTCATTTTATTATTGTTACTTTGTAAATAGTTTTTAAAGCAAAAATAACATTTTTAGTTAATATTCAATTAAGAAATTTATTTTGATGAATTAATGGATATTTTTTAATTAAATAATTTTTTAATAAAATATTATTTCTAAATTATTTTTTATTAAATATAAATGATTATATAATTTTTTTGAATATAATTGTAATTTTTATAATGGTTTGAGAGTTATTTTTGTCAAAACCCAAGAATTTTTGATAAATTTAAATTTTTATTTTAAAAGTAAAAAAACACATATTTAGAAAATTATTTAGATAAAATAAATATTATTTTTTAAATCCAGATGTCAAAATTATCCAATGGTGAATTTTTCATAATTTTCTGGGACAATCAATTTTTTATGTAAAAATTAAATACTGTTTAAATATATAATGTTTTTTATGACATCATAATGACCCAATAGTGATTTAATAAAATACTATAAATAAGTTTTTTCGGAAAATATATGTTTGAACATTAAAATAATGTTATTTTAGGATTGTTTGATTTATTTTACATAGCTTTAGTGGACCCCAAAGACTTATAAAATATTTTAACATTTTAAATTAATTTCCTTGAGAGTGTGACTCACCTTCACATAAGTAAGCCTACTATTTTAAGAAGTTAGACTATTGGCCTTATAAAATAATGTTTTCCACTCCTCTTTTTCAAAAACCATGGGATGGTTTGTAGTTTTGATTAGTTTAATGTGTGGTGTCCAAAAACTAAATAATAAAGAATTCCGTTTCTTTTCCTATATAAACCCACCCACGATCCCACTTCCTATTCAATCAAATCCTTTTTAGATTTACAAAAATATTCCCTCCTATATATAGAATCCTCATAAGGATCCTCAAGCTCCCATGAAGCCTCGCGCAAGCCTCTCCCAAAGCCTTTGTAACCACATTTCCAAGTAAGGGATTTATTCCTTTTTCATTTTTTCCAACTTTCTTTATGTTGTTATGCCATTTTAATTTCAACTAAAAATTATGGGGTATGATTTTTCACCTCCCCCATAATTACCTCCTTATTTTTTAATGATTATAGACCTATTTATCTCTCGTTTATTCCTCCCATGTACACCCGTTTCCATACTAAAATTCCCTAAGGAATTTCTCTCTTCTCATTTACATTCAAGAAATTATTTTGTATTATGAATCTAAATTCCGTTACATATGATGGGTTATGTATATATATGACCCAATTACTTTACATTTCATGTACATATTATGAGACACCACTTTATCTCTCATCAACCATTTTTATGAATTCTTATGTCACGTCATTATGCTGCCAAAATTGCACTGCGGTTTTTCTCAAGCCAAAGTCATTGTGTAGTGAATACCATGCCCATTTATCTATCATGGTTACTCACATTTATGTACATTTACTTATGGATTATATTGTTTCATGTATTAATTACACATTACTTTATCATGGAATAAATGATGATGTTTAATGAATCCATGTTGTATGATCTATGTGGCACACTTATGCATGAAATGAAATGTTTAAGAAGGGTGCACCCTGATAGCACCCCAATGCATTGGGTAAAGATTAGTATCATGATACATCAAGTGAAATGAGGGTTTACTCATGCTAATTAATGTTAAATTATGGTATAATCATGATCTATGTTCAATGATCCTTGGATCATGCTAATACCATGTTAAGTGTTGTTTCCACATTTCCATGTTATGATAATCATGCTATATCTTGCCTTTATGTTCATGTTTCTTTTATGATGAATTGATATTCCTATTTCCTAACATGTATTTTATTATTCATGTTAAAACTTTTTTAATCCCTTATTGGAATTTATATATCACCCTTTTCTTATGCACGTCCTCAGGTTATCCCATGCAATGCTAAGTATGAGGGAATTTAGTGGTCATGTAAATGAAGTTTTCAATAAAGATGTTGTGTTTCATGTTTTAAGTCATTATGTAATGTTCCTAAGCCTCAAATACACTGGACCTCTTGATCTTATCTGATGTATCAAGTGAATATTTTATGTAATAAATCATGTATAAGTGTGTAATAAAAAGTAGGGTTGCTATAGTTGGTATTAGAGTATAGGTTCAGTTATTTTTGGGATTAGGATTAGAAAACACTAGTGAAAGCCTTAAAAATAATATTAAGTATAATAAAAACATCCCTAAGTTTTGGTGAGTATTTAGTAAGTGGATTATAAAGTAAATACATCCTTTTTTGGATATGAGTAGGTAGAGGCGGCTTTGGCACAGATGTACCTAGGAGTGAAAACTCTGACAAGGAGTTTTGGGCTTGACCAAGTGTATCTTGGTACATGACAATGGGCCTTACTACACTCTTGGTTGTGACAATACAAAGGGTTATTCATTGGTAAATTCACAAGCTTAGTATGAAACATTGTTAAGGGAATAAAAAAATGCCCCTAAGAATATATGTTGTGAAGTAGGTCATGGATAACATAGATAGAAGCCTATAAGTTCATAAGTTAAGTAAATAAAAGTAATTTATAAGTCATCCATTTTTTATTTTGATTACCCTTTATGTGTTACCCCTAAATTTCCTTTTATTCCATCCAATGTCTTGTAATAGGAGGAATCAGGCTAACAACCGATGTGAAGATCAATGTGACGACTGTTCTAATGAGATGTCCAATCTGATGGGAGCGGGATTCATGAACTTTGTCATGATAATCTCTCATTTAACTCATGAATTGAATAGAAACATGGGTTAAGAGGAACTTTCAAGACCCCCTAAGAAAGAAAAAGTCACAATAGAGATATTCATGAGACAAATGACTCCTACTTTTAATGGATCATTCAATCCCTCAATCGTCGAACAATGTCTCAACTTCATTGAAAAGATCTTCTCCATCCTTCAATGTTCCAAACATGAGAATTTTCTTCTGGATGATTATCATATAGAGGGTGAAGCCAATCAATGGTGGACATTGATAAAAAATATGAAGCCTGAGTATGAGATTGAGGTGTTGGAATGGAAGGATTTCTAGAAAATGTTTTTTAATAAATATTTTCCTCACACCCTCTAACTTAAGATGGAAAGGGAATTACTTTCCCTCAAGAAAAAAGAAGAAGAATTCATCAGAGAATACAAGGAGAAATTCAAAAGTATTTCATGATATGCCTATGGATTTATTGTTACCCCCTAATTCAAGGTTGAGCACTTCTTTGGTGGGCTAAAACCTAGCCTATAGAAATCCCTATCGATCTGTGACTTAGATAGTTATGAGGAAATTTTCTGATGTAACCTCAAATTAAAAATGGATATCGAAAAATCTTAGGGGTATCATGGGGATAAAAAGAATAAGGTGGAATTTAATTATGGTGGTCTGATGGATAAATCCAACGGTGCTAAGAAAATCCAGCACCCCACTTTCCAAAGGTGCAGAAATATGTACCCTATAAATTTCTTGAAAGGGATGAGTAAATTCTTTTGGTGTAAAAGAGAAGGACACCTAGATATTAACTTCCGATAAGAGAAAACCGCGGCTGTGACAGAGGCGAGGAATGCTCCATTAGACATTCAACGCATTGTTCATTTCTTCAACTGCAAAGAAATAGGGAACCTTGCAAATCAGTGCCCTAAGACAAGGGTTTTCAGAGGCAACCATAACCTACAAGCCAACATGGGAGAGCTTTTTCCATCACTAGTGCTGAAGTGAACCACGACAACAAAGTTGGGATAAGTATGCTAGTTATTCATTCAAGAATAGTGAACACACTTTTTTTATTCTAGTTCTACTCATTATTTTATATCCCAAATATTTAGTAGAAAAATCACAACACCACCACAAATCATGGAAGTAAAGATTCCGGTGAGTACAACAAATGGGGAAATAATTTCATCCCATGAATATAACTCCTCCCCAGTCATAATTTGTGGATTTAACTTTGTAGTGAACCTCGTCATACTCCCTCTAGTATAATTTGATGAAATTCTTGGCATGGATTGGATTTCCTTATATAGAGCCAACATAAATTTCTATGAGAGGAAAATCAATCTCTATATGGAGAATCAACCCCCGGTTCTATACAAGTGTAAGGAGGAAGATGAATCTTCTTTAGCACCGTCATCTCAAGCGTGGATATTACTACCCTATGAGCATGCATATCTATCTTATATGATGGATTCTAAGGAAGAAACCATCATTTAAGACATTCCTATTGTGAGGGAATTTATTGAAGTGTTTCCTAAGGAATTTCCTGGTCTTCCTCTTAGAAGAGATGTTGAATTATCAATTGATCTTATACCTGGGACATTTCCAATATCCAAGACTTTGCATAGAATGGATTTTGTGGAGATTGAGGAGCTAAAGAAACAACTACAGGAGAATCTAGATAAATGGTTTATATTACCAAGTGCTTCACCATGGGGTGCACTAGTCCTCTTCATCAAGAAGAAGTATGGGTAAATGTGCCTTTGCATTGATTATCGCGAGCTCAACAAAATCATGATAAAGAACAAATACCCTATGCTAGGAATTGATGAATTTTTCGATAATATACATGGAGAACAATAATTTTCCAAGGTGGATTTTCGGTCTGGATATTACCAAGTAAGGGTGAAGAAGGAAGATATCCCCAAGACTGATTTTTGTACAAGGTACATGCACTATGAATTCATAGTAATGCCTTTAAAACTCAATAATTCTATAGAAATCTTCATGGACTTGATGAATAGAGTCTTTATATATTATCTCAGAAAATTTGTGGTATTCTTTATAGACAATATTCTAATATACTCAAAAAACAAGGAGGATCATGAGGAGAATCTAAGCACTGTACTAGAGACCTTGAAAAAGGAGAATCTCTATGAAAAGTACTGCAAGTGTGAGTTCTGGTTAAAGGAAGTATCATTCTTGGGCCATATCATCACAAGCAATGGGATATCTATGGATCCCTCAAAGAAAAATGCAATTGAGGGATGACCAATGCCAACATTGGTAATGAATATCTGTAGCTTATTGGGGTTAGCTAGATATTATCGTTGATTTTTGAGAAATTTCTCATGATTTTCCAACACTCTTACCAAGCTAAATCGGAAGGGAGTAAAGTTTTCTTGGAGTGATGAATGCGAAGAGAGCTTCAAGAAGTTGAAAAGGAGGATTATCACTATGCTCATGCTCACACTACCCACAAGTGGATAACTTTTTGTGGTATTTAGTGATGCTTCGAAGAAGGGCCTGAGTTGTGTGTTGATGAAAAATGATAAAGTCATTGCATATGCTTCAAGGAAATTGAAAGCTCATGAGAAAAAAAATCTAACACATGATCCAGAGTTAGATTTAGTAATCTTCACTTTGAAAATTTAGAGGCATTACATTTTTGGGGAGAAGTGTGAAATATATAAAGATCACAAAAGCCTCAAGTATATATTCATACATAAAGAGTTAAATATTCACCAACTAAGATGGTTATAGCTGATCAAAGACTATGACTGATCAATCCATTACCACCCTGGGAAAGCGAAAAAGGTGGTGGATGCTCTAAGTAGAAAGGAACCAACAATTCTATCATTGATGAGAATTGAAAAGGATCCAATCTTCATATCTTTGATGAAGATAGACATGGGAATCATAAAGAAGTAAACTTCATCAATCCTTTCACAAATTATTGCTCAAACTTATCTTTTGGAAAGGTTAAAGGATGCTCAAATGGATGATGTGAGAATTCAGAAGAAGGTGGAAACTTTTAGAAAAGGGAAAACCTCGGAGTTTAATGTCAATGAAAAAGGAATTGTGAGATTTCAGTCAAGAATATGTCTTCCACCAAATCCAAAGTTAAAGAAAGAACTTTTAGATGATTCACATAGTTCAAATTTATACATTCACCTAGGAAACACAAAGATGTATCGAGATCTCCGAGAGCATTATTGGTGGTATTACATGAAGAAGGAGATCACTAAGTATACATCAAAGTGCTTGGTATGTCAGCAAGTGAAGGTTGAGAGGTAGAAGTCTAAGGAGATGATGCAACCATTACTCATACCAACATAGAAATGGGAGAAAATCACCATGGAATTTGTCACCAGACTTCTGAAGACATGCAAAGGAAACAATGCTATCTAGGTTGTTGTGGATTTTCTTACAAAGACTACACACTTCATTGAAATTAAAGAGGATTTATCACTTGATCAACTGGAAAAAATATATATTAGAGATGTGGTAAGTCTATATAGAGCACCACTATAGATTGTATCCGATTGAGATCCAAGATTCACCTCTAAGTTTTGGAAGAGTCTTCAACATGATTTGGATACTGGGCTGAACTTTAGTACGACTTATCATCCTCAAACTGATAGCCAATCTGAGTGGTCTATCCAAACACTTGAGGACATGTTGAGAGAATTATCAATGAACTTAAAAGGAGGAGAGGATCAACATCTTCCTCTAGTTGAGTTCTCTTACAATAATAGTTTCCACTGAAGCATCCAAATGGCTCCTTATGAAGCCCTATATGGGAAGAGGTGCTGAACACCGACATGTTGGGATGAAGTTTGGGAGTAGAAAATCCTAGGTCCATAAATTTTCAACGAAATGGTGGAGAAGGTTAAGACCATCCATCAGCACATTAAAGCCACTCAGAGTTGAAAAAATAGCTATACTGATAATCATAGACAAGACCTAGTGTTTGATGTCAGAGACATGATGTTCCTCTACATATCACCATGGAAGAGAGTTATGAGACTTGGGAAGAAGGGAAAGCTTAGTCCAAGGCACATCGACCCTTTTGAGATCCTTGATTGCATTGGAGTAGTGGCCTATTGACTAAAACTCCCACCGAACCTATCTCAAGTACATGATGTATTCCATATATCACTCTTGAAGAAGTACATACCAGAACCATCATATGTACTCAATCTAGAGGTGGTACCATTGGAGAATGACCTCTCCTATTAAGAGAATCCGGTGAAGATCTTAGATCGTAGTGATTTTTTTTACGAAATAAGACAATTCCCCTCGTCAAGGTGTTGTGGCGAAACCAAAAGTTTGAAGAAGCAACGTGGGAATCAGAGGAAGTGATGAAGCAGAGTTACCCACATCTATTTTAGTGTGGGAAAAGGCAATTTTGAGGGAAAAATTTCTTAAGGGGGGAAGATTTTAATGACACAAACTTTTTATTAATGAAAATTTCTCTCAATCCAATTAAATGTCTTATTATGTAAAATGGTTATATAAAACATATGCACTTCCTTGGTTTTATGTTTTTGGATTTTAAAATACCGTCAATAATTGTGACCATTTCTAATATAGCCACTGAACAGTGATCACATGATTAATATAAATATAGGGCTTTAACAAATCCAATTTACTCAGACAAAGGAACTAATGGACTCATCCAATAGAATTGATCCATATGAAGCCCATTTGTCAGAGCTCGGAAAAGAGGTGTCATCATTGGGATTTTCTCTTGACCAAGCCCAAGCTGAGATTTAACACGTTAAGCTCAAACGAAACAGCCTACAAGAGAAGTGAAAGTTTATAGAGATTACCACCTGAGAAATTTTATCCGATCCACCCCAATAGTCTGTCACCATCACACAACTTACCATTCAGTGTTATGAGGGTGTTATAAGTGGTTATGTGAAAATACCCTATCACTATGATTACGTACATTATTTTTTTAGAGAATATACATTCATTTTATTATTGTTACCTTATAAATAGTTTTAAAGAAAAAATAGAATTTTTAGTTAATATTAAATTAAGAAATCTATTTTGATGAATTAATTTATTTTTTTGAATTAAATAACATTTCAATAAAATATTATTACTAAATTACTTTTTACTAAATATAAATGATCATATAATTTTTATGAATAAAATTGTAATTTTTAAATGTTTGAAAGATATTTTTGTCAAAACCCATAAATTTCCGATAAATGTCGGTTTTTATTTTAAAATTAAAAAATCACATATTTAGAAAATTATTTAGATAAAATGAATATTATTTTTGGAATTTGGAAGTCAAAATTATCCAATGGTGATTTTTTCATAATTTTCTGAGACAGTCAAATTTTTGGGTAAATATTAAATACCGTTTAAATATATAATGTGTTTTATGATATCATAATGACCCAATAGTGATGTAATAAAATAATATAAATGAGGTGTTTCGGAAAATATATGTTTTAAGATTAAAATAATGTTATTTTAGGTTTGTTTGATTTGTTTTACAAAGCTTTAGTGGACCCTCCAAGACTTATAAAACATTCTAACTTTTTAAATTAATTTCCTTGAGAGTGTGACTCACCTCCAAATAAGAAAGCCTAATATTTTAAGAAGTTAGGTCATTGGACTTATAAAATAATTTTTTCCACTCCTCTTTGGAAAAAACCATGGGAAAAAACCAAGGGCTGGATTGTGGTTTTGATTAGTTTAATGTGTGGTGCCCAAAACTTAAATGATAAAGAATTCCCTCTCTTTTCCTATATAAACCCAACCATGCTCCCACTTCCTCTTCACTCAAAGCCTTTGGATCTCAACCAAAATCTTCCCTGATCTCTCTATAATCTTTATAAGTCTCCCCAAGCTCCAAATAAGCCTCTCTAAAGCCTCTCCCAAAGCCTCTAGGATCACACTTCCTTGTAAGGGATTTCTTCCTTTCTCATTTTTTCCAACTTTCTTTATATTGTTATACCCTTTTAATTTCAATTAAAAATATTGGGTTATGATTTATAACCTCAATAATAATTAACTTCTTATTTTTTAATGATGAGATACCTATTTCTCTCTCATTAATTATTCCCATGTACACCCGTTACCATGCTGAAATTCTGTAAGGAATTTCTATCTTCTCATTTACATTCAAGAAATTATTTTGTATTATGAATCTAAATTCCATTAACTATGATGGAAAACATATCTATACATACCCCTTACTATCCATTTCATTTAAATATGATGAGAAACCCCTTTATCTATAATAAACCATTTTTATGAATTCTTATGTCATGCTGTTATGCTACTGAAATTGCAGCGCGATTTTTCTCAAGCCGAAGTCATTGTGTAGTGAATACCATGCCCATTTCTATATCAAGGGTATTAAAATTTGATTAGACACTAGAATATGATAATATTAATTGTTTATATTTTAATATTAATGTTCTTTATTAATCATAAACATAATTTTTAGTGAATTTTACACTTTGAACATTATTTCATATTATAATTGTAATTCTTTCTTAAAATGTACTATTACATGGTAAATTTTTGAACACCATATACAAAACCCAATTATCCTGATTTTATTTTCATATTTAATTTTCATGTTTCTAATTACATTGGTAAAAATTAATAATTTTGGAGTACTTGAAGATTCACATTGGAAGACCACCAAAATGGGCTTTCATGGCAACACATTCTGGGAAAAGTAAACTGAACATCATCCCAATAAAGAGATTGTAGTGTCCAGGATACAATACCAATGATTCTAAAAATTTAAATAAAGATATAGGAAATCATGGGGAAAATTTAGTTAAATATTTTCCAAATATAATTCAGATTTTTGAAAGGATTTCCATGTGTCCCAAGTTGGAAATAAAATTCGGGGTCAGATTCTTTGGTCCAGAAAAACAAACCACCAATTTAATCATATCTAAAAAAAATTCATTTGGGATGAAATTTTACAGGAGATTAGGATACATATGGATATTAATTTTATTATTCTATGTTCTAATATAATTCTTCCATATATAAGGTAATTTTGACACCTCTTTTCGGTGGATGCAAGATGGCTTCCACTTCAGGTCAAGAGTGGAAAAGTCTAAGTTCCACAAGATTTCCACCACCTTAAGCCTGCCATACTCAATTGGGATGACTTTCAATATTGGAGGCTCTACCCAAGGCTTCCAAAATACCTATTTAAGGAAGTGGTGGTGAAGGAGTTTATCATCTTTGGTTCTTTGTTTAATTTTAATTCTATGCTTCATTTTTATTGTCTCAAGTTTGTATTTTCCATGTAAGTTATTCTAATTCATCTTAGTTTCTTAATACAAGTTCTTATTCTCATCTTATTCTATTCTTATTCATATCACGTTGATACTATTGGCTCAAGGTGTGAATTTATTCACACCAAACCTTGTGAAATTATCACACAATGGTGGAGTTATCGTTATTTCATTATTTTTTTACTTCTCCATTTCCTCCCTCACGGGTCTACTTCCCGTTTCCATTGAAACCATAGAATCATTGGACGACTAACCCACTTATGGTTTAATACAAGTGAGTATAAAGGGGATGTATTGGATGTTATTTCTCACTCCATTAATATCTAATAACTTTGTTAAATTGAGAATTTTGTTTGACGATCTTTAAACTCCTTCATCCTTGTTGAATTTAAGGCCACATACGTCAAGTGTTAATACGAAACTTTACCTTGGAGTGATAAAAAATTTGATCCTTAAAGTGTATAGATTATTAGTATAGAGTTTTTAGGAATTAAACATGTAACAACCCAGGTAAATAAAGAATATGAAATTTTCATATTTATCCATATTTGTGAATAAAATATTAATATTAATTTAAAGGGGACGATATTCCCAATGGTGTACCCAATACACAACAACGAGTTTTTTTGGGAATCTTACATTGCACTCTAATAATAAAATAATATTATTTTAAATTGTAGTTAATGCATAGCTTTTTCAATGGCAGGAATGAAAAGAACTAACTACAATATGATTATATATGTTTGTCAAATATTTTTACTTTTTACAATAAATGTTAGAGGATTAAAAATGCGAATGAATCCAATTTTAAGCATAAACATTCTAATACTCTTTAAAAGGTCGATTAACTGCCTTTTGATAACAAACCTCTTTTAAATACACTTTTTGAAAATTTTATGTGTTATATTTGACAAAATAAAATTCTTCTTTAGAATCGGGACATCAAAATTTACTTTATGTAATTTTTTGGTATTTTTCTGATAAAGTTCATTTTTTAATGAATAGTGAAAAATCTTGTATTTTAATTCAAAACCTATTTTTAGTATAATTTATTTATATGATTAGATTATCTTTTGAATTGGTTTTAAAGTGAAATTAGAATATATTTTTACCATTTAAACCAATAGTGGTCGTTGGAATTAATTTCATCTTGAAATTGGACTTAAACTAGTGTCAATCTTTTGATACTTATTGTTTCATAAAAACACGCTATTTGCTCTGACAGCGGGAATTAATTATTAAATTAATTAATGTAACTTATATGTTTTGAATTTTGTAAAATAGACATCATTTTTGAATTCATAATATCAAATATAGCTTAGGGTGAATTTTTGGTATTTTTCTGGAAAACTTCAGTTTTTGATGAATAGTGAAACCACTAAGTGGTACTTAAAAAACTGATTTTTCGTTTAAATGAAAATTTTCCACCTCTGTGTTTTGAATTTCAAAAATATGACATACATGGTTGTCATTAAGAAGTAAAATGTGGTTCAATGGGATTAAAATATTTTTTTAGTGAATAGTAACTTTTAAGTTTTAATCGCGATTAGAGGTAATTAGTGTACCTTAAGGTAAAAATATTGTTTTAATAATATAAAATGACCTAGACACATGTCCTACCCTCATTTGATGAGTCATGGCCGACCAAGACAATCCATGGGTCAACTTGGGGACCCCATGGAGCCACTTTTCTTGGAAAATGACATTAATACCTTTTTATTTAAAGTTAAAATTACAATGTCACAAACATGTGTTGTTTTACAAAAGCAATTTTTAGATGGGGTTATAAAAGTCATATTTTTGACTATAAATATTCATTAGAAAGCTGAAAAAATTTCATACATCATGATATTTTGTTTATAATTTTTAGAAATTAAATAAATTAATTTATTTATGACACCGTGATGATGCACTGATTACCTCATAAATGAACGATTTAAATAAAATGAGAAGATAGGGTGAAATATAAGTATTAAACTTGTTACAAACCTATTGGATGGGCATATTTAGAAACCTTATCACCTTATCCAAGAAATATATCCTTTTGGGACCTTTTAAATCCGAAAAGCATTTTATAATAAGGTAATATTTTATAACTTTCCAAGAGTGCCCCTCCTCTCCTCTTATAAAAGGCCCCCACTTCTACCACCTTACACACACCTCTCAAGCCTTTGGATCGGCCAAAACCTGACCATTTAATCTCTCCACATCCCTATATTCATCATTTAAGCCTCACTTTGGGAAGAATCATTTCCAAGGAAGCCTTGGAGCTCAAATCAAAGAGAGTTACCCGATTTAAAGGTAGTGTCCTCTCTTGTGTTCTTATGTTTTATTTTGCTTCTACAACCCTCTAAACTATTTTTATTACTTTCTATTGTAACAAAACCAGTATCTTCAATATACTAGGATGTTTTTATGTGAAGGATTATAGCTACACTTACACACACCTTCGTCTAATGGTTAAAGAACAAACTGTTTCTGTGGATGGCGAATTACTGCCTCACGAAACGATGATTGTTCAATATTATTTTAACACCTTCAAAGGTGGACATTAAGATGTAACTATATTTATATATGATATATAATATGTTTATTTTTTTTAAGCTTCTGTATTTTTCATTTATGGCATACCTTTATGGTTTCCATTATGGGTAAACGCGATATCTTCATTTTAGGAAGTGCGGACTACCGCCCCTCAAAGTGATTTGATTCGTTAATGCCATATGTGGGACGTATAAAGGATGGAATTAATGGTATTAAATATTATATCCTACGGGAATTATAATATACCTTTATATCATTATTATTTAATTCCATTGAATACAAAAAAAGAAGAAATGAAAGTAGCGTTCATGCTTACGTACGACTTACCGTCTCCATGAACTGTACATTTCATTTCTTATCTCCAAATGTTATGTACTATTATAAGTACATATATATAATGGATATATATGTAATATATTACATCTAAATTATGGATATAATTCTGGAATTATAATATATATATCTCTCATTTTGTTTTAACTCCATTAATATGAAAAAAATGAAAGTAGCGTTTATTTGTACGTACGACCTACCGTCTCCATGAACGGTACTTTTAATTTTTTATCTCCAAATTCTATGGAATAGTATAAAATGAATATATAATGTATATATATGATATTTAAAACATAAATACTATTCTGGATATGATGTACCTATAACTACATGGAAAATTATTTTCCAACAAGTTCAATTTTTACTCATGTACCGAACATCGACAAAAACGTCTGATATGAAATCACTTTATTAACTAATTATTATAACATTATAATATGTGATATGAACTGAATAATAATAATTAAAGGAGTTCCTTAAGAAATTATAAATTGGCCAAATTTATTTATTCAGGAGATTAAAGAACTATCGAGTCATGTCGGACACGAGGTAAGTGATCTTACCCCTCACTTTCTTTTTAAGTACTCTCCTTTATGTCACTTCTTTTAAGCACCTATTTGTTATGTTTTGGGATGTTATTTTATATTACTCTTGCTTTAAATTTTATTTTAATATGATTAGAGACCCTATTTGATCTCATCAATCCATTTTTGGAAGTTTTAAGTGGCGCCGTTAGGCTGCCGAGTTTTCGTAAGGGATTTTTCATCTCACTTTTATTCCCGTGAGATTTATGCTACATTTGCCACCATTTCCTTTGAGTGGTGTATTTACTGCCAATTATTATACTTATTTTTTAATATAATTCCATTTATGGGTATTTAAATATTCATTGTATGACACTTCTTCAATGGGGTGTACGTTTCGAAAGTTACCCAAGTCGACAAGGGAACCTTTCACCCTCCTCTTTTTAAAAGACTTCTTTTGTTATGTCTTTTAATTCACATACTATTATGTTGGGATATGTTATTCTATATAATTATTTATGTAAATTTTATGATCAAGTGATGAGATAACCTTTTTATCTCTCATCAACTCATTTTCTGAATTTTGAAGTGACACCGTTAGGCTGTCGAATTTTACCAAGGGAACTTTTTAACCCAATTTCGATTTCTTTGGGTTCAACATGTAGTTATTGAATATGTCTTCCTTTGAATATATGTGAATGAAATTTTATTGTTTTACACTTAATATCCACTTATATTGGGTGTATTTATATTTTTTACACATAATTTTGAGATTGATTTATCCTTAATTTAAGGATACCTTCTTTATAAGGCATTTCATCACATTTTACATTTCTATTGAGACTTCATTGTTGTTATGAACCAATTCACTATTATATGGTGTATATAATGTCTTTTGGAATATTATATCATGAATCCATTTATTCTCATGATATTATAAAGTTCTGATTAAATGTTATTCCTCAATTATTGTATTCAAGTGTCTCTAATTTTTCTAAAAACCCTTTAACCAAAATATCGCTTTAAATGTTTTAATGATTTGTTCTTATTAATATCCATGTTTTAAAAATGGTTTTAAGGATTTATTTATATGTATATTAATGGTTTAAAATGTTAAAAGATTCAAGGTGGTATGGGACACTTTGATTCAAAAATATCTTTATTAAATGTTTTAAATGGTTTTGAAAATGGTTTTTTTGAATGGATTCATTATTTCAATATCCTAAAATGTTATATTGTGATTGAAATGTTGAAATGTTATGTTTCCTTTATGCATGTTTTATGTGATACGTTTATGTTATGGTTCTTGAGCATTGTTATGAAAATGGGTGGTTCCGTGATAAACAAAGGGCGGGTGAGCCCGATATAGCTCTCCAATGCAATGGGTAACACGAAGGGGTTAAACGTTAAGGTTTCTCCGAAGAGATTTAGGGAATATACTATGATGGGTATTCCAAACGTAACCAAGAGGGTTACTCCCTACGTAAGAATGTTATGAATGCCTCAAGTTACCTTTATGCCTTATGATTTCTATGATTTATTCAGGATTTGATGAGGTATGTTAAAATGATTATGTTTTATGAGTAAAGTATGATTTCATACATGGAATAATGTTTTCTTTTCATACTTTTATATCCCTTACTGAACTTTTTATGATCATACCAAGATTTTGAAATGTTTTTCACAGGTCAAGGAAAAGGTACTTGATATGATGATAGTGTCAAGGAAGTGTCAAGAAAGAATCCATGTATTATTTTAAATATGTTTCCGTTGATGGGAAAAAATGAATACTATATTTTATGTAACCACTTTGTTTAAATGTGGAATGTAATTCATGATTTATGATCTAATTCTCTAAAACTCTAAACCTGAAAAGATCCTCAATGTGAATTATTCATTTAATTCAATATTAAGTAAGGTTTAAGGCCGGGGCCTTATAGTTGGTATCATAGGTCAGTTTAGATAACTTTAGAGGTTAGGGTATTCTTTAAGCATAAGTGACATTACCATAATGGTTAGGATTTCAGAAAGAGTCCTAGTTTTAGGGAAAGTGAATGAGTAAGTATATCTTAGTGTTTATCTTCCTCATTAGTACATGATGGTTTTGTTGATATACTCACACTGACATTTATCTTTTTAGTGAATGGATGGATCTACCAGGCACCAAAGTGACAATAGGTTTGAAGGAAACTGTGGTGGTTCTCTGATTAAGAGACTGGATGAAATGAGGGATTCAATGAGAAATATCGTGGTTGTTCTAAACCAACTATCAGGGAGTCATGATCAACCACTTGAACCTTGGTATGTTCTGTAATGCATCATGTACGAGATGACCAATCGATGTGGAAGTTCAGGTAATAATTATAAAGGTAACCATTAGGGTTTATATGATCCTTACTTTTAAGGTAATTATGGGTTATTATATGTTATGATGGAAAATGAAAGGCATGAGATACACTTGAGGTTAAAATATGTTATGATTATTTTTGAAGATTTTATCTCATTTTGGGGAATGTTTTAAGAATTATATAGTTTTGGAAAAAGGACAACACGCAGACCATGTGACAACTCGTCGCGTCGGACAAAGCTGTGGGAATCGAACCCACAACCAAAGTGCGACTGGTATTTATCGCCTACCACTGGACTACGTGAATTCCATGGTTAATTTGACTAATTATTTTTAGTTAGATGATTTTAGGAATCAAGAGTAACTTTATTTTTGGTTATCTATGGAAATGATTAACCTATCATGGAGGATATGTGATTAGGTTAATTACTTTTCAATATAGGAATTTAAGAGAAACTGATGTTATTTGGAGATAAAAGTTAATTTTTAACTTGGAAGACTATGTGATTAAATCCTTCAAATATTTGGGTTTAAATATTATATTGGTTTAATTTGAATAATTTTATGGAAAATTGTTTATTGAATGGTCTTCGTTGAACTTTGGGTTTTGTTGGACAAATTTTGGAGATTAAGAATAGATTTTCTTTTTATAAAGGATTATACTTTTTTGGATTATCTGATCTCATACTAACAATTTTGGTTTTGGATTTTGTCTAAAGACATGGGAAATATATAGTTCTCTTATGTGGATTAGGTGATTCTCAAGAAGTTGATTATAGTACTCTTAATGCGAACAAGTCTTCCTAAAAACTCGTCTTTTGGAGAAAATATGAGTTTGATTAAGGAATCTAGTAAAATTTGAAAGTCTACGTGACAAGTAAGTATGTTTAATTATGATTTAGTAAAGCTCAAAAATAAATTCCTAAATGAAGAGTAACTTAAAACAAAAATTTTGTCTGTTAACTTTCCCTACTGGGGAATCGAATACAATTTAACCCATCACAAGTTTGTGATTTTATTATGGTTAACTTTCTCCTAGACATGTTTACTATCACTCTCCCTCAGAACATGACCCTTTGTTTTTTCCTCCATGTACATGTTTTCCTACATGGAATCTTAGTATGGGTAAACTCGGGTGACCTTTGTTCTTATCTTTCTTTATTTTAAAGTTGTTTTACTGACTCTTGTTCCGATGTGGGATTTTCAATGATGTTTCCGAGCCCAATTTTAAAATTACGAGGATGCAATTCCCAAAAGGGGGGAAGGATGTAACACCCCAGGTAAATAAATAATATGAAATTTTCATATTTATCCGTATTTGTTAATAAAATATTAATATTACTTTAAAGGGGACGTTATGCCCGATGGCGTACCCAATACGCAACAACGAGTTTCTTGGGAATCTTACGTTGCACTCTAATAATAAAATAATATTATTTTAAATTGTAGTTAACGCCTAGCCATTGTAATAGAGGGAATGGACAGAACTAACTACAAAATTATTATATATGTTTGTCAATTATTTTTACTTTTTGTAAATTTTTGGTATTTTTCTGATAAAGTTCATTTTTTTAATGAATAGTGAGAAATGTTGTATTTTAATTCAAGACCTCTTTTTAATCTAATTTATTTATATGATTATATTATCTTTTAAATTGATTTTAAAGTTAAATTAGAATATATTCTTACCATTTAATCCAATAGTGGCCGTTGGAAATAATTTCATCTTGAAATTGGACTTAAACTAGTGTCAATCTTTTGATACTTATTGTTTCATAAAAACACGCTATTTGCTCTGACAATGGGAATTAATCATTAAATTAATTAATGTAAATTATATGTTTTGAATTTTGTAAAATAGAAATCATTTTTGATTTTGGAATATCAAATATAGCTTAGGTTGAATTTTTGGTATTTTTCTGGAAAACATTAGTTTTTGATGAATAGTGAAACCACTAAGTGGTACTTAAAAAACTGATATTTCGTTTAAATGAAATTTTACCACCTATGTGTTTTGAATTTCAAAAATCCGACATACATGGTTGTCATTAAGAAGTAATATGTGGTTCAATGGGATTAAAATAAATTTTTTGGTGAATAGTAACTTTTTAGTTTTAATCGCGATTAGAGGTAATTAGTGTAGTTTAAGGTAAAAATAATGTTTTAATAATATGAAATGACCTAGACACATGTCCTACCATCATTGTATGATTCATGGCCGACCAAGAAAATCCATGGGTCAACTTGGGGACCCCATGGAGCCACTTTTCTTGGAAAATGACATTAATACCTTTTTATTTAAAGTTAAAATTAAAATGTCACAAACATGTGTTGTTTTACTAAAACAATTTTTAGATGGGGTTATACAAGTTATATTTTTGACTATAAATATTAATTAGAAAGATAAAAATATTTCCAACATCATTATATTTTTTTTATAATTTTTAGACATTAAATAAATTAATTTATTTATGACACTGTGATGATGCAGTGATTACCTCATAAATGAATGATTTAAATAAAATGAGAAGATAGGGTGAAATCTAAGTCTTACACTTGTCACAAACCTATTGGATGGGTGTATTTAGAAACCTTATCACCTTATCCTATAAATATATCATTTTGGGACCTTTTAAATCCGAAAATCATTTTATAATAAGGTAATGTTTTATAATTTTCCAAGAGTGCCCCTCCTCTCCTCTTATAAAAGCCCCCCCCCCCCCTCTACCACCTTACACACACCTCTCAAGCCTTTGGCTCAGCCAAAACCTGACCATTTCATCTCTACCCATCCTTATCTTCATCATTGAAGCCTCACTTTGGGCAGAATCCTTTCCAAGGAAGCCTTTGAGCTCAAATCAAAGAGAGTTACCCGATTTAAGGGTAGTGTCCTCTCTTGTGTTCTTATGTTTTATTTTGCTTCTCCAACCTTCTAAAATCTTTTTATTACTTTCTTTTGTAACAAAAACAGTATCTTAAACATACTAGGATGTTTTTATGTGAAGTATTCTAGCTACACTTACACACACCTTCGTCTAATTGTTAAAGAACATACTGTTTCTGTGGATGACGAATTACTGGCTCACGAAACGATGATTGTTCAATATTCTTTTTACACCTTCAAAGGTGGACATTAAGATGTCAATATATTTATATATGATATATAATATGTTTATTTTTTCCTTAAGATTCTTTATTTTTCATTTATGGCATACCTTTATGGTTTCCATTATGGGTAAACGCGATATCTTCATTTTAGGAAGTGCAGACTACCACCCCCTGAAAGTGATTTGATTCGTTAATGCCATATGTGGGACATATAAAGGATGGAATTAATGGTATTAAATATGATATCCTACTGGAATTATAATATACCTTTATATAATTATTATTTAATTCCATTGAATACAAAAAAAATAAATGAAAGTAGCGTTCATGCGTACGTACGGCTTACCGTCTCCATGAACGGTACATTTCATTTCTTATCTCCAAATGTTATGTACTATTATCAGTACATATATATAATGGATATATATGTAATATATTACATCTAAATTATGGATATAATTATGTAATTATAATATATATATCTCTCATTTTGTTTCAACTCCATTAATATGACAAAAAATGAAAGTAGCGTTCATGCGTACGTACGGCCTACCGTCTCCATGAACGGTGCTTTTAATTTTTTATCTCCAAATGATATGGAATAGTATAAAATGAATATATAATGGATATATATGATATTTAAAACATCAATACTATTCTGGATATTATGTACCTATAACTACATGGAAAATTATTTTCCAACAAGTTCAATTTTTACTCATGTACTGAACATCGACAAAAACGTCTGATATAAACTCAATTTATTAACCAATTATTATAACATTATAATATGTGATATAAAATGAATAATAATATTTAAAGGAGGTCCTTATGAAATTATAAATTGACCAAATTTTATTATTTAGGAGATTAAATAACGATCGAGTCATGTTGGACATGAGGTAAGGGATCTTACCCCTCCCTTTCTTTTTAAGTACTCTCCTTTATGTCACTTATTTTAAGCACCTATTTGTTATGTTGGGGGATGTTATTTTATATTAATATTGCTATAAAATTTATTTTAATATGATTAGAGACCCTATTTTATCTCATCAATCCGTTTTTGGATGTTTTAAGTGGCGCCGTTAGGCTGCCGAGTTTTCGTAAGGGATTTTTCATCTCACTTTTATTCCCGTGAGATTTATGATACATTTGCCACCATTTCCTTTGAGTGATGTATGTAATGAAAATTATTATACTAATTTTGTAATATAATTCGATTTATGGGTATTTATATATTCATTGTATGACACTTCTTCAATGGGGTGTACGTTTTGAAAGTTACCCAAGTCGGTAAGGGAACCTTTCAACCTCCTCTTTTTAAAAGACTTATTTTGTTATGTATTTTAATTAACATACTATTATGTTGGGATATGTTCTTCTATATCCTTATTGATGGAAATTTTATAAACAAGTGATGATATACCCTTTTTATCTCTCATCAACTCATTTTCTGAATTTTGAAGTGACGCCGTTAGGCTGTCGAATTTTACCAAGGGAACTTTTTAACCCAATTTCGATTTCTTTGGGTTCAACATGTAGTTATTTAATATGTCATCCTTTGAATATGTTTTAATGACCTTTTATTGTTTTACACTTAATATCCACTTATATTGGTGTATTTATATTTGTCACACATAATTTTGAGATTGATTTATCCTTAATTTAAAGATACCTTCTTTATAAGGGATTTCATCACATTTTACATTTCTATTGAGACATCATTGTTGTTATGCACCAATTCACTCTTATATGGTGTATATAATCTCCTTTGGAATATTATATCATGAATCCATTTATTCTCATGATATTATAAATTTCTGATTAAATGTTATTCCTCAATTATTGTATTCAAGTGTCTCTAATTTTGGTAAAAACCCTTTAACCAAAATATTGCTTTAAGTGTTTTAATGATTTGTTCTTATTAATATCAATGTTTTCAAAATGGTTTTAAGGATTTATTTATATGGATATTAATGGTTTAAAATGTTAAAATCTTCAAGGTGGTATGGGACACTTTTATTCAAAAATCTCATTATTAAATGTTTTAAATGGTTTTGAAAATGGTTTTTTTGAATGGATTCATTATTTCAATATCCTAAAATGTTATATTGTGATTGAAATATGGAAATATTATGTTTCCTTTATGCATGTTTTATATGATACGTTTATGTTATGGTTCTTGGTAATTGTTATGAAAATGGGTGGTTCTGTGATAAACGAAGGGCGGGTGAGCCCGATATAGCTCTCCAATGCGTTGGGTAACGCGAAGGGGTTAAACGTTAAGGTTTCTTCGAAGAGATTTAGGGAATATACTGTGATGGGTATTCCAAAAATAACTAAGAGTGTTACTCCCTACGTAAGAATGTTATGAATGCCTCAGGTTACCTTTATGCCTTATGATTTCTATGATTTATTCATGATTTGATGAGGTATGTTAAAATGATTATGTTTTATGAGTAAAGTATGATTTCATACATGGACTAATGTTTTCTTTTCATACTTTTATATCCCTTAATGAGCTTTTTATTCTCATCCCAAGTTTTTGAAATGTTTTTCACAGTTCAAGGGAAAGGTTCATGATATGATGATAGTGTCAAGGAAGTGTCAAGAAAGAATCCAGGTTTTATTTTAAATATGTTTTCGTTAATGGGAAAAAACGAATACTATATTTTATATAACCACTTTGTTTAATGTGGAATGTAATTCATGATTTATGATCTAATTCTCTAAAACACTAAACCTGAAAAGATCCTCAATGTGAATTATTAATTTAATTCAATATTTAGTAAGGTTTAAGGCCGAGGCCTTATAAAACAAGTAAGTGATGATGTTGTTTCATCATCTTAAATGAACCCATCTCAAATATAAGAAATTGAAATAATTGAAAAAGGAATTTATCCAATCCACCCGAGCGATAACCTAGGATCAAATCATTATCTTAATTTGAATTAACTTATACCTATTATTTATCCTTTAAAACCATATAAAATAAAACCAAAATTTTCTATTTCATAGCTAAAAACAATCCATATAATGTAAATGTCTATATGTTACTTCTTAGGTCTCTGAGGAATTGACAACCCAAGCTATACTACAAGCGACCGCTTAACCCTAAAATCTTGGGAAAATTTGGGAAAGAACAAATTTTGAAGCAGTTGATGGGGACATAAGTAAGTTATATTAGAAACTATAATTCCTTTCTCACCCCAATTTATCGATTCTCACCCCCATTCCTCTTATCTTTTCACCTTTCTGTTTGTGTGTGTCCTAATAATCTAAAATCCTAGTTTCAGTCTACTCTAATGGAGTCTCTTTAACATTACCCTATCTTAAACCCATGTTGTAATGAAATTGGAAATAATTATTTGGAATACCCTAACTCAATGTATTTATTTGATCAATCCTTGAATGATCACCCCACACTCGGTGAGATGAATAATCATTTAAATTATGACTGTTTAAAGGATAAATTTCTAGCCCTCTCAAGGATGGTTTAAGAGATAAATCTTGGGGGAGTTCATGATATTCAACCTCATAAAAATTATATTCCTCAAACATTGATTGAAAAATTGTGTAATAAAATGGAGATAATGAATTATGTGGTTTCATATTTGAGATTAGAACTATAATGCATTAATACTTGTGAGGAACTCATCCCTACACTGAATGTCCCTTCCATAACCTTATATGGAGTGTCTAGTTTACCCCAAACCTCTCATGAATTTATTGAATAAACAACCTTTGGATTTGAGGTAGGAGAAGTGAATCATGAAATTTTTGGAGGGTATTTAAATTTGGAGGAAATTGATTTCATGTATTCACAAGAGGGAAATTTGACATCATGGATTGAGTACCCATATTATAGACCCATTAACAATTTTTTAGAAACACAAATCATTGAAACATTGGGAGAAACCAAAAACATTGAGTCCATACCCATTCTTGAAACTGATCATTAAAATTTGGTGGTTTAATCTTCTATTCAAAAGGAACCATTTTTTTTTGAGAAATTTGGAAAATGAAATTGAGTTGGATTAAAAATATCCACCTATGTATGAATGTACTATTCAACCCAAGCTCAAAATTATTATCCTTCCTTACCCAATCAAGTATCCCTTCATTGGGTATAACTATGACCTTTTACTTGGAATTCATTCTTATATTGAAACATAAAACTTTGGAATGCTCATTGAAGTCTTATTCAAGACTACATAAGAATCTGGATCAACCATTTATGATATTACTTGGATTTTCCAACTCATTATAGAACCTAGTTTTGTTCATTAAAAAAATTATAAACAAAAAATCAATATTAATCTAGTGGAAGTGGATAAATATGGGGTACTTAAGATTCTGAAAGTTGGTATTGGGTATGTCGGGGGGATCCATGTCGAACTAACGATGTTAAACAAAAACGCTACATGGGAGGAAACCTATGGTTTTCATGGTTCCAATCCTTGTGAATCATATTTATTTTTCAATTAGGATTAATAAATAAATTTGATATTTAAAAAAATACTTAATCAATAAACTCAAAATATGATATTACCTTATACTATTGACCTTTTCTTCTATTATGAGTATGGATGGGTATGAAATGGGAGAGCCATATTCATCCGTGTCACATGGTGTGATCCTTGAGTAATACCTTACCCAGAAATTTAAAAAGAAGACAATGTATCATCAGTTTATTTTATTTTATTTTTATGTGTTTTTAGGTTAAAATAAAAATACAAAAAATTAATAATAAAATAAAAAATAAAAAATAAAAAAAGGATACATCGTAGGTCATGGGGAAAACCCCATCACAACCGGTGAAGCTGTGGGGACTCGAACCCAAAACCAAAGGGAGACAGGGGATTTCACCTACCACTAATCTGAGACATCTAGTGTTTCCTTATTGTATTTTATTTTTATATATACTTATATTTTTATCCACACACACACACATATATATTATTTTAATTTTTACTTGTTCCTAGTATTGATTTTTGGTATTCTTAAATAAACAGGTGGATTTTTTCCTTTCCTTTTGTTTTGGTTTATTTTTATTTAAAGGGACCTCAAGGGGTTTCTATTGTGTTCCAATTGTGTTGGTGTTTGAGATTTAGGGGATGCCGAGTTGATGGATTTTTAGAAAAATTACTGGTGTAAAAACATAAATGGTCATCATTAATTGGGATTCTCTGAGTGACATGGAGATCAAAGGAGTAATAAAGAGTGTCATGAAATTCATCTTCAAAAACCTGGTGACTTTGTTCCATGATTCTTATTTTAAATTCCTTTTAGAACTCATATCCACTACCCCTACCTCGTTTAAAATTTTATTTTCTTTAAACACTGGGGACAATGTTATTTTATGTATTTGTTGGTTAAAACAAAACTACAAAAAATAATAATAAAATAAAAAATAAAAAAGGACACGTTGTAGGTCGTGGGGAAAACCCCGTCACACCCAGCGAAGCCGCGATGACCCGAACCCAGGACCAGAGGGAGACAGGGGAATGCTCCCTCCACTAACCTACGACTTCTAGTGTTTCCTTCTTGTATTTTATTTATATATATACTTATATTTTTATCCACACACACACACAGATATATATATATATATATATAATTCTAATTTTTACTTATTCCTAGTACCGGTCTTTGGTATGATTAAACAAACAAGTGCATTTTTTTCCTTTCCTTTTGTTTTTGTTTATTTTTATTTAAAGGGACCTCAAGGGGTTTCCATTGTGTTCCAATTGTGTTGGTGTTTGATATTTAGGGGTTTATGAGTTTAGGTATTTTTAGAAAAATCACTAGTGTGAAAACATAAAATGTCATCATTAACGGGGCTTCTCTGAGTGATATAGAGTTCAAAGGAGTAATGAAGACTGTCATGAACTTCAACTTCAAAAAACAGGTGACCTTGTTCCATGTTTCTTATTTTAAATTCCTTTTAGAACTCCTCTCCTCTATCTCTACCTTATTCAAAATTTTATTTTCTTTAAACACTGGGGACAATTTTATGTTGGGGGGGGTGAAAAGAAAAAAGAAAAAAAAATTATTCTAAAATAAAAATGTGTGTAAATGGAAGGAAAAATTCCTTTAACTTTGAACATGATAAAACACATTGAAAACATTGAAACTGAATATCAAATAATTCATCATTCCCTGATTCTAATTTTAATACATGTATAATTTCATGAACATAGATTTTTGGAAAGTGTAGTTGTCTAATGTGATATTTCATCGTTTATATTTTCATCCAAAAAAAATCAACAACACACATCCTTTGGATAGTGGGGTATTAGTTTTAGTTCATGGGGTCCTACAAATAAATAGCATATGTTTAGTGATCATTTTAGTTTTAATATGAGTATTAAAAAAAATAAAATAAAAAAAATTAAAAAATAATAATAAATTTGCGTGTAGAGCAATGAAATGACCTAATGCATGACTTTCGACACTTGGGGATTGTGACTCAATAGTTGTCTGGAATGTAGTTTGCAATTTTATTTCTATTTGTGGTAATTTGACTTTATTTTAAACTAAGTTAACTCAAGATGATGCTCAAGTATGTGGCTTTCACTTGGTGCCCTAAGGTCTTTGAACCTAGGAGTCATCAACAATGTCTTGCTAATGGGTTGAATCTTTTAAGTGCAATTTCAATTAACATGGAAATATTACAAAAAATGAATACTCATCTTAATATTTAAATGTGATTCCACAAATCTCTTCTATAATTTTCCCCTTGAATAAAGATGAACCCCCATGTCTATTGTGATACACAACACACCTTCATGCTTAATTGATATTGGATGAAATATGGAGATGAATTTGAACAAAGGAATGGGCTTGGGATTGGGATATTCTTATGAAACTATCTTGTATTAAAATATTTTGATGTGTTTCATGATTTATTGGTATAATGGTTTTTTGGTGATCATTATGTATTAAAATGTTTTTGGAAAAGGGAATTCGAATTTGATATTATTGAGATATATTTTTCTCAGGACTAGAAAAACTCAAGTTGGGGGGTGTGATTAGCCACTAATATAGGCTAATATTCATTTTTTATATTATAATATTCATGTGATTTATTAATCATAAACACCATTTTTAGTGAATTTTACATTTTGAACATTATTTCATATTATAATTGTAATAAATTCTTAAAATACACTATTACATGGTACATTTTTGAACACAATATAAAATACCCAATGATATTGATTTAATTTTTAATAATTAATTTTCTGATTCCAAATTTCATTGGGAACAATTAATACTTTTTGAGTACTTTAAGATTCACATTGGAAGACCACCAAAATGATCTTTCATGGAAACACATTCTGGGAAAAGTAAACTGGAAACCATCCCAATAAAGAGACTGTAGAGGCCAGGATACACACCTAATGATTCTAAAAATTTATATGAAGATAGAGGAAATCATGGAGAACATTTCAGTAAATAGTGTAAAAACCTAATTCAGTTGTTTTAAGGGAGTTATATGTAGCTCAAGTTGGAGATAAAATTATGAGCCCGATTCTTCAGTCCAGAAAAATAGACCACCAATTTAATCATATCTCACAAAAAAATTCCATTCAGGATGAAATTTTACAGGAAATTATGAGAAATATGGGGATAAATTTTATTCTTCTATGTAAAACTCTAATTAATCCATCTAGAAGGTCATTTTGACACCTCTGTTTGGTGTATGCAAGATGACTTCCACTTCGGGTCAAGAGTGGAAAAGTCTAAGTTCCATAAACTTTCCACCACCCTAAGACTATAGTACTCAAGTGGTATGACTTTAACTATTGGATCCTCTATCCAAGGCTTCCAAAATACCTATTTAAGGCATTTTTGGTGAAGGATTTGATCATATTTGGAGCATTTTTTAATTGTAATGTTATGCAGCATTTTTGTTGTCTCAAGTTTGTCTTCCACATGTAAGCTGTTCTAATTCATCTTAGTTTCTTAATAAAAGTTATTATTATTATCTAATTATGTTCTTATTTATATCACGTTTATACTATTATCTCAAGGTGTGAATTTATTCACACCAAACCTTTCAAAATTATCACACAACATTGGAGTGATCATTATTTCATTGTTTTTTTACTTCTCTATTTCCTCTACCACGAGTCTACTTCCCCCTTCCATTGAAACCATATAATCAATGAAGGGATAACCCACTTATGGTTTGATCTAAGGGAGTATCAAGGGGATGTATTGGATTTTATTTCTCACTCTATTAATGTCTAAAAACTTCTTTTAATTAATAATTTTGATTGACAATCTTTAAAATTCTTCGTCCTTGTTGAATTTAAGGCCACACACTTCAAGTGATAATACGAACCTTTATCTTGGAGTGATAAAAACTTTGATCCTTGTAGTGTATAGGTGATTATTATTAGGGTGTTTCGGACTTAAACTAGTAAGTGATAATGTTTTTTTATATCCTTAAATGAACCCATCTCAAATATAAGAAATTTAAATAATTGAAAAAGGAATTCATCCAACCCACCCAAGCGATAACCTAGGATCAACCCATTATATTAATTTGAATTAACTTAGAACTATTATTGATCCTTTAAAACCATCTAAAATCAACCAAAAATTGGCAACTTCATATAAATAAACTATCCATATAATGTACATGTCTGTAGGTTACTTCTTAGGTCTCTGAGGATTCGACAACCCAAGATAAACTACAAGAAACCACTTAACCCTAAAATCATGGGTAAATTTGGGTGAGACCAACCTTTATGAACATTTACTTATTGATTATAGAGTTTCATGTATGAATTCCACATTACTTTATCATGTAATAAATTCTTATGTTTAATTAATCCATGTTGTATGATCTATGTGACACACTTATGCATGTAATGAAATGTTTAGGAAGGGTGTGCCCTGATAGTGCTCCAATGCATTGGTTAAATATTAGTATCACGATACATCAAGTGAAATGAGGGTTTAATCATCCTAATTCAAGTGAAATGAAGGTTTAATCAAGATCCATGTGCAATGATCCTTAGATCATGCTAATACCATGTTAAGTGTTGTTCTCACATTTCCATGTTATGATAATCATCCTATATCTTTCCTTTATGTTCATGTTTTTTTATGATCCATTGATATGCCTATTTCCTAACATGTATTTTATTTTTCATGTTATTAATTTTCTACTCCCTTACTAGGCTTCATAGCTCACCCTTTTCTTATGTATGTCCTCACGTTATCCCATGCAATGCTAAGTATGAGGGAATGTAGTGGTCATGTAAAATAAGTTTTCAATAAAGATTTTGTGTTTCATGTTTTAAGTCATTATGTAATGTTCCTAATCCCTAAAGACACTAGAAATATTAATATTATTTATTATTTGAAGTGAATATTTTATATAATAAATCATGTTTAAGTGTATAATAAAAAGTAGGGTTTTTATAGGAAAGTATGATGGTATGTTATTGAAATAATTCTTGGAGAAGTTCTTGGAGCACTTATATCCAGAGATGATGAGGTCGAAGAGAGAAACTGAGTTCATGAGACTGATTCAGGGGAGAATGTCTATGATTAACTATGATAGACTCTTTACAAATTTCCATCACTTTTCTCTAGTGTTGTCATGGGATGAGACAACTATGGAGAGGAATTTATAGGATATTCTTAAATGTGAGATTAAGTCCCAGGTTAACCTCTTTCGATTAAATAAATTGGTCAAGCAGTGGATTAGGATATCATATCTGAGGGTAACCTGAGAGATTATTCTAGTGGAGGATAGGTGGTTGCTTTTGGATGATCAATAGGTTTGTCTTTTGAGAGTAGGAATCATCACTACAAGGGTGTTAACATGGGGGATAACATGAAGAGTGGTCAGGGGAAGGGTTAGTTAAATAGGGCATTACATAGATTGTATTTCACCAGTGTGGTAGGTAGGTCCACTATCGTAGACACTATCCCTGACCACCGATAGAGTGTTGATCTTGCGGTTTGATGGGACATCATTAGAAGTTCTGTAGGAACCCACAACATATGGGTAGTGATAGAGGAGATATATAGAACCTGGGTGCGTGAAGGGGATCTTCTACACTATATCAGTCTGGAAGCTAGAGTTCTACTGGCTGAGTTGGTAGAGGTAGTGAACATGATGCTTCTAGGAAAGAGAACCCATATCAGTAGAGTGGTGAAATGTAGGGGACTCATGTTGCATCATAGGTAAGAGGGGTAGGATAGTTGTATGCAATTTTTCCTACACTTATAGGGATTGGGTCAAGACCGTCAACAGTGAGGGGTACTATTCTTATAGCTTATATGCTAGCCAATTATTTAATTAATAATAGTGCCTCCTTTATTTCTACACAACTTGTGAATGGTTTGATCCTGGGGGTGGAGTTAGTGAGCGGGGTGTTGATGATAGTACCACCTTTAGGAATATGGTTGAGAGACATTTTATTCTGCAAGGGATGTTCTCTAAAGTTTAGGGAGTAACATTTTCCATGGGATATTTATATTCATGACATATCAGACTTAGACCTAATTATTGTTATGGATTGGCTAGTAGCATATCAAGACCATATAGATTGTTACCAAAGGATAGTAACTTTTATGTCTCCTAAGGGTGATAGTTATATTCATCATGAAGATTGGTATATCAAGGTGGCCCGTATACGTCTATTTCACCAAAAACTAGGGAAGCTTACCACCTAGGATGATAGCTTGTTTATATATGATAGAGGTATAAAGAAAGATGTATTTCCACCTATGGTGGACTAGTTTTAGGATGTGTTTCCGAAATATTTCTCAATAATTCTACTAGAGAGAGATGTGAAATTAACTATTGAGATCATGTTGGGTGATATACTAGTTTCTATTCCACCATATAGAATGGCACCAATAGAGTTTCAAGAGATCAAGACTCAGTTGAAGAAGTTGGAGGATAAGGTGTTTATCTGATTGAGTATGTCACCTTAAGGTTCTCCAGTATTTTTTTTAAATAAGTCTAACATGACTCTGTGCTTATGTATTGATTACCAGAAGTTGAAATGGATAATATTAAAGAATTGATATCCTCTTTTATGAATTGATGATATTTTTGACTAGTTTATAGGAGCTTGTGTTTTCTCCTTTATTTACTTGAGATCAGGGTATCATCAGTCGAGAGTTAGAACTTATGCTATACCAAGGACTAATTTTAGAAGCAAGTATGACCTATATGAATTCACCGTAATGTAGTTTGGGTTGACGAATGCACCAATGTTGTTTATGGACTTGATGAATACAATTTTCCATATGTACCTGGATCATTTTTTATTGTGTTTGTGGATGACATCTTGGTGTACTCCAAGAGTCATGATGATCATTAACAACATCTTGAAATTGTCCTGAGTATACCAAGAGAGCATCATCTATACACCAAGAAATATAAGTGTCTATTTGGGATTGATCAGGTACACTTCTTGGGTCACATAATCTAGGAAGAAGGTGTGTCTATGGATCCAGATAAATTTTATGCAGTTTTATCTTGGGAGCATCCCATGTATGTTTTTGATATCTGTAGTTTTTCGAGGATAGTTGGATATTATTGGAGGTTCATTCCATAATTTTACCATTTGTAAGTGCCACTTTTGGTCTTAAACAAAAGGGGATAAATTTTTATTTGTCTGGAGAATGTGAAAATGCTTTCCAGGAGTTGAATAAGTGCTTGAAATCGATGCAGATCTTTATCCTACCTGAGCCGAGTGAGGAGTTTATGATATATTGTGACACTTATGGGATAGGGATTGAAGTAGTGTTGATGTAGGGAGATCAAGTTGTGGAATATGGGCCTCAGTAGTTGAGTCCACATGTACATAATTACTCCATTCATGACCTTGAGTTTTCTAAAGTGGTTTATGATTTGAAGTGTTGGTGAAATTATCTCTTGGGTGAAAATTTTACTGTGTATAATAATAACAAGAACATGAAGCATATATTTTTGTAAAGAGATTTAAATCTTCAGCAGTAGATATGGGTTGATTATATGTATTCATTTGATTTTGATCTAGCATATATACTTGATAAGGGGAATAGTGTGGCTGGCGCTTTAAGCCGGAAAACACAGACTCAGGTGGTTCAGGAGTCTAGTGCTGAGTGGAAGATGATTACTTTGCTGGATGAGATGCTTGTTGTGGTTCAGCAGAGTCAGAAGAAGATGAATCTAGTACAAGTTTTAGTGGATTATATACTTTTGAGACTGATTAGAGATAGATAATATGAGGATATAGAATGTTTGACCTTGAGGGATATCCTTGAAGGCGTTGAGTCACCTTCTAATTGGATCGTAGTTGAGGACGAGGCCATCTATGTCAAGAATCAGGTTGTTGTACTTACGAGTGTGTGAGAGGAGTTGATGTAGGATTTTCATGCCTCAAAGTGGGTAGTACATCTAGGTGTAACCAAAATTTATTATGACCTATGATGACAATTTTTGTGGCTATACATGAAAAAGGAGATAGTAGGGTTTGTGGAATGATGCTACATCTATCAGTAGGTGAAGGCTAAGAATCAATGAACTAGAGGTTTACTACCAACATTTACCATTATGGAATGGATGTGAGACGAAGTTTCCATGGATTTTTTGTTGGGTCTTCCAAGGATGCCTCAGAAGAATGATGCAATTTGGGTGGTTGTGGATAGACTGATGAAGGTAGTGCATTTATTGTCTATACGAGAACATTTCTCAGTGAAGCAATTGGGAGAACTGTATATTGGGCGATAGTCTATATCCATAGGGTACCATGGAGTATTGTTTCAATCTATGATTCTTTCTTTACTTATCACTTCTAGTAGGGATTATAGAAGGATATTGGTACGTAGGTCTTGTTTAACATGATATTCTATGCATAGACATATGTGATGTTGGATCGTACTATACATGTGCTTGGGGATATGTTGTGAACATGTGTTCTTTATTTTGATGGGTCTTGGGAGAGGCACCAAGATTTAGTGTAGTTTTTATATAAACAAATTTATCAGGATATGATTCATATTGAACTATAGGAGGATTTTTATGGTACTCCATGCAAATCACATATTGAGTCAGAGTTGTTGGGACTAAGTATCATGTAGGAGACTTCAAAACAGCTTCAGCTAATTCAGAAATGCATGGATATGTATTAGAGTAGAAAGAAGTCATATGATGATAGAAATTGATAACCCCTAGAGTTTATAGAGGGTGATCATGTATTCCTTTGGGTGTCTCATAGATTGGGTCACCACAAGATACAAAGATAGGGAAAGTTGGTGCCCAGGTTCGTCAGACAATTTGAGGTTTTGGAAAGAATAAGGCTGATGGCATACCGATTGGATATTCTATAGAGATAAAATTCCATGCATGATGTTTTACATGTGTCACAACTACTGTGGTATAACCTCAATTATTCTCATGTGATTGATGTAGATGATATTGATCTTGAGATAGATGCGTCCTTTGAGGGGCATCCAATACGTGTGTTGGATTATAGTGAAAAAGTGTTGAAAGGAAAGACCATGCTGATATTTCATGTATTGTGAAAACATGGTCATGTTTACGATGAATATTGGGGGAGATAAGCAGATATGAGTGCTTAGTTGACCAATATTTTTGACTCAGAATCATAGAGATTTTTAGGATTACAGCTTGAGGAAAAGCTATTATAAGATGGGGAGATTGTAAAACCCTAAACTTTTCTGGAGATGTCTCAAGCTTGTTTGTAGGTACTCCTTTTTTCCTTTAATTGAGTATTTTTTTTGGTTTTTACCTTGGGGTGTGTTTGAGTAAAAATTTTAGAAAAAAGGAAGAAAGAGGGTAGTGCACGGTTTTCCCAACCACGGGCGCTAACCAAGTAAACCATGGAACACTAGACAGAGGGTATTTATACGACTGGTTCATGGTTTGTCAAACCTTTATTCATAAAAGTAGAAACCATGAAACCCCTATAAGAGGTGCATGGTTAGGAACACAGTTAGGGGAAACTGTGCGCTCTGAGAAGCAAACCATGCATATGGGATTTTAATCCCCTAAATTTTATTAAAAATATTACTAAACCCCTGTCTTATACCCCTAAATGCCATAAATTAACCCATAATCAATTTATATCAATTCCAGAGCCTATTAGAGGGATTCTAAGGATGTTTGACCTCCATTCTTGGTGATTTGATTCCTAGTTGGCAAATCTTCACCTCTTCAAGTACGTGATTTCATCCCGATTGTTTTCCATTCACATTCCCATTTTTATCCTATTATTTTGGTGGGGTTTTATCTCTATTTTTGGATCTAGGTTGAGATTTTTTGAACTTGGATATAAGATTTTTGGATCTAGATTTATACATAAGAGATCTTATTTCATATGACTGTGGATTTAGGTTTTGGATCTAGAACATGTTGTACGTCCTTATTCCGTTCAAATTGAGGATTTCCATTGGGCGATCACTGATCATTGAATTGAGATAGGTGATCTATAATTCAAATCCCAAAGTCTTGATTTCAATTTAATATATGTAATTGTATAATTTATATTGGATGATTGGAAATTGATTTTTCTAAATAGAATTAATTAAAATGGTGGATTAATTAATTAAGGAATTGTGAAATTGGGGATATTAAATTGTTAGATTTGAATAACTAATTGTTAAAATAATTATGAGATATTGATATTATTTAATTGAGATAATGAATTATTGAGATATTTTAAATATTTAATTGGGATTTAGGGATAATTAATTCTTGATTTAATTATCAAAATATTGAATTCGGATTTGGGGATAATTAATTGTGAGTAAATTATTAGAATATTGAATTGTGAATTGAATAATTAATTGTTGAATTAATTATGTGATATTGAGTTTGTGGATATTGGTTAATTAATTGGTAAATTAATAAATAGGATTGATGTTCTTAATTAATTGGGGAATTAATTAAGGGGATTGATGTGATTCACTAATTATTGAATTTGTAATGAGATTGAGATGATTAATTAATTATTGAATTAATTAATGAGATAAATGTGATTAGTTAATCGATGAATTAATTAATGTGTTGTAGAAGAATATGATAATTGATATAATGAATGGTAATAATGGAATTTAAGTATAAATTGCTAAAATTAATGGTAACAATGGAATTCACGTTTAAAATGAGAAAATGAATGGTAATAATGGAATTTATGTCTAACAATTGAGAAAATCAATGTTAATAATATAATTCATGTTTGAACTGAGAAAATGAATGGTAAAAATGGAATTCATGTGTCATTTGAGACAATGAATGGTAATAGTGGAATTCATGTGTGTATTGAGAGTTCGGGTGTCCTCAGGAATATTAGGGTTTATGCGATTAAATAAATATGAATTGATAATGTGATAACTATTTATTTAAGAATTGTATTTATTTCTTTATAAAATTACATACACTATATGATTGGATATTATTTTTGATTCCATTGGTGGTGTCCTACTAAGTTGTGCTCAAACCCTACATAGGTTGCCTGATCGGTACCTGAATAGATTTTATGGTTTCAAGATCAGATAAGGGACAAGGCCATGTGTTATATGTATTATTTGGGATAGATGATGGATAAGGGAACTAGACATGATTCAAGACCAACTTGGGAGTTTTCGGTGTCTTTACTTTTGAGTTTCATTTTGACACTTGGCACATACTTTATCATGGTATATATACTATTCAGTTTTGATATTGTATTTCCAGTTTTGTTCATCTTGTGATACATGATTTGTTTAGGTTATGTTTTATAATTCATCAGTTATTGATTATTTATTTCTATTGGTGTATTATTTTGATAAAGAGGGTATAGTCTCCCCATGATTGATATTAGATCCTTACTGCTAGTCTGCAATCTATGACGTACATGGAGGCATGATTGATGTCATGTTACTGACCAGATCTAGGAATTGGTGTGTGGAACCCTTTCCATGATGTTACAAAGTCACTACCTCATCCTCCCAATTTTAATTGGGAAAAGGTTCAGCAGAAAGGATTAGTATATTTGCCCTCAACCTAGAGGTACTATAGGCAGGTGTGGGTGAGCACTCGACCACACCCCAATTGACAGTATTTTGTTATATAAAACACCAAAATATGAAAATAATAAAACTTCAATATAATAACATCCATATAAACATAATCATTGGGAATAAATTTAGTATCCACCAAAACAATACAAGAATACTCTCTTAAATAAAGCTGAAATTCCATAGAATGTTAAAAAATTACGGTATCCCACCTAAAAAATAAAATTTGGATTTATTTTATTATTTTTTACCTAGAAAATTAATTTACATGGGTTTCTCTTAGTATAAATGGTGTAAATATCTTCTTAAGCATCAATTTGACATCTCATGGAGCCCAAACAGACACTCAGATCAAAAGTTATGGCCATTTCAAGTTCAAGTCATGGTTTTAACTTATCTTAAAAGATTATTTAATTTATTAATTTTTTTATATCACAAAAATGATATTAAATTTATATTACTCAATAAAAATTAGTCATTTTTTAATTAAAATTAATTTTTAATTAATTTTAAAACATTTTTCACAAAATCTATTACATATTATGTGTAAATTAATTATTTAGTATTATATAAATCATATTACAAAATATATATTATATCTATATCAATATAAATATATTTATATATTTATATATTATATTTTATAAAATATTTTTTTATCAAGGTAACCTTTTATTAGGTATAAAAATCATTGATAAAAGTGGTCTTTATCAACACTAAAAAAGAGCCGATAAAAGGTGGTCTTTATCAGGAATACCACACATATTCCCAACCTAGAATATCCTATATTAAACCCTTAAAAAATTATTTTAAATGTGGAATTTCTATTTAATAATTTAAAAAATTTATATAAGATATAAATGTGTGTTGGTGAAATTTCTACAAGAATGTGTCAAAATAACATTTCTGGTATAATTTTTCTGATCAAGATTCAACCCTTATATAGTCTGTAATGTGCTCCAAAATCTGAATTACAATAATAATTTCTGGTAGAGATTTATATTCATCAAGAAAAATAAATAATCATATATATAAATCATTTATTAATTAAGTATAAAAACAAACATATAAAGAAATGATCACAAATGAATCACACCACCTATACTATACATATTGATTCAAAGAAATAAACCAAATTTTCCAAATGACAATAAATAATCTTATAGATTCAAGCTCAATAACCAATCTAAATTACCTCAATACCATAGAATTTTATTCTTCATCAAAACTGTAGTTATAGTGTACAAAACAACCATGTTATTGAGCCCTATAAAATGCAATAAACTTGATCTATATACCACTACAAAATCAGGGAAAATACAAATGATGTTTTCAATGATTTTTGTTAGGGTTGGTAAATTAAATATTTATCAATAAAAAATTGAGTTATAATAAAAGTCAACATTTGTTGATATTTTGTTATCATTAATAAAATTGATATTTATAAGTGAAAATATTGGTTGTGGTGTTTATGTTGTAAAATAATAAATTAAAATATATATATTTTAGATACACACACATCTTTATATGAAATTTTGGTTTCACCATGAGTGACGATCCTTCATATATATCATAATAGTATATACATGTGTGTATACTTATATATATCAATTATTAGATTTACAATATTACTATATAACCTATATCAATAGTTGAAATTTTATTTATTTAAAAAATAAAATGAAAATTTATTTAAATATATTATGAATTATAATTTATTGATGTTAAAATGTAAATATTTTTGAGGACACCTCATTTCTTAAACCCTTGATAACGGCTAAGATTAATGGATTTCATCACCCTTTGAAATTCCAACCTATATATTTGTGTGGATAATATAATTGGAGATCAACATCTTCATGATATACATCATGTTATTTCTTTTATTATATTTCATTTATTCTCTTTAAATTAAATTACATTCACCATTTCTATTACAAATAATCAATGTTTTTTAATATTCTCCACCACTTCACCTTTTATCAACGTTTTCATACTAATTATGAAAATATTTACTGTTTCAATTGGCACCTGACCAATTTCACAACACATTATCAACATGACTATTCTACTTTGGCTAAAAGGTTAGTCAAATTAGTAATAATTTTTTCCATGGAGAATATTTAAAATCATGGTTTTATCCCTATTGATATTTCTGAAAAAAACTACCTATTATAGATTTTGGATTCAAAGATGCATCTTAATGCACAAGGTCTTTGTGTGATTATTAAAATTGGAAGTCATGATTCTGCTCAAGATCATTCCCAAGCATTAATATTCATTTATCACCACATATATAATGATTTGATGAATGAATACATGATAGTAAAAGGATCCTATGGTGTTATGTAAAGACCTCAAGGAGTGGTATGATCACCTTTGATTGGTGATGTTTCTAAGAGAAAGGTATGAGTATAATCTTCTTCAATTTTAAAACATTAACTCGACCATTAAATATTACTCCTCCATGTTTATAATAGTATCATAATTAAAATTATATATGGATAATAATTCACCCTCTACCCCTTCGATTAAATATTTCATTTTTCCTTTCTTTCCTCTATAATCTCTTCTCCCACACTCCCCTACCCAAAATTGGGAGTCCCTCTCAATATGAATGGATTGGAGGGAAATGAGAGCCCCCTTATCTTCTCATACTATCTCCTTATCACATCAACTTATAATTCTATTATCCAACCCCATCATTCCACATTTAATCATAATCTATTTTTTACGCGATCTTCTATGATCTATTTAATATTTTTAGTAGGGAATGGTTTTTTTGTTGATATATATTTTTATTGTAGATGTTGGGGATGGAGCTATGTACATTTTATAAAAAATAAAAGAAAATATACATGAAAATTGTGGCCAATATTTCAGATATTTAAGTCATAAAAGTGAATGGGGATATAAAGAACCGGAAAATTCTATGTAGTTTTTTAATTATTTGGGATTATTACGAGTCTTCGAAAATTGATGGCATGCGATTCTGAGGCCTGGTGTGCCCAGAATGAATTTCTGAACTTTTTTTAGGTATATTCAGTAAATGTACGGGAGAAGTTTTCTATCTTTGGAACTGGTGCTCAGAATTGAAATCCAAGAGCACCGTTGAATCTGCAACACCAGGATTTTTTTAAGGGAAGCTTCACTTTGACTATAGTTAGTCAGGAGAAAAAGATAGTTTTTGAATTTTTTATAGAATAATAAAATAACATGTATTTTTTATTTTATTTTTCTTTTTCTCCAACGGTTGAGTGGCAGTGGCTGGACTAGTGACTTTCCAAAACATTTAGTGGATTGACTCATCAACTGCGTAAGTCCACTATTGTGAATGTAAAGAAGTTAATTAATTCATTTAATGAACCTCATTAATTCTTCAACGCGTTACTCACTATCCCCCCTCCTATTTAAATGGATCTCGGGGTGGGGTTTTTTCATGGATTCATCAAGAGAGGAAAATCTGGTGGAGTTTTACTAAAACATCCACCAATAGAGGACAGAATCTCGGGCGACAATGATTTGGGATCGATGAATGCTGACGAATCCATCCAACATGGATGCTCCTCCCGCCGTAACCATGACACCTTCAACAGATCTCGAGGTAGGGGGTTTATGTTTGGTTTTGGTTTAACTTTTATGAAATGAATTTATTTAATCTTTAATGTTAGATAAATATTCTCTCGCTTGTTATCTTGTTAACGCAGAGGGCGCAAGTCAAAAAACAAGGCCCGAACCCTCCACCGCTTCATTCATGTTGCATTATTTGGGAATGAATTTCCTTAATTTTGATGGAAATGAGGGACAAAGGGTGATGCTATGATGGTGGCAGTCCAAGAGGCTCATAGGCATAGATTAAACAAAGAACGGTCCACCGGAGCATGTTTGGTGGCCCGTGGAAAGAACTGCCGGCGTGCCATGACAGCGGCGGCCAACGGTGGCCGGAGGAGGGCTGTGGCAACCGGTCATGGGTGGTGGGAAGGTGGCATGCCGTAACATGCCACGGTGGCCAAAGGCGGCCGGCCTGTGATGGCCACACAAGAAAAGGGTGGCGCCCGCAGGAGCCGCCTGCGGTAGCAGCCACGACAGGAGGGGGTGGCGCGGCCCCGCGCAGTGCTACGTCGGTTGGAGATCGGTCGGCCCCCTAGCCGATCGTTACACATGGTGGGGAAGCATCCCACCAGCCGAAAGAAATGGCCACGCGTTCATGAGGCCAGCTGGAGACAGCGGTCCGCCTTCAAGCGGACGTGGGTCGGACGTGGGCCGACCGAACGGGCTGGACCCGCCCAGCCGGCCAGACCCGCAGGCCAGCGAGCCAGCGCTGGTAAGCCGAGCCCCACCCAGTGGGCCGGGCCAACTGCGGACTGGGCCCACGAACTAGCTGGGCTGACCCCGACGGGCCAGACCCAGGGAACCAGGCCGACCCATAACGGGCCAGACCCAGGTGGGGTTAGATTGACCCTAGGACCCATTGCGTCGGGCCGACCTAATCGAGTCGGACCGATCCCAGACCCAACCAGCCCCAGAATAAAGAAACACCCATAACTAAAAAACCCAGTGTCTTTCTGACATGACCTCAGTGGTGTTGGGACCCCTTTTTTTAAAGAAGTCCCTTTGGGCATATTCCGGTGGGCCCGACAGAGCTAGGCCGAACCGAGGTGCGATTACCCCTGTTTCACAGAAAGGGGTGTAACTAACAGACTGAGCATCTGATAGACGCACCATATTTGGCATAAGGACCCTTGTGACAAGGCAGTCCTTTGGAGACACTACAAGTAAGTTTGGAAAGAGTTTGACGTGTGACTTGGTTTGGATCAAACTTGAATCCAACTGCGCCGTTTTTACCAAAGTGCCCATATCTCACAGACCGGGTGTCCGATCGACGCTCTGTTTGTCACGTTGGGACCCCTATGATGGGGAGGTCCCTTGGGTATACTTTTTTCAGGACTTAGTACTAGTTGAAATATGACCGATGGCTTGAGGAGCAGAGTCTTCCAGAGATCAGGCATTTTTTGTGCAGGAATCCAGTGGTTGGCTGTGACATGAAGAAGAAGAGAGACCAATACGGGCCAACATCAGAAACTCTATAGTGGAATTATCTAACTATACAACTAATCATCCCTACCTCTGTATCAGTGACCAATATGGGTCAACACCAGCAACCAATACAGGTCAGCACCGACGACCAATATGGGTCAGTACTAGCGACCAATACGGGTCAACATCAGTGACCAATACAGTTCAACATCTAGTGCCCCAAATGGGTCATCATACAATGACCTATACGGGTCAGCAGTGAATTTACTATTAATTTTATGATCTGGCTTTATGACTATTCATCCCTATCCTAGTAACCTTGATGTTATACTGTTAGATTGAGTTATCTCTTTTTCTTTGTGCTTCATGATTTAGATCCTGCTTGTGATATTACCTTTTTGGTATTTTCTTGTGATGTTTTCCTTTTTGGATTATTGAGATACCTTTAGGGGTCTCGTGGTCCCCTACTGAGTTGTTATAGTCACCCCTGTATGTGATCCTCCCACACGTGTGTGTCTAGTGAAGACTACTGACACTCCGAGGTACACTTTGGAGGTTCGAGACTTCGTGGAGCTTGGTGTGACGAGAGAGGTCAATATCCTCTTCTTCGACTTCAAACTTATAGCTAATACCCTCCAGGTAGAGCCCCAAGGCAGATTGGACAACTGTTTACTTTATTTTCAGTTTCTAGGGATTGTATTCCAACCCACTGTTTTCAGTTTATAGTTGTAATTGTGGTTTTACTTTACTCTCTTGTTTATACCTTAATTTTATTGGTTGTTTACTTTATTGTCCCTTTTTGAGTGTGTACAGATCTCTAAGGAAATGTCTTCCCTATTTAGGAAAACCCTTCAGGTTCTAGTCACCAACCCATGGCCTATAGAAGGTGGGCTTGGGGTAGTCACATCTGGGCCCCATGGGACAGGTCATGACAAGGGAGGATGGGAAGGTGATGGTTATTTGTGGGAAGGTAGAACCCATCTGGGTGTATAACAAGTTGCGAAATAATTTTTGTTCCAACATCCTCTCCATCACACCCACAAAATAGAAGAAAAAGGTGGATGATGGAGATAATAATAAAGAAGAGGACAATATGGGGAATAAGGATACCACTCATCCCCTAGAATGAATCATCCATCCCCTACTTCTAGGTACTAAACCCTTATATGCACAACATAGATGTGGATCACAATACCTGCACCATCCATTTAAATTCTATATTTTTTCATGATTACATTAGGTATTTTATTAATATAGGATGTTGATGCTTGGTTAGTTGGAGATCTTGGAAGACACACTTTTTAAATTATTATTATCCTTTTAGGCTCCAATTTTTTTCCCTCATCCCCTATGTTAAAGATCCGCCCCAAATATTCTCTAGTTAGTAAAGAAAAAATTTTTTCTTTTCAAAAATATATTCTGCATGAACTTTGAACGAAACAAAATTCCAGTCATAGTTCTAGTGGAACTTGGTTTGGTAAACTCCACTCATTCTTATGATTATGTAAAACCCTTTGAAAAGTGATACTTAAAAGACCAAACATTACTAACATTGTCAACAAGGTGCAAATTTGTTTTTGGGAGCCTACCAAATTTTAACTCCACAGTTAAAGAGGGTTATCTTGGAGAAATTATAAAGATGGGTGACCTCCTAGGAAGATTCCTAGGGTTCATGTGAGTGAGGAAAAACACCCTAAAAGAATAAGGGATGGCCTACATGGAAAGTCATTAGTCTAATAAGTAACCTGAATGGGTAATATTCTGTAATGTGTTTGAAAGGTATCCAAGGTATTACATGATACCCATGGGGTCAGATGATGAGGTTCATGGCACATGGAGGTAAGGTTAAATGAATTGGTATCATATCCAATACCCAGATTGAAGTATAGAGGCACTGATTGGGTTTTATGTGTAGGTCCCACAAGGAGGATGTTTTTATTTGGGGGAGGGGGTGGAGAGATTGTAATACCCCTATAAATGTGATACTTACAACACTAAATGTTATTACCTAGGACAACAATGTGAAACTTTATTTTTTGGAGCCTACATGATTATAATTTCATAGTTAAAGAGGCTTGTCTTATATTTTTGATTAGGATGAGTGTCCTCATTAGACGTTTCCTATGGTGTGTTAGTGAGGATAAAACACACTAAAAAAACAAGTGTTGGCCTATACGTACAATCATTAGTATATTAAGTATCCCTAGTGTGTAATATCCCATGGAGTGTTGGGAAGGTAGACAAGGCATTGAATGAGACCTATGGGGTCAGATGACTAAGTTCATGGAATTATGAGGTTAGGTCATGATAGGTTATTGGAGTGGATGTGGATCTATTGAATATTCGGGTACACTACCCTTGTTCTTCACCTATCAAACCATATATTAAAGCATTATAAAATTATATTGAACATGACATGTACATGTTGTAAAAAAGGGTCTTTTAGTTGCTAAATTAAATATTTGTTTTTGGTTTTTATTTTCCATAAAAAATTATTCTTCATTTTTATTATTATGAGAATGTTTTGGTTGACTGTTCTTTTTTGTTCTGTGGGAGCTCTTATTCTTTGACCTATTCTTTTTAATCCTCCGTTTTTGTTGGGTGTGGAATTCCACTTAGTCTTCTAGTTTACTAGACTTGTGGTGTTTTGTTGGGGTGCCGTTCATGGGTTGATCCACTCCTGACATCTATGGTGTTTGGCGGCCATTTATGAGCTTGATCAAACAACTCCAATGGTGGAATTTTTTTTATGTTATTCATCACCCTTATTAAATTTGGGAGATCCTCATTATTTTCATTCCTATAATATGAAGTCTATATGTGGTCCTTATTGTGTTCCAATTCTATTTTGAAGCTATTACACTAACCTACCATTCCGTCATTCATGAACATCCACAACCGTCCACCTATCCCACCTCGACTACCCCCTGATGCTTCACCTAGAACTGCCTTATCTTTATTATGTCACCTATCAATTAATTTATGTCTCTAATTTTTTTTTATTTGATAATTTTGGTTCTTATAAATTCATATACTTATAGTTTTTAGAGATAAGAGAGCATGAGAGAGATAAAGGGAAAACTACATCTCTCATTAACAAAATCTATGTGACCTTATTCTGATGATGACCTCTAGCAGTGAGAACAGTTCTTGAAATCTCTATATAGACTGTGAAATATTCTAAAAAAGTTAATCTTTGATATAACCAATACTCCTTCAAAAATTTCTCTGAGTAGTTAGTGTATGCTGATTTGTAAGTATGCGTCCTTTCATTTTCTTCAGCGCTGCATTATACTCTCTTCCTTGTTCTTGGTCTGTGTAGGGTTTCATGGGTGAGTCTTTTAGGGATGATTTTACATGACATATCCTTAACTTGATTTCATAAAAATTAATGATTATATAATGACTTGATCCATTTATATATCTTTTGGTCCACATGAATTTTTATCTTTGTTATATCTTCTATATTTATACCTTTTTTGTTCATTTTTTATAATAATTAATCATGGTAGTGGTGTTTTTTTGTGAATGTAGGACTAATGAGGTCTGAAGAATGTAAATACTTGTGTTATTTACTTTCTCACAATTTTATTTCATGTGTTTTTTGGTTCTTGTTTCATTCTACTTATGTCATACTTTCCCTTATTTGTTTTTTACAGACATCACCAAATTTGATCCCCTTATTGCTTTTGTTGGGAGAATGATGCCGTTTATTAGACCTATCCTATGCCAAATATTGGTATCACAACTTTTAATTTGACTTCAGGATATCATTTTTTAAGTTATAATTTGAGAATTTTGACAATAAGAATTTTTTCACATGTGGAGAGTAAAAAACTGACCGCTTCTTGTCCATAATGTACTTACATATGCCTTACATGATCCTAAGAAACCTATAATGATTCTTATACTTGATGAAGAATTGGAAATCACATATATTGACATTAAAGCTAGTTTTTTTAGAAAAGTCCCACTATGTATTTATTTTAACCTTAGGAGATAAGTTATTAGGTGAGTTCACCCATAAAACTACTACTAAATCCATTTAACTAAAGCTTGATCATCTGTAGATGAGTAAATAAATTCTTGGTCATATATCTAAGAAGATGGAGACTTCATAATTTCAATATGATATCTAGTTATTCTATTCATGTTCATCATGATGGGTTTAATAAGTTTTTTCTTGACATAGACAATATATATTTTAAAATATATGATGATAATTAGGTTATATTTCTTTTAAACTCCCTTGATTATTCCTTCAATTCATTTAACAAATCCATGATTTATGGTAGTGAGTCAATTACTTTGGAAGAGGTTAAAGTTGTTGTGCTATCTTAAGATATTCAAACACATGGTTTGAAGGAAGAGTGTATTGGGGTAAAGGTCAAACCTCAATTAGTGAATGATAGGCTTCATATTCAAAGATACAGTAAGGAACATAAAGATACGAAATGTTTTAAGAATTATTGATGTTTTGATTAGGGTAAAATCAACCATATTAAAAGTTATCACCTTGATTTAAAAAATAAAGATAATATGGCCCGTGAAAATATAACATGACCCAGTTTTAATACTATATATGTTATTTGATTTCTATTTTGTATCCATTTTTTTAGAGTTAGGTTTAAACACTAGGTAGTCTCTCTTCTTCATTCCTAGTACTGGCCCTACATATAACATGCAGGGGTCCTTGGGGGGAATAGGGGGTGTTTTCTATGATTTTCTAAGTCATTTTGGCTAATGTGGAGAGTGCCTCCAATCAAATTCTTGTTTTTTTTGGTTTCTATGTGTTTCGACTACATTTTAACTATTTGGATTTATTTTATCTTTGTTGAATTTTCATGTTTAATTCCTTTTATTTCACTAAGGATATTTCTTATTTATAGGTATCCACGTTTCCTTGGAATTTATTTTTATTTGAATTTAGAGGAAAGCCATGTATTAGTGGTAACCTATAGTTTTAATATTGTTTCTTAGTCTATCTTAAAAATTTTGAGCAAATTTTATTAGTTTTGGAAGCAATAGATGGGTATTAAGGGTAGAATGTGTGACACTGTGGAACAAGATAAGTGGTGTTCATATTAGATTTTTTTTAATATAGTTTTGATTTTCTATTTATAGAAAACATAAATAACCAACCAGTAGACTATGATTTTCAATAACATCATCCATTTGTTTTCATTGTATTTTAAAATTTAGAGATTTTTGAAAATTGTGGTTTTAGTTTTAAAATTAAATATTGGTTTTTGGTTTTGATTTTTCATGATTTTTTTTCATTTTTATTATCATGAAAATTTTAATGTGGTCTATAATTTTATGTTCTCTGTGGACTCATCTTCTTGGGATTTTTTCATTAGGGCCTATTTTTTATGCTGGGTGTGGCCTTCCACTTAGGATTATATTTCATTGAACTTGTGGTGTTTGGATATGGTGATTCTCATGGGATGATTCACATCCCTCTTTCATAGTGTCTGCTAGCTGTTGATGAGCTTTATTGAATGGATCCCATGGTGCAGAATTGTGTTTATATTATTCTTCATAACTGTTGGTAAATTTAGGAAATCATCATCCTTCCCATTCCCTCACTCTAAAGTTTCATTGATCCTTTATTGTACATAAATTTTGTTTTGAAGCTATTAGACCAGCCTTCCATGCCTGAATTTTCATTCACCCTATGTTTCTCACCTATCCTACCTCGAATATCCCACTTGATGCCTCACCTGATGCAACATTTTTATCATTATGTCAGTCATCACTTATTTTGTTCCTCTTAGGTTTTTTGAACTTTTAGCATTTTAGTTCTTTAATATTCCAATACGTCTGGTTTTTAGGGTGAAAAGACCTTTTGAGAGAGATAGAGAGAGAAAGGGAGAACCTCTATCCCCCATTGATAACCTCTGCATGACCCTATTCACAAAATGTCCTACTATGGTGTGATCAGTTTATGAGATAACTATCTAGATTATGAAATATTTCATAAAGTTTAATCTTGTTAACAAAAATTTTTCTTGAAAATGTTATTCAGGTTCTTAGTGTATTCCATGTTTTATAAAGCTATCTCATTTCCTTTTATTTGGTGCTATGTTGTACTATCTTCCTTGTTATCAGTATGCATGGGGATATGTGAGTTTGTCTATCTAAGATTATTGTGAATTTCATATCCTCAACTTAATTTTTTCACAAGTTTTGTAGTTGCAAAGACTTGATCCTTGGGTAGATTTTGGGGTTTTCATACATTTTTCTCTTTATTATCACTTCACAATTTTTATACGTTTTGTTGTTTTTTTCATAATAATTAATTATAGTGGTAGTCTTCTTGACATTTATGTAGGACTAATGAGGTCTAAAGAACATAAATATCCATGTTCTTTAATTTAATGTCATTTTCTTTTTTGTAATTTCATGCAATTGTTTCATTCTTATTATATCTTTACTTTTCCTTATTTGTTTTTAATGAACATAACAAAATCCAATTACCTTCTTTCCTCTATCGAGAGAGGGCTAAATATTGTTGGACCTATCCCACCCCAACACATGTAATTATTTTAAAAAATTATTTAAGATCTAAATGTAGGTTGGTAAAATGTCTATATGGATGTTTCAAAATAACATGGCTGGTATAATGCTTTTGATAAAAACTCAAACCTTACATATTCCACAATATGCTCCACAAATTTAATTACATCAATCATTTTAAGGATATAATTATCTTCAAGATAAAAAATGGATATAAATTCTAATAATATTAATGTAAAAGGAAAAAAAACTGATTAGTCACTTAAAGTGGCTAATATTCATTGTTAATATCTTAATATTAATGTTTTTAAAAGTTCATAAACATCAATTTTATTCCAATTCAGAAATTGAACTTCATTTCCCATCATTGTGCAATTCATGCTTAAAATGTCAATTTGGGCCCACTCAATAATTTGATTGTGGAAATTACAATATTCATCATTTTAATTTGAAAGTTTGGGATATGATTTATCACTTTTTTTGGAACATTTTATCTTTTAGGTCCGATGGATGAATCCCAAAGGAAGATGGAGAATTTTGCGCCTGAAGGCAAAAACATGCTGGAAAAAGCATAATGGGCCTAAGGCCCATCAAACAAATGTGGGGCCCAGAAACCAAGCCCAATGAAGCTCAAATTTATACAGTAGAAAGATAAAATATTAGGATCATTTTATTCAACTGTGGCTGGAGCTAATTCTGAAGTTATCATGATGATAAATGGATCTGAAGTTGAGATTTAAATGGTGGACATGACATTAATGCTCAAAAATCCGTCCCACCATTTCGACTATAACTTCCAAACGGATGTGCTAAATTTCCTGAAATTTTGACAGCTCATAGAGGACATATGGATAAAGATATTTCTCTTCTACAGCCACTCCGGATTCGCCCTTCTTCAATTTATAATTCACACGTCAATGTGGTGGACGAATCTGGACAGTTTTCCGGGTCAAATTCAAAACATCAATTTCCTTTTGATTATTCACCCTCCATTTGACTCTATTAATTGTTGGGGGGTGAGTTAATTTTTGGGTGATGTACCTAAGGCTCCTAATATGGCTATATAAGGAGCTAGTGGTGAAGGGAATGGATGGAAAATTTTCTTATCATCTTGGATGCTTTGTTTTCATTGTAATGTTTTGCTGTCCATTTGATGTTGTAATCGTTCTTCATTCTCATGTAAGTTATTTGAATCACATTAGTTCTCAATAAAAGTTATTCATTTCATATTTTTTTTTTCTTCTTATCACTTTGATACCATTGCTTTAAGGTGTGAATTTATTCACACCAGAACTTGTGAATTTATTCACACAACGGTGGAGTGATCGTTTCATTGTTTTATTTTTCTTCTCCAATTCTGCTTCTTTAAGTCGACTTCCCGCTTCCATTTATTTAATAGCATAAATGGAGGGATAAAACCTTATGGGTTGGTCCTAGGGAGTTTCATGGGGAAGATTGGATGTTATTTTATGATCTAAAATTCTATAATCATTTCATTAATTTAAGATTTCCATTTGATGATTAATTTCTTCTTCATCTTCGCCAACTTTAACAATAACACATTCCGAGTGCTAGTACGATCCAATTCCTTGGAGTGATCATTAAATTGATCCTCTAAGTGCATTGGTGATTAGCATTGGAATTGTGAGGGATTAAATTGGTGAATTATGTTGAGGAATTATATCATTTTGTGGACACGTCTTGAATTAGTGAAACGAACGTTATAAGATAATAAATACATCCAATCTAACCCTAGTAACAACTTAGGATCAACTCACCTCCATTAATTGTTTTAGACTAAGTAAGTGTATGTTTTAATTTATTTTCTTTAAATTAATTCAGTAGTTATTCAAATAAAATCAATCCAAATAGTTGACCACTCCATAGCCAAATCCTTCCAAAATCAGAGTGTCTCTCGGTTTCTTCTTCGGTCCCTGTGGACTCGACCCCTACTTGTACTACAACGACCACATACCTGTAGGGTAAATTTGGGCGCAACCAAAAACATATAAAGAAATGATCATAAATGAATCACACCACCTTAAATAAATATATTGATTCAAGTAAATAAATTAATATCGAAAAATTAAAATCAATAAATATTATTGATCCAAGATCAAATACCAATAAAATTTAACTATAAACTATAGATTTTCATTATTCATTAAAACCCTAGTCAGTTTATGGAACGATCGTCTCATCATGATTTTTAATATCCTTGAAACGTCAATATACTACTATAGAATTAGGAAAAAAGAGCAGTGATTTTTATCAACACTTTTTCTAAGTTCTAATAAAAAATACCTTTAATAGTTATAAAACTGAGGGCTGATAAAGTCAACCTTAATAAGTTCTTGTTTTATCATTGATAAACATTGATATTTAAAGGCACTAATCTTGGTGTTGATGTTTGTATTATAATATAAAAAATTAATGAATATATATTTTACATGTAAACACAAACATCTATACATGGACTTTTGTTTCAACATGAGTGATGATCTTTCATATATCATATATTAGTGTGTGTGTTTGTGATAGTGATTATATTTTTAACACCTGAATGTTTTTATGAAATATTTTTTCTAAATAATTTTAATTTTTCAACAGCTTACATTGCATGAAATTGTGATTTTAAACGAACTATGATATGACCATATTATAAAATGACCATTATAACCTAGCCATTAGGTTAGTAGGAATAAATATAACTAACTTGTGAAAATGTATGGTGAAGTCATTCGCTACCAATTATTTTTTAAAAATACAAATCAATTATATATTCGAATTTTTATATTAATAAATTGAATAAATTACTAATAGTAAATGAAATTAATTAAATATATATGTTACATAATTAATAAAATATTTTTTATATTCATCCGATAGATATTTTTGTCATAGGGTATGAATAATCCTTATTTGATGTATAAAAACCTATATTTTTCAAAAGGGTAATCTTCCGAATTTTAATGGAAAACCCCTTTTAAATTAATATTTTGACACATTAATATTTTTTATATGGAAACATAAAAATTTTCTTTGAAATAAGGATATAAAAATTTACTTTGGATGAAATTTTAATATTTTTTTGATAACATTCAAATTTTGATGAATAGTAAAAATATACTAAATTTTAATTGAAAACATGTTTTTTCATTGAAATAATTTTTATGGTAAAATTATTATATTGAATAGTTTTAAAATATAAATAGAATATATTTTTATTATTTAATATAATGTATTTCATTATAATTAATTTTACATTGAATTTAGATATAAAAACATTTCAATCTTTTACAATGTTTTAACCTTTAAAACCTGCTCTCTCTTTCCGATAAGAGGATTAATTTTAAATTAATGACTGTAACTTATGTGTTTTGAATTTAAAAAAAATTAATTCTATATTTGGAATCATTAGGTCCAAATTATGTAAATATCTTTATTTTATTTATTGGCTTTAAGAATAATAACTTCAGTAATTTTTTATTAATACGATAAAAGGGAAAACCAGGTAATTAAGGATAAGAATACTCTCATAAAATTACCCTAACACCTATATTTATATCATTGGATTATATTTTTGACCTAAATAATTCTTGGGTTGAAATTATGTCATTTTTAAGCTACTTTGATGAGATTAGGACATTTAATTTATTTTATTCAAAGAAAAATTAAATGCGTCTTAATCAAAATTTTAATATTTATATCATTTTTATATAAGGTTATATAGAAGATAAATGAGATTATAAATAATTATTTTAAATATAAAATGTTTTTCTTTCTCATGATAATTTATTTTTAATTTTTATGTAATAATTAATTACCTTGAAGACTTATAATTTGATGATGTAAAAATTAATTAATTTATGAGAAATCAATAATTTTTTTAAAATACTAATAACCATAAAAAGAACCAAACACATGAAAAAATATTATTTTTCTAGTATATCTCAACCATAAACATCCAAGGGCCGAGTTAGTGACCATTTTTATCTTTATATAAGATATTTTTACACTTATATTATTTTATTTAAAGTGATGTTAAAGTTGTTACATTCATAATTTAATAAGTATAACATTTTAAATGTTAGATTTTACAGAAGATAAATTACACTAAAAATATTATTCTGAAATATAGTAGGCTTATCTTTATAATATTATTTTATTTTTAGTTTTTATTCAACAAATAATTATATTAAATAATCATATAAAATTTATGTAGTAATTATTTTATTAATAAAGATAACAAATAAATGATATTAGAAATATTAAAATAAATATAATTTGGGATAATTAACATGTATAATGAATTTAATAGATTACCTTGACCTAGAAGGAATATATTAAAATAGTTTGTTCAAATTTAACTTGTTATCTTAATATTTTTAAAAATCATTGAATTTAATAGCATCAAAATTGACACTTTTATTGTTCATCAAAATAATGTCTTATTATATTATTTTAAAATAATATTTAAAAAAAATATAACAATAATTATATGGTCTAAAATATTATAATTTATTTATTTATGGTCTAATTGACATCAAATAAGAAAATATTTTACCCTTTTAATTTTGAAATATTTGTTACCCTTGTTAAATATTAAATAGAATAACTAAGTGTTAATTAAAATGATATAGTTTAAATTGAAAGAAAAACTTGTCTAAAATATATTTTTTGATAATATTACAACCCTATCCCATATCATATTTGAAATTGGGATATTTTGGAGGTTTTTTCTGGTGGGGTTTGATTTTATTATACATTAATATTTTTTGAGATCCCCAAAGTTCCTGTCACCTCAATTATAAAAGGGAAACTCCTCCCGCACCTCTTCACTTCACTTTGAGCCTTTAATATTAGAGATAACCAACCATTTTACATTATAAAATTCCCTAGTTACATTATATGGGTTCTTGTATTCTTCAAATACCAACTCTAGTGCTCTAAGTGAATATTTAGAGGAAGCACGTCGAAGAAGAGCTAATCTCCTCAACCGATTCTTTCAAACTTATATCTTATCCTAGTCCTCTTCATGAGTTTTTTCACTATAAATTAATAAATCTATTATAACTTATATAATTAGATTTTATTATTATTATGGAACAACAATATTCAACTTTCTATCCATCCTACGAAAAATAAAATCACCACGCGTGTGTACATACGACTTATCATCTCCACACCGGGGTGTAATCTATTTTTCACCACCAACTTATGTGGATGGGTATAATGATGGAAATAATAACTATATAAGATTATTATAACATTATATTGATTATGAAATATTATACAACATTCACTTCAACGCCATTCAACAATAATGGGAATGATATCGCCACTTGTGCATATGTACAACCTATCGTCTCCACGATGCGATGTGATTCATTATACATAATGTTAATTAAAGAATGATTATGTAAATTTATATATTGAATAAATATGATATATATAATGTTAATATAATTTTTTAATGATATAACTATGACCTATGAAGGATAACTAGAACTTATTCGACAGAACATGCATAAGAAAATGAAGCAGTTAATACCCGAATAACAAGTAATAATGAAATGTTATTAACAAACAGATGATAATATGATCATATATGATATAAAAAATATGAATATGATTATAAAATAATTTAATTACATTATTTAAATCATTATACAAGAGTTTTAGATACATACAAGGGAAATAAAATCTAAAAGGTAAGGGATAATTTCACAATCTCATTTTTATCCAAGATTGTTTATATGTAAGTATTTACTGGGATATATTTATCATCCATGTCCATGTTTCCTAAATATATAATATTATTTCTATTTTTATTAAATTTTTTAAAGTCAATTTTACCCATTGGTAAATTTTTATTAAATGTTATGAAAGGAATCTTTTGTCATTATTTGATAGGAGGTACTTTTTGACTTTTCTAGAAAAAGTATGAGGAGAATGGTTTTTAACTTATACAGTATGAATGTATTTTTTACATATTCATAATGACTTATTTACATGAAGATTACTCTACCTTATTTCAATTTTATTTTCAAATAAATTCTTCTCTTTTATAATTGTGTGGCATTTTGAGAAAAGAAAACGTTTTTGAAGAAGAAAGGATATTTTCCTCAGGAATTAATTTTAAGTCTTATATCAAAATTATTTTCCATATAAGATGGAATTACTTAATAGGATTATGTTTTAGGTATAATATTCTTATTTTTCCTATGATTTTTTTGTGTTTATGATGTAATTATATTTATGAAATCCATTTGTTTTATATGGAATATGTTTTGGTGGGATGATGTTTAAAGAAACCCATTTTATTCCTTGGGTTATGATTAATGATTTATGTTATTATGGAACACATAAGAATGATTTCATTATGATATGGTTGGGACCTATATCTCCCTCTAATGTAGTGGGTAAATATTTATATCTTATGATATGACCATGGATGGTATTGGAAATGATCTCAATTCAGTAATACAGGGATAAAACGAGAGTGAACTCGGTTCAGTAATATACTTTATCTAGTATGATGGTCTTGGTAATGATACTTGACTAATATGAAATTATTTTTTATGCTTATGTGTATGTGAAAAAACTTCATGTCTTATGTTATGACTTTTGGGATTACGTTCATTGATTCTTATGAACTTTCATGATTTATCCCAAGACATGATATTGATATCTTTTATATATAGGATAAGATTTAAAATTTTTTTGTTCTTATGTCTTATGATTATTATATTATTGATATCTCCATTGTTTACCCTTACTGAGCATATGATCTCACCCTTTCATATGTTTCTTTTCCCCAGGTCATGAAGAATGGTATTAATTAAGATATGCCAAAAAGGGGTCTAGTTGTCATGAAATAAGTGGGAGACAATGAAGATGTCATATGAAAAAGTTGTTTATGTGTCTTAGTTTCTAAAGAAACTATACCAATACAGTCCTATTGTGGATTTGTTATATTTCCTAATGAATATTATTAAACTTTGAATTATTATCAATGTGTGTAATGTATGGGTCATTGTAGTTAGTATTAGAGGAAAGGTATAGTTAAAATTTGGAAACTAGGATGAGAACACCTTAGTAAGAACCCAAAGGATATGTCGAATTATAGATTACAATCCTAGTGTTTTAGAATTGATCATGAATAACCTATGAAAAAACCAAAAGTGTCCTAAATTTAAATTTTATTCTTGATTATGTTATTTTCCCATTATGATTAGTGTTTCTCACACTATGCTTCTTGGTTTTAGTCAATGGTTGGAACCCAAAGGAACCACATTAATGCCGAATGCAATGGTCAATGCAATGATTTTCCTCCTAAGCAAACAAATGTTATGGGAGATGGAATGAAAAATATTGTAGCTATGCTCACAAAACTTTCTCAGGATATGAATCATACAGGACATACAAATGAGAAAATAGAGGAACACTATTCTGTAGATTCCTTCATGAGGTAGCGTTTACCTTTTTTTAATGGGCCTTTAGATATATTAGGGTCTGAACAATGGTTCAGTACCACTAAAAAGATATTTTCAGTTTTCCATTGTTCAAAACATGATAATGTCATTTTAGCAGTCTATCATTTGGAAAGTGAAGATGATAAATAGTGGAACCTTAACAAGAATATAAGGAAAAGAGATGGAATTTAATCCATGTAATGGGATGAGTTCTAGAACTTATTTTTCAATAATTAATTTCCTCATATTATTCAAACAAATATGGAGAAGGAGTTCCTTGAACTTAAGCAAACTGAGGATTAATCTGTTGGTACCTAAGAAGAAACTTTTACAAGACTTGCAAGGTATTTTTTTGGAATTATTATCCAACTTGAGAGTAAAATTGATCAATTATTTAGTGGATAAAACCATGTCTCTGAAGGTATTTATCCATAATGGACTTCAATAGCTATGAATAAATCATTCGATGTGATATCAAGGTTGATATGGAAATTGGAGGAACCCATCATTCCTATGGGTTTGATAAGAATAGAAAAATGGAATTCAAGGGAAAATCTAAAGACCACACTGAAAAGAAGATTATTTTTCCCTTATGCTCAATGTGTGGAAAGAAACATGGAGGAAATTGTCTTAAAGTGACCAGTAAATGTTTTAAGTGTGGAAACGAAGGTCATCAGGTAGTTGAATGCTGAAGTGATGGGAAAAGGATTTCTAATGATGAAAATAGAGAAAAGGATACAAAAAATTCACCTCCCACACTTCAATGTTACAAGTGAAAGGAAATGAGTAATTATACCAATAAATTCCCCAATCTAAGGGTTATTGATGATGATCAATGCCAGGAAACTCTTAAGGCCAAATACAAAGGCAAGTCATGTTAGATCACTATTTTCATTGTGGTGTACGATAATGAAGTGGTGAAAGGTACACTTACCATCCACTCTAAAGTAAAAAAATGTTTTATTTGATTCTTGATTCACCCACTCTTTTATTTCAGAATAATTTTCTAAGGATATTGCTATATTACCTCAACAATTAGATGTTGAGTTAGCTGTGACAACTCCTAAGGGCATAATGATCATATCAAAAGTTTATAATTCTTATCTGATTAAAGTTTTTAGGAAAGTGATTCCTATAAATCTTATGATCCTTTTCTATAGTGTAATTTTATGTGATTATTAGCTTGGATTGGATTTCTATATATATATCTGATATCAATTTCCAAGAAAGAGAAGTCACATTTCATATTCCAGATTAATCTATGATCATCTATTGATGTAAGGATGAATATGACCTTCCAGTAGTAATTTATTACATCTTATGGGTATTAATTCCAATAAATGAAGGTTATATATCTCAAATGGTTGGGGAGAAACTCACAATTAATAATACACCCATTTTATGGGAGTTTTATGATGTCTTTCCTAAAGAATTACCAGGACTTCCACCAAATTTTGAAGTTGAGTTTTCTATAGAACTCATATCGGGTGATATTCCTTTTTCAAAGAAACCTTATTGAATAACCCCAATTGAGTTTCAGGAATTGAATAAGAAACTTCAAGAGAATATTGAAAAGGTATTCATACACCCTAGTGCATCACCTTGGGGTGCACCTATTCTATTTGTTAAGAAGAAAGATAGATCAACAATAATTTTCATTGTTTATCGATAAATTAAAAGGATCACTATCAAAAAAATATACACTCCACCACATTGATGACTTATTCAACCAATTACATGTAGATTAATATTTTTCCAAGATTGATATTCATTCAGGATATCATCAATTAAGGGTCAATAAGGACGATATACTAATGATGAAATTCAGTACAAGATATGGTCTCTATGAATTTATAGTGATGCCTTTTGTTATTACTAATGCCCCCACTATCTTCATGGATATAATGTATGGAGTATTTATATACTATCTTGATCAGTTTGTTGTAGTCTTTATAGATGATATTCTCATCTATTCAAAGAGAAAGGAAGAACATAAAGATAACTTGAGAATTGTACTAAAGGCTCAGAGAAAGGATAATCATTATAAAAAAATTTACCAACTGTGAATTTTGGATTCATAAAGTTTCATTTTGGGGTCACATAATTTCAAGAGAGGGGATATCTATGGATATATAAAAAATAAAAGTTATTGAAAGCTGGATTAAACCAATAAAGTTAACTGAAATCCAAAGTTTTCTTGGTTTGGATGGATATTATCATTGTTTTGTGAAATATTTTTCATGATTATTTAATCCACTCACCAATTTGACTTGTAATGGAGTTAAGTTAATGTGGATGGAGGAATGTGAATAGAATTTCGAAGAGCTCAAAAGAAGCTTAGCCAGCGTGCCTATGCTCACACTGCCTGATAGTGGAGAAAGGTTTGCGATCTATAGTGATGCATCCAAAAAGGGGCTGAGATATATTATCATGAAAAATGATATGGTAATAGCTTATGAATTACAATAATTGAAAATCCATGAGAAAAATTACCCAACTCATGATTTGGAGTTAGCTGTGATAATCTTTTCATTAAAGATATAGAGGCATTATCTTTATGGTGAAAAGTGTGATATTTTTACTAATCATAAAAGTTTAAAGTATATTTTTCACACAAAAATAGTTGAATATTTGTCAAAAAAGATGGTTGGAGTTGACTAAAGATTATAAATACTCAATACATTACCACCACGATAAATCGAACAAGGTGGAAGATGCTTTGAGTCTAAAGGACCATGCTAGCTTATCCATGATGAGGATAAAAAAGATCTAATATTTATGGAATTAAAAGGTTGGATATTGAAATTTTAAATGAAGAAGATAAATATTATCTTTCTCAATTGAATGTTCTACCATTTAAACATGTAAAGATTAAGGAGGAACAAAATGAAGATGTAGAGCTACAAAAGAAGGTGAGAACTGTTACTAAATTAAACCTTTATTGTGATGGTATAATAAGGTTCAATAATTGGGTTTGTATTCATCCCATACCATAATTAAAGAAGGATCTATTTAATGAGGCTCATAGTTCTTCATTTTCTATTCACCCTGGAAGCACAAAGATGTATAGGGACCTAAAAGAGTATTTCTAGTTGGATGGAATGAAATGAGATGTTGCCAAATATTTTTTTGGATGCTTGGTTTATCGGTAAGTTAAGGCTCAGAACATAAGTTTAATGGGATGTTACAACCATTACCCATAACAGAATGGAAATGGTAAAACATCACTATTTACTTTGTTGTCATACTTCCCAAAAATCTAAAGGCCATAAATCTAAAGGGGTTATAGTTGATCTCCTTACGAAGTTGAGATAATTAATTGATATTAGAGATTATTTCTATCTTGATCATCCTTCCAGGATATATGTAAATGAAGTGGTAAGATTTCATAGAGTACCACCTTACATTATATTTGATTGGGATATGAGGTTTACCTCGATGTTCTAGAAAATTTTTCAGCAGGCTCTGGATACAGAGTTAAGTTTCAACATTTCTTATCATCCTCAGATAGATAGTTAGTCTAATAGGACAATTAAAACTCAAGAGTACATGTTGAGAGATTTCTCTATGGATTTCAAAGGTTTTTGGGATAAGCACCTACCTTTTGTGTAATTTTATTATAACAATAACTTTCACTACAATATTCAGATGACTCATTAGGAATACCTCTATTGGAAGAAGTGCTGAAATCTAACTTGTTGGGATGAATTTTGGGAAATAAAGCTATTAGGACCTGATCTTGTTGATAAAATGGTAGAAAATGATAGATCTATTCAACAACACATAATAGAAGCTCAGAGTCGAAAAAAAGTTATATTGATAACCAAAGAAAAGACCTAGAGTTTGAAGTGGGTGACAAGGTGTTTCTAAGAATATCTCCCTAGAAGAGAGTAATGAGATTTGGAAAGAAGGTAAAGAAAACCCCAAGGAATATTAGTCCTTTCAGAATTATGGATTGTTTAGCTTACCGATTGACACTTCCACCGAATGTCTCTTTAGTTGACGATGTGTTCCATGTATCTCTCATGAGAAAGTACATAACTGATCCTTCATATGTACTCAACTCAGAAGTTGTACCACTAGAGAAAGATCTTTCTTATGAAGAATAACTAAAAGATATTCTAGATCATAGTGAAAAGGTTCTACGAAACAAGACCACTCACTTGGTTAATGTTTTGTGGTAGAACCACCAATTTGAGGAAGCTATGTGGGAACTTGAGGATATAATGAGGGAGAGATATCCTCATATGTTTGTATCCATGTGATGAATTATAAGTATGAAATTCAGTTTAAGGGGGGTATAATGTAACACCTGAATGTTTTTATAAAATATTTTCTCTAAATAATTTTAATTATTCAATAGATTACATTGCATGAAATTGTGAGTTTAAATAATCCATAAGATTACCTTAGTATAAAATTACAATTTTAAACTAACCTTTAGGTTATCGGGAATAAATATAAATAACTTGAGAAAATGTATGGTGAAGTCATTCACTACCAATTATTTATGAAAAGTATAAATCAATTATATATTTTTATTTTTGTATTAATAAATTGAGTAAATTACTATTATTACATGAAATTAATGAAATATATATTTTATATACTTAATAGAATATTTTATATTCATCTGATAGATATTTTTGTAATAGGGTATGAATAAACCCTATTTGATGTATAAAAACCTATACTTTTCAAAAAGGTAATTTTCAGCCTTTTAATGGAGAACCCATTTTAAATTAATATTTTGAAACATTAATAATTTTATATGAAAACATAATAATTTCCTTCGGAAGTGGGATATAAAAATTTACTTTGGATAAAATTTTAATATTTTTCTTATAACTTTAAAATTTTGATGAATAGTAAAAATACACTAAATTTTAATTGAAAACAAGTTTTTTCATTGAAATAATTTATGTGGTTAAATTATAATATTTAATGGTTTTAAATTATAAATAGAATATATTTTTATCATTAAATATAATGTATATTAGTATCATTAATTTTACATTGAATTTAGATGTAAAAACATTTTAATCTTTTGCAATGTTTTAACTTTTAAAACCCATTCTCTCTTTCTGACAATGGGATTGATTTTAAATTAATTACTGTAAATTATGTGTTTTGAATTTTGAAAAATGTATTAAATATTTGTAACTAGTATGTCTATATTATGTAAATGGAATTACTTAATTTTTGGGTATTATGAATAGTAACTTTGGTAAATTTTTATTAATACGATAAAAGGGTAAACCGAGTAATTAATGGTAAGAATACTATTATAAAATTATCCCAACACCTGTATTCATATTATTAGATGAGTTTTTTTTTGAAATAAATAACCCTGGGATCTAAATGGTGCCCTTTGGAAGCCACTTGGATGAAATTAGGACGTTTAATTTATTTTATTTAAAGAAACATTAAATGTGTCTGACTCAAATTTTAATAACTATATATTTTTTTATATAAGGTTATAGAGAAGATAAATTCGATTATAAATACTAATTTGAAATATAAAATGTTTTTATTTATCATGGTATTTTCTTTTAAATTTTTATAAATTAAATAGTTACCTTAAAGACTTATACTTTGAAGATGTAAAAATTAATTAATTGATGAGAAATCAATAAAACAATTTTTATTAAAATAATAATACCCAAAAAAAGATCCAAAAACTTTAAAAAATATTATTTTTATAGTATATATCGACCCTAACCATCCAATGGATGAGTTAGTGACCCTTTATAGTCTTATAGAAGAGATTGTGACACTTATATTATTTTATTTAATGTGATGTCAAAGTTTTAACATTCATAATTTAATAAATATAACATTTTAAATGTTAGATTTTATAGAAGATAAATCCGAATAAAAATATTATTCTAAAATATAGTATATTTATCTTCATCATAATATTTTATTTTTAATTTTTATTCAAAAAAAGCATCTTAAAAAATTACACAAAATTGATTTTGTAATTATTTTGTTAATAGAGATAACAAATAAATATTATTAAAAATATTAAAATAAATATAATTTATAATAATTAATATTTATAATTAATTTTATGGATTACCTTTAACTCTCAGAAATGTAATAAAATTACTGGTTCGAAGTTAACTTATTGTCTTAATATTTTTAAAAATCAATGAATTGAATAGTCTCAAAATTGTCAATATTGATTATTTATCAATATAATGTTTTATTAAATTATTTAAAAATAATAATTTAAAAAAAAATATATAATGGTTATTATATGGTAAAAAATATTATAATGTAATTTTTTATTGTCTAATTGACGTCAAATAAGTAAATATTTCACCCTTTTAGTGTTGATATATTTGTTACCCTAGTTAAAAATTAAATAGAATAACTTGGTGTTAATTAAAATTATAAGGTTTAAATTGAGAGAAAAATTTGTCTGAAATATATATTTTGATTTTATTACAACCCTATATCATCTAATATTCTAAATTGAGACATTTTTGAGGTTTTTTGGATGAGATTTTATTTATTATAAATTAATATCTTTGGAGATCCCAAAAGTGCCCCTCACCTCAATTTTAAAAGTGCAGCTCCTCCCTCATCTATTCACTTCACTTTGGGCCTTCAAGATAATCCATACCATAAAATTTTAACTTATCAACTTACCTATTTTAATTCTAGAGGTTCTGGTCTTCTTCAAATACCAACTCTAGTTCTCTAAGAGGATATTTAGAGGAAGCACGTCAAAAAAGAGGTAATCTCCTATACCGATTCTTTCAAACTTATTTCTTCTTCTACTTAATTTTCATGAGTTGTTTGATTATAAAGTAATAACTCCAGTATCAATTATATACTAAGATGTTATTATGATTATGGAACAAAGATATTCCAATTTCTATCCATCCTATGAAAAAGAAAATCAGCAGGCGTACATACGTACAACTTACTGTCTCCACGCCGTGGTGTAATTTTTTTTTCACCACCACCTTACTTTTATGGGTATAATTATGGAAATAATAACTATATATGATTATTATAACAAGATATTTATTCTAAAATATTATAAACCATTCACTTTAACACCATTCAACAATTCTGGGAATGATATCGCCACTCGTGCGTACATATGACCACCCGTCTCCATGATGTGATGCGATTCATTCTACATGATATTCATTAAAGAATAATTATATAAATATATAGAATTAATAAAAATCATAAATATAATGTTAATAACATATTTTTTCCATCTAATATGTAATTATTTAATAGGGTTATGTTTCCAATATAATTTCTATATTGTTCCTATTATTTTATTGTGTTTATGATGGAATTCTATTTTTGAAATACATTTGTTTTACATGGAATATGTTATGGTGGAATGATGTTTAAAGAAACCCATTTTATTCCTTGGGTTATGATGAATGACTTTTGTTGTTGTGGAACATGTAATAATGATTTCATTATGAGATGGATGTGATCCATATCTACCTTCAATGCATTGGGTAAATATTTATATCTCATGATATAGACATCGCTGGAGCGGGAAATGATCTCGGTTCAGTAATACAGGGCTGGAACGAGGAGTGCACTAGGTTCAGTGATGGACTTTGTCTGCTATGATGGTCTTAGAAATGAGTCTTGAATAATATTAAATGATTTTCTATGATTATGTGTATGTCGAAACACTTCATGTCTTATGTTATAAATTTTGTGATTATATTCATTGATTTATATGAACTTTCTTGATTCATCCCTTGGCATGATATCACGATCTTTCTCATACATGATAAAATTTTCAAATGTTATGTTCTTATATCTTATGTTTATGATAGGATTGAAATATCCATTTTTCCTCTTATTGAGCATCTAATCTCACCCTTTCATATGTTTCTTTTCACCAGGTCATGAAGAAGGATATAGAGTAAGATATGTCAAAAATGGGTATAGTTATGACGAAATATGTGGGAGACAATGAAGATGTCTTATGAACTATTTGTTTATGTTTCCCAGTTTCTAAAGTCACTATACCTATATGGTCCTATCATGGCTTTATTATATTTTGTAATGAATTTTCTTCAACTTTGAAGTAATATCATTATGTTTAAAGTATGGGCCGTTATAATATTTATAGAATTACTTTTTGAAATATATCGATATATGAATTCATATTGATTTGAAATTTAAAATGAAAAATTATTTAAATAAACATGATATGTATATATATACAGGTCTATATGTTTTTATGAGCATATATAACATAATGTCATTAATTAAAAAAAGTGGCATTAAATTTTAAATGAAATCATAAATTGAACTTAGATATAAATTTTATAAATTATTATAGTTAATAATATTTCTTATAATATATATATATATATATATATATAATATTATAAATTTTTTAATTATTGATTTTTTTGAAATTAATAATAACATATTTCTATAATTAATAATAAAATTTTATTATGTATATAATAAATATTTTATTTAAAAATATAAATAAAAATTTAAATCTAACTGATAATGTATAGTATATTTTAAATACAGTTGATTGTAAATTTAATATTTAAATTTAATTAGTAATATATTGAATTTTTATATATATAAATATAATTATTAATTTTATTAAATATAATTATAGATCTATATAATTAGTAATATATTGTAATAAATATTTATAAATATTTATAATTAATATATTTTTTAAAATAATTAACAATTAATAATATATATATATAATTAATAATATAAACATATTTAAAATGTACTTAATAATATTTAAATAGTATAAATATCTATAATTTTTTTTAATATATTTATTATTATCATTCATATATAAATATATTTTAATATACATATACATACACACATACATACATGTGTATACATATATACATACAAACATATATTTATATCTAAGAAAATAATAATATAGTAATGTATTATTTATAAAGACTAAATGAGTTTGTTGGGTTAGTTGGTCTAGGATTCCTTAGGTTGAACTCCACATTTGAAACCCCCTAGTCCCCCAATACCATTTTTATGCATATATTCGAGATTAATCAACTCTTAAAATGTGATAATAAAAGTTTTCTTTATAAGTGTTGACTTTTTTTTTCACTAATAAAGGCCCCTATATCAATTATTTCTAAAAAGTTCTAATAAAGGCCACCTCCCCTTTTAAAAGGACCATAGCTATTGTTACACACCATCTTATTGGTCCTGATTTCATGAAAGCACATCTTTGTAAACAAATTTTCAATCCCTTTGATGAATAGACTTCAAAACTGAAGGGTTTCACTTTGAAACTTTGTCTGAAGGATTTTTTTATTGATCATATATTTATTTTTGTTCTATTTCTGATTATTAATCACCTATATCTACATACACACACAAACACTAGTAATAATTAATGTGTATGTAGTCAGAACATATAGTTATACACACACACACACATTAATATTTATGTTTATATATATTTATATATCTCTGTGTTTGTATGTTTAATATTATTTTATATGTATGTGTATATATGTATATATATTGTATCCCATCAAAACTATGTTGGATTGGCCACTTCCATGGGAACTACGCTTAATATCCTAGGGGGTGGGGCTGTAATGGGCTTGTCCTTTTTAGAAAAGAGATATAAGTGTCTTGGTGTTTAATATGTTTTTAAGTATGTTTGTGTGCATCTGTATATATGTATGTATATGTATTTTCATATGTGTATATATACACACACACATACATAATTATATATTTACATATAAATTTTTAATTATATATATATATAGATATTTTTATATACTCTTCTTTCTCACCTTCCTCTCTAAACTATTCTCTCTCACTCCCCTCCTAGCCTATGGAGTCCCTCTCAATCCAACTGACATGGAGGAAAATATGAGTCTCCTTTTTCTTATCACAACCTCTCCATCCAAAATCTATTGATAATTATATTTTGAAATAACCCTCACACCACACATGGACTTCCTCAATTTTTCCCATGTTCTGTTATGCTCTATTCTGTAATTTGTGGTGATGATTAGTTTTTTATTGATATAATTAGGTTTCAAAAACTGGTGATGGAGCTATTATCACATGAAAAAAATCAAATAAAATCATCATGAAAATGGTGGCCAATATTTTGGGTATTGAAGGCATAAAATATAAAATCCGGATATTTTAGAATGTATTTTATTTTAAATAGTACTATGTTTGATATCTTATGTCACATGCAATGAAAAAATAAAATGAGTCACACCAAATTAGATTAATATTATTAATAAATTTATTATAAGAATAATATAATTATTAAATAAAAATATAGTAATAAATTAAAAATTCTTACATTTAGAAGATAAATAATTAACATAATTTATTATTAGAAAGGTTTGTTATTCAAAGAAATTTTTTAATTATAGATTATTTTAGCCTAACTGCTAAATTTTAAAGGATGACTATAATAATATTTAATATTTAAATGTATTAACTAATATATTAAAATTCATTTAATTTATAAATAAAATGAAATAAGTATAAAGAACCCTTAAAGTTTTAAAATTCAATTTACTATAAAAACAATTTTCAATATATTGTATGTTTTTATTTAAAAGATAAATTCCAAAAAGTTATAATTTTAATTTTATGAAATAAAATTAATTAATGAATTTATCATGAAAAAATCATCTTATGGTGATTTTTTGATATATTTATGAAAATATTTATTTTTTAGTGAATAATAAAAAATATTGATTTTACAAACAATACCAATTTTATGACACCAACATGGTAATGAATAAAAAGTTAATGAAAAACTTTTTACAGAAACAATAATTTTTTAATTATTAAAAAAAATTTAAAAATTTATTTTAAATTTGGAAACTCATGTAGGAAATTTTAAATGCTAAATGATGTTTTATTATAATAAATAACTATTTTTGAACCTTTTATTTAATTAAGTAATTAAATGGTTAAAATAAGGTTTGGATTGATTTTAAAGTCACATAAATCTAATTTTATTATTTATAAACTAATAAATTTCATGGGGATAAATTTCAAACTTTATTTTGATGTAAATTTATTTTTATACTTAAAAGTGGTGTTTTTTCTAAAAACAATTTTTCATAGCATTTTACATACCTAAATTAAAAGTAAAATTTTAATGATATAGAAATTGAATCTTTTAAAATGTATTCCACATTTTTAATCATCATATTCAAATTATGTAATAAGTTTCTTTTTGTTTTTATTCGTAATTAGTAGTTACCATGGTAAAAGTTTGTCACTATGGTAAGGGTTAATGGGATAATAAGGAGGCTAAACTAAGAGATAAGATTTCAAATATCAGTAAAACATATATAATTTTTATTGAATGAGTGAATTTATAATCTAATTTATCTTATATTTTTAATTTATTCCATGTTTTTACACTTTACCTTATAAATTACTTTATATTATTTTAAAGAAAGAGTATTTACAAGAGTGCCACTCCCCTCACTTATAAAAGGACCCCACCTCTCCTAACTTATTCACACAATTTGAGAACCTTATATCAACCAAAATATACCCAAATAGCTCCCCAAATCTCCTTGAAATATCCTATAGGTTCATTTTCCCCAAAAGTCCAATCTTATAAGGCATAAGGTGTAAGACAAAGGAAGATATCTATAGAGGAGATATAAGTATTAACTAAATTATCATATGTTTATTTGTTATTATAAATACTTAAAATATATTATATCCATACAAATATAATGAAATAAGTATATTTAATATACTAAAATTTTATTATGTTGATGGAATAACTGTTTTTTTACCTCCTTTCCATTCACTGTAAAATGAAAACTCCATTCATGCGTATGTGAAACCTCCTAAAAAAAGTGATGTATTTAATTTTTCATCACTACCTAAAATATATAATTATAAAGTTTTAATTACCTAATATATATAATATATTTTACATTATTATTATTTTGGAATGATAATTTAATGTTGACCTTCTTACCCTCCTATCTGTTAGAAAAAAGAAACGTCGCTTCTGTATATGTGCGGACTGCTGCCTCCACAAAACATGTGATTCATTTTCCATAACCACCTCACATGGATTGTCATAATGATGAATATAATTAATAAATATTATATTTATTACATTATTATGATTATTTAATGGTAAAAATTTATCTACTTTATTTCATTTTCATCCATTAGAAAAATGAAAATGTCACTCAGGTGTACATGTTGGATACCATCACCAAGAAGTGATGCAATTCATTTTTATCACTACCTCAGATGGACGGTCATAAGGATATCTTAAATGAATAAATATAAAATTTATAATATTATTATGATTATATAATGGTAAAGATTTATCTATATTATTTTCTTTTCATCCCATAGAAAAATGAAAATGTCACCCATGCATATTTGTAGACTACCAACTCCATGAACAATGTCTCTCATTTTTAATCACATAGTTACATGGATTGTTTTAAAATAATATTCAATATATAAAAATAATAATTATTAAATTTTTAAGATTCTAAAAAGATGAACGCTTTGAATTAGGTCAATGTACCAAAGTTATTTTAAATGTTAAAGATCAAACGACCTCAAAATGTTCAATATAAACTGAACTTATTTAGTTACTAAAATTTAACATGGTAATAAATGAAATAAATATAATAATAATAATTTAATTAACATGAAAAAAATTTCTAGTAAATTAAATAATTAAGATAATTTTCTTATTTGGGAGTTAGAGAATGTATCAAGAAAGATGAGACTCAAGGTAATAGATTTCTCTTTAAAATTTTGTTTTAAAGTTTTCCATTAAAAATATTTATCATCCCTAAAAAATTTATTTTAAATGTTATTATTTATACTCAAAATTAATTATTGAGGTCATTTTCAAATATTTAATTTTTTATTATGTTTTAAAAAGGATTTTTTTTTGGTTTTCTATATGGGTTATTTTTACTTTCTTTAGAAATTTGAAAAAAATTTATTTAATGTTTATTTCATTACCAAATTTTCCCACTGACATAGATATTTTTAATTATCAATATTTCTCTAATAATTTTTATGTTTTTTAAAGAATATATTACTCTCCTTATTTGAGTTATTTTTTTACGAGTTCTCAAAATAAAAGGATATTTCTACTTATTATTATTTGATAATGGAAAGTTCTTTTTCTTATGGATTCAAATGATTTTTAAGGGTTTTATGAAGAAAAAGTGAAATCTTGTAAATGATTTCTTAATGATATGATACTTGGGTATTATAGATTATTTTCTTATGAAATATATCTCCAATGTATAGGGTACTGATTTGGTCTTCTGAGACAAGATTTTAGAGATAACCAATTGAGTTACTACTATTGAAAGGGTTATATGAAAGGGTAAACATGGGTTATTAATATGATAACTCAATATCAATTAATTTTATTCTATGGGTTTTATGTGAATTAAAGGTTTTTTTGTCAAAGTTTTATTTTTCACATTTGATTATGATTTATTTTATATGTTCATATTTTATTGTAAAGAAGATAAAAAAATTTATGGGTTCTCATGTTTCTTAATTGAATAAAAGCTTTCATTTATTTTTATAACCCTTACAGATATTTTTGGGAACAACTAACATTTTTGAAAAAATTAAAAGGATTTAAGGATGTGTAATAATGATTGGTAGGTCAACATTTCCACTATGGTAATTCATCTTAAATGAATAATAAGTGTCTCAAATTAAATAAAAGTAAAAATTTATGAAACAATTTTTTTGGAAAAAATATACACTATATATAATTGCACAAATTTTTATATAATGGGTTTCCTAATTCACTAATAATTTGAACCTAAAATATCATTATAATTTAAAATTGTGAAATAATTTATATTCAACCCCTAAATATGGGTTGTTTAAGTCACATGATTTCATAGTTAGTATCAAATATTCGCTGTAACGAATATTTTTTTAATACTAGATCTGGGAGTATAGGTATGATCATTATAGTGTGTGTCAAATTAGACTTTAGATGAAATTAATATATAAGATTTTATTAGTTAAGGATAGTTTAAGAGTTATAAATATCATTATAGTCTTATATGTTTGGTGTTGATCATACGTTCAAAGGTATTGATCCCATTTAAGGCCTTATGTGATGGGATATTAAGGTGATTAATTAAATTTTGTGAGTTTTTAGTGGGTTTTAATTGATTATTGAGGTATATATAACCCATAGTATTAATATTTGATTTAGTGTAAAGGTTATTTAGGAAGAATTTTATTATATTTTTCGTAACATAAGTTAAAAGGTATATATTTCCATTATGTTTAATACATTATTTTATATTGATATAATTATGGTTAACTGAGATAAAATATTTTTGGGAACATGATATTATTTTAGTTAATAGGAAATTATGGGATAATATGGGGTTTTATGTCAATGTGGTTGATATTATTTGAGGAAAAAATATTGATTAACTTTTTGAGGCATATATGATTTTATTGTGGTGATCTAATTATTTTTTGGAAAAGATAAGTATATTTTGGAGAATATATGATTATGGTATATAATATTTTTTTTCATGTTAATTTATGATTATTTAATGTCGTTTGGGAATAAATGTTAAGTTGATCTTGGAAGAATACGTGATCAAATATTTTAGTTTTTTGGGTTTCTAATTTGGTCAAGAATATTTTGAAAATATTTAAGGTTCATTATTTATAGAATAATTTATTTTAAACTTTGTGTTTTATTTTTGATTCTTGGAAGATTAATTTATCACTTCATCCGAACTCATTTTGATATATGATAAAGATTCTAATTCCCTGACATCATCAATGAATCTATCATGGTAATAGATGAAACAATCATTTCCTCAAGATTTTTTCCACCACTATTATTGATCTAACAATCCTTCTTGACGTGCCCCTTATTTCCAAAAATTGTAACATATTAAATTTTCATTCTTGATACTTAATTTGGAAATTCAATGATTCTAGATGCCACTGGAACCACATTCTATTATTCTTCCTCTTTCCATAAAAAAATCCTCTATTTGGTGAGATGTTGCATGTATGTATTCTTTTTTCTATCACTAAAATTATTCTTTAAGAACCACAACTACAACATCATTTAATAGAAAAATATATTTTAGGATATTTTTTGTGAGTTTGATGATGACTTAATCATATGAATCTATAAAAATATAGAGAAAAATTTAAATATGTTCAGTATCCATAATTTTATATCCAAAAAATGTATAATGATTTAATAGGGTGTTGAGGGTATTGATATGGTTAAGAATTAATTATGAATCTTCCATTCAAAGACTTTATAATTTTATCTCTATGGAACTTTTGTTGTATAGTGACTTGAACACGTATAGATTCATCAAAATATCTCAAATTTACTTTGTCATATTTTTCTCCACAAAATTTAGTAGGATTCCATCCACTAAATATAAATATATATTATCAATATAATTCCTATCCATGTCATTACATTTTTCCTCTACCACACCCTATTTTTTTTCACCAATCGCTAATAGAAATTTATCTTTCTACAACACTGCTTGCATCTTTTTTCTCTATAAAATAATTAGTCCCATTGAATTTTTTAATCTCAATTTTTACCACTATGTATACATGCCATCAATCTCAAACTTCCTTAGTCTAGAACCATGTTTTGATACTACTTTTTAGGGCTGAAAATGATCATATATTTGGTGAAATGATTATTATGAGATAAAAATAAAGCAAAATATGTATAAATAAATAGATACCAGATGTCACCTAGAAATATCCCCAAATGAAAATATGAAAAAACCCACAAACAAATATAAGGGTATCACTATGGTAAAAATGGGTATACACTCTCTGAATATTACAAGGAGAAAAGGCTCAAAATATTATATATTCAATAAATAATGAAACACCCCACAAATACCAAAAATTAATATAGAGATACTAAATTTCAAAAATTATGATTTATAAAAGGGTTAGGACTCCTTTTAGAGAGAATACTCACCCATTTACCTTCCTCATTAACTAATTTAATGGAAGAAAATTATAGAGTAATCCATTATTTTTGAGAAAATTAAAGGGGTGACAAATTTTTTCAAAATTCTACCAAAACATCCATGATGCCTTTTATGGATTTACTCTATTTTTATTCACCGAATTTGCTCTATTTTTTTAATTCTAATATTTAATGGTTTTGTATTGATATACTTGTGTTGAAGACACTGCTCATGGAGATATGTCCATGAGATGAAAAATAAAAGAAAATCTCCATGAAAATGGTGGCTATCAATTCTAGGATTGAAATCATAAAACTAGAGGGGGATGTGTCAATGTCATCTTCATCACTCCCACTTAACAAGAGAAGAAGAAGGTGGATTAAATAAGGAGTATGAGAGAAAAGATAAGAATAAAACACTCATTCCCCATCCAGAGCCATCCATCACCTACTTATGGGAGTTACTTCTTTATGTGCATGATGTTAAAGAGAATGGAAATGCATGAACTATTATTTTAATTTAGATTGGATGTCTTAGGATCCAATTACAACATCCTATACCTTATAGTACCAACACATAATCCGTTTTAGTGTTAAACCCTAAAACCAATTGGTGGAAGAATGATTAACCCATCTAAGCCTATATATAATTTCCACTCCTTATGGAAAACGAAGTGGGATTGGGTTTTCAGACCAAATAATTCTCCCATTAAACTAAGTACCACATATCCAGGACACCCTTCAATGATAATATAATAGATCCAAATATCTTTGATTTCCATTTTCTTATCACTGGGACTTTGTGCCTAACCACTCCTATTAGGAGGGATTTCAAAGTAATGCACTATAGATAAAAAATCTTCAATCAAGCCACCATTATCATTATCAAACTAGTTTGTGGATATTCCACCCATATTACACTTGGTTTACACCATTGAATTGATACGACTTATCAAGATATAATTACCCCATACAAGAACTTCTAGACCCAACAAAAAAATCCTTCTAGGGTTCCATCCTAAAACCATTTAGTGATAGGTTGAGCAGCCCATCAAGACTTATATGTCATCCACCACTCCTTGAAAAAACTGATGTTGGATTATGTTTTCATACCCAAAAACATGAAAACACTGAGGGGGATAATTATTTTATTTTTCTTGATTATTCTAGGTACTGTATCTTAATATGGGCTGTATATGATTGGTTGATAACTTTTCAAAAGATTTTTATCTTTTTTTAATCCAATTTTTTTCCTCGAGCCCCCCGTGTTGAAGATCCAGGTATACCACTATCATTCCCAACTTATAAAACACTATATTAAAGCCTTATAAATTATATTAAATGTGAAATTTCTATATAATAATTTAGAAATATTATTGAAGATCTAAATTCAACAAGGATGTGTCAAAAACATGAATATGACATTTTTTTATTAACACTCAAACCATACATAGTTCATAACATGCCTCACAAAATAAATTAAAACAATAATTCTAGGAATAGTTTTACCTTTATCAAGATAACGAAATGACCATAAATAAAATTATTTATTAATAAAGAAGTAAAACTTATATTTAGAGAAATGATCATAAATGAATCACACCACCTAAACTATACATATTTATTATGATAATGATAATATATAAATTTACTCTTCCAAGTGAGGAGTTAATATTTTATAAACTAGGAAAAAAAATTATACTAATGATGATGTAATAATCAGTTCCTACACCATTAATGTGATTTATCACCATAAACTTCCAATTTGATGAAATAATGAATATACCCTTTTCATTTTTATAAGATCTAGAATTTAAATCTCTCTCTAAGTTATTTTGTCCTTTACCCCAATTTTATTCTCCCATTTTATAAAGGATGATATATCCAATATTGAAAGAGAACCACCATGCCACCCCTATTTATGATATTTAATTTTCCTTGATAATGACTATCAAATTCATCCATAATCATCTTTCAAAGACAATTCAAATTAAATAAATATGATTTATAAAATATCTTCCCAAAGAAAGGGAACTCTAAGTAAATATATTTTATTATAGATCAGTCCACCATAGTATATTTGGATCTACTATTATTTTTTTTGTATTTCTAATCAGCTGTGACCTTGAAACACCCAACCTTTAAATCTAAAAAATCATAAAAATCTCTATATATTCCCATTTCAAGAAATTTTCATTTCACCACTATAATGGTGTATAATAATTCATAATGACCATTTTGAAGTCTATATCTAACTGTCATAGAAATAAATCTATAGAACTCAGCATAGCCCACCTCCATCCAAAAAAATTATTAAAATTACCTTATAAAATACTTGTTTACCATTTCCAAAGAATTTTTAAAAACATAATTGGAAAAAATATTGTACGATATTATAACCAACCCAACTACCCATTATGGTTAATTATATATAGACCTACAAAGAAAAGAATAACACCCATTTTAGCCTTCCTATTTCATACAGGAAAATATTCATCAGATTATACTATAATAAGTGTTTATTTCAAAACATGAATCCCATTTTACCTATATCTTTAAAGATCAAAATCTTTACCTCAAGAACCTAAATTTTCTTTTACAAGTGTTTCTACTTTTACAATGTCCTAAACCAAAAAACAATCCTCTTTACTTCCCCATTTACAAGATAGATGTGAAATCCATGGGGAAACCCATAAAAATCTATAAATTTCCACTAGTCATGGCCATTGTTACTATATTTTCTAAACTTAAACATGGTATAGGTAGCGTTTTTATTCCCTAATTTAACCATTTCCATCTTAAAATTCCTCCAAATCTTATAATACTCTATCTGATGGATGTCTATTAAAACTATTTGAATTTCGAAATATTGGTGTTGTGGATATTTTTGAGTTAATCAATTTTATTCTCATATCAGGTTTTGAAAATTCATAATACCATTCATTAATATTTTTATTTAATTTTAATTTTGTTTTTTATGATTGAATGTGTTCCGACTTATTGTTTGAACATATGTTCTAATGAAATAAACTGATTATTATATCTACCAAAGATTTTGGAACTTTGATGAAATGTAGATTTGAAGTAATTGGAAGATAAAATACCCATAAGAAGATGAATATTATATATGATTAATTTGAAAATATGAATATATATATTAGAATTATACCATTGGAGTTTTTTATAATAGAGGCTATAAATTAAATTGAGGGATACATGGAATGAAATACATTGATCAATAATGAGCTTGGTTATAATGATTTTTAGGTTTTCATAATCATGATTCTCTAAGAACTTTTTATTTTTATTTTTATTTTGGTGATTTTTGGATAAGGGAAAGAATTATGTTAGGAAAAAATGTTAATATCTTAGTCTCTCTATTATAAATGTTGTTTGTTTGATCCTATGTGATCAAGGAAGTTCCAAGGAAAATAACTTGTTCTATTTTTGATCATGGTGATTGAGAAGATTCATGGTAGTGGAAATTATATCTTATTATAGGTTATTAATCAATGAATTTCAGGTGTGTACTTAATAATAAAAATTAGATTAAATAGGATACCGAGGATATAATTTCCTTCTAATGACCGTGGGGTTGAAGAAGTTTCTATAAGAACTTGTATATTCTAACCATATCAATCGAGGAAGATTCTAGTGTTGTAATATGGATACATAGGATTTAGTTTAAATATCATCCTTCCATGTTGGATAAAAGTTTTGGATTCCTTGGCTTAGAATAATATTGATAATTAACATCCTTTTAAGATTTTAAGGACTTTTGTCCTTTACTTCATGAATTGTTTATTATAATTTTTCTTTTTTTTGATAATTTTGAATATTAAATTAATTTATGTTGTTTACTTAAATTTAATTAATTTACACTTTAAATAATATTTTTATCAATTAATTTATAACTTTTTATCGTTTATTTTTCATGGAGTACTTAGACTTTATAGTCTTAATTTTTCAGAATATATAAGTTCTAGAAAACTTAAAACTTTGAGGAAATGAAAATTATAAATCTGGATTAGAATTTCATTCACCCTTATTGATTTTTATTTACCTGCCTTTACTAGAAAAATATTTGTAATCAATGTAAGAATCTTATTTTGAGTTAGTATCTTGGTTTTTATATTTTTCATTTATTTATCAAAATTTATAATTTTTCTTACACTAACCTATATAAGAGGAAATATATATTATATTTTTTGATATAAAGAGAATTATAGTTAGAATGATAGAGAATATAAATCTTATATAATCCCTGATTCATAATGGTTTGGATTTTGAATATCAGTGTGATGGGATAAAAATGTTTTTTGACAACATAAGTGTTAATCATATTTTTATGATGACCAAAAATTATATAATTCTAATTTGTTTTTACCCATGTGGAGAAGATAGAGTATAAAGTTAATTATAAAGTCTAGAATAATTTTATTTACACGATAACTTGAAATATCTATAGTAAAATAACATCATGTGAGAGTCTAAATGAAATATAGAAAAAGATTAAAATTGATCACTTTAGAATGTAAAAATTTCATGAGACTTGGAGAGATATGATTCATATTAATTATTAGTATTATTTTATTTTACTTAGTTAATTAGTGGAGTATATGAATCAATGTTTCATGATAGTTATTAATATAATTAAATATTTATCTGAGAATAAAATTACTAATGAATAGCTAGTAGAGAATGTGATGGATATTCTTCTGAAGGAATTGGAATCCAAGTGGATGCCGATAGATGATACTAAGAATCTGATAAATATTACTCTTGATGATATTTTTTAGACTCTCAAGTAATATTAAATTCATCTGATGAGAGATTATAATAAAGAGAAGGGAGATACTAGAGTGGAATTAACTTCAAATTTTAGTGCTTTAACTTACATTGATCAATCATCTAAGCCTACTACTATGAAGGAAAATTCTAAAAAACAATCTAAAATGATAAATATAAAAGAAAGGGAAGGATAAATAACTTATCATATATGTTATATGAATACAATTATCAGAAAGAAAAAATTCTAGCATGATTATTAGAAGAGTAAAAAAGATAAACATAAGAATAAGGAATCATCAGAAACAATCTGTTATGAGTGTAAGAAACTAGGGCACATGAGACTTGATTTTCATAGGTGAAAGAAGAATTATAAGTATGGGAAATATTTAAATAAAAAATAATTGAAAACTTTAAAATAGACTAATGAAATGTGGAATGCCAGTAAGGATCCGTCATTCGAAAGTAGATGTGATTCAGAGAGTGATGATAGTCGAAAGATAGTTTTCTTTTATATAAAGGCTCATAAAAATGATCTATGATTAATATGGAAGGAAACTCAAAATTCATTCACATAGTTTTCTATAAATAATAATGTTTATTTACTTTGGTTGATGGTAATAGTTCTATTTCATTATGAGAAGAATATGATATTCCATCATTAGAAGAAATGACTAAATATATGACTTTCCTAGAAAATAAAAAATAAAAAGTTATTAAAAGACCATTAATTGGTTGAATAAGACCTCGCTAAATTGGTAAACTGGATTTATAAAAATTACCTCTAAAATTTATAAACTTACCTTCAAGTTAGATGCCTAATATAATTTTAATTTAACACATATTGATAAAAAATTAGTTATAAAGATAAATTTTGAAGTTAATAGTCTAAGGAAGATTCCCTCTAATTTTAAATTTGGTAGAGATAATTTTTATAGTCTATTAAAACATATGAAATCGAATCATATATCTTCTAGAATAGTTTTTATGTTTATAAATTAATAGTTTCAATCAAATCATTTTTTTCATAAAAGTAAAATTTAATATACTAAATATTAGAGAGGAGGTCATTAGAGAAAATTTTGTTCATGGAAAATAGTTCAACCTCTCAAACCTCATATGGATTATATTTCTAAAGATCTTAGAGTTATACAATATATAACTGTTGGATAGTTGTGGGTTTCTAAATTTTGGTTTTCTAATGGACCAAATCAATTTTGGGTACTAAAATTTTATCTTTTAATTTTTTTATGAAGATAGTACAAACACTAGTAGACAAAAAATATAGTATATGGATAGTGACAGTTTTCAGAATATGTCTGGAGACAATTCATATTTCCAAAATGTACAAAAAGTGGAGGGTGGATGAATCACTTTTTGAGACAATGCACAAGGTCAGATTATTAGTATTGGTCATGTTGTTTTCTCTATAAATCCTTAATTTCTAATGTTATTTATGTTTTAGGACTCAAGAATAATCTCATTAGTATTAGAAAGCACTATACAAAAGTGACTTGTAACAGAATAAATTTAATGTTAGGTTAAATATATTTTGGTAAAAATGAGAAATTCAAACAAATATTATATTCAGTTGGTATTATTTATAGAAACTAATAATTATTTTAACCAAAAGATATATCCATTTATACCAATAATTTAATGTTGAAAAATCTATTATTGACAATTAAATCTATTATTTTATTTTACTAAAAAAACTTTTTTTACTAATAATTAAATATATTTTTAACAATTATTATTACAAACAAATATTTTACCCTTATAAATATATGTTATGATAAAATATTCAATATTAAAAAATATTTCTTCAATGAATTAATATATTTAATTATTATTTAGTGTAAACATATAATTTTCAATAAAAAATATGATTGATAATTTAATTAAAATATTGAAAATTTAATAATATAATAATATTTCTTGAAATACAAACACAACTTATAAAATATTATAGATAATTATACTGAAAAATAATTACTTGAGATGAAGGAATTCATTAGAAAATATAAGTAAAACTATCTCTGAACACTAGAAAGCCCTACTACATTGGCCCCAATATACTTTAAGTTTATCTCTACCTCCACCACTACCTATTCAACTACATGCCTCTCAAATCCTATTCAACTGCTCTTGTGCTACAATTTTCCTGCCTTGATAGTCACCACCTCCCCTATGAACCTCATATAGTTTTAAATCTACCCTCATGATCCCATATTTTATATACGTTATATCTTTTTTAATCTATACATTTTTAGTGATAAGTGTGGTGTCGACATTAGTTATTATTTTTTTGAAATTATTGATATATGTAAGAAGGATAATCCATATCAAAGGTTACCATCTTGAAACTCAAAATGGCAACTCATTTTAGTGAATTAGTTTATAGAATTTTATTTTAGTTTATTATATATTTTATTTATTATTATTCTTGATTATTTGATTATTATTTTATATTTATAATTTTAAAATCACCATTACATTGATCAACACACTTATAATTCCTTCTAGTTGTGAATTTTTATTTGAAAATTTACCAAAAATTATTTTGTTGGATTTAAATAGATATTTTGGATCTTATTTTATTTTTATGATATATATTAACTAAGTTACCCAAAAATAATTTTTTGGAAGGGTAGTATTATGTATATATATAGTGAGTTCCATGAAAGATCACTAGGTTTCAATTCTTACTGATGCTGATTATTTCTAATTTGGTTTTAGATTCTGATAATTCATATCCTACATTAATTTTCTTAATCTAAATTGGTCATAAATTCTTTACCTCACACTTATTGAAAACTGATTATGACACTTAATACTAATGAAAAGGTGTCTTAAAAAATAAATAGTTCCCATTATATCTATAAAAAAATTTACACATAAATTCCTGAATAAAATCCCATTGATAGGTTAAAGAAAAAAATTTACAATTGATTATAAAAATGAACTTATCATAAGTGATAAATTTTATAATAAATATGTGATAAGTGATTTCAAACGGAACCTTATTTCTATATTATATTTATTTTAATCCATTTTAATCCATATTTATTTATGGAAAGTATGCTAAACATTACAACTTTAGTACTGCAACATGTTAATATGGAATATATTGAGATACCATTTAGTATAAATATTATCATTTTATAGTCACATAAATTCATTTATCACTTCCTTCATTATACGAAAAAAATACATTTTTGTAGGAATTTGAATTAATTTTTTTACATTAAGAATATTGAAACTATCATTGTACAATAGACCTGACATACATCATCTGGGTGATCCTAATAAATACATATGAAAATGTGTATTTCAGACAGATAGATAAAAGAATGTTTTTCATAATAGTGGTGGATTATATAGGATTCATCGATGTTCTCATTAGTGGCATGAACACATACATCTTATTCAATGTATGTACCTTTTTACAATGAATTGATCTTTATAGAGGTAACAATTAATGTATAATTTGTTTCTTCATTATTTCTTTTAATAAAATCATGGCATTAAATTTAAAGATATTTTTGACTATTTTAAGAAATTTTACATCAAATGAGAACCTTTACTACTAATATAAACACAAAGTCCTGTGTATAATTTCTGACCAATGAAACAATTATGATAATTTGAATCCATTATAGTTATTTTATCGTTCTTTATAATACCATGGTTTAAATTTATAAAATTTTAGTAGATATAAAAAAATAACAAGATTTGGGTCACACCCTCCATATTAAATTAATTTTAATTTTTTTTTATTAATTATTGGCTTCGGGTTCTTGCGCCAAGGCCCGAGCTGGGTCTCAGACTAAATTTTTTTTCGTTTAATATTTTTAGCGGGTTTCGGGCCCGTGCGCGGTCACCGCACGTTAGGCGGTAGCTGCATGATCGCCCCTGGTGCTTGTGCGAATGACCAAGTGGTCTTAGTTGAGGCACGCAACTTGCACGTGGTTTATTAAGTCGTCTGTCGAACGCGCGGTGATCCAGTTTTCAAAGTAAGGTAAATAAACAGTTTAAAATTTAAAAACAACGTTCGATAATAATAATAATAATATAACATTTTTTTATTATCATTAAGGTTATTACTAGGAGTATTAATTTTATTATTGATATAGTTATTATTATTATTAATATTATTATATTATTATTATTGTGTTATTATTATTATTATTATTGTTATTGTTTTCATTATTATTATTAGTCATCTTTTTATTATTTTTATTATTATGAATTTTATTGTTCATAAATTTTATTAATGTAATCTTTATTGTTATTATTTATATTATTATTATTAATATTGATTTTATTAATATAATAAAATAGAGAAAAAAACAAACTAAACCCTATCCCCCCTTTCCCTTTTGCCGCTATGCGAGCCCCCCTTTCCCCCCTTGCTAGCCGCGGGCCACACCCCCCTTCCCCGTCGTATTCTCCCTTCGTCGCGCCCCTGCCCCTCTCCTCCCTTCCGTCGGCGCCCTCCAACCTACAGACAAGCATCGCTGCCTCCTGCCTCCTGCTCTACGCACCTTTCCTAGAGCCCTCATCCCATGACTCTACCCTACGACCTACTACAGGATGCCTCCGCCTTACCCTTGCCCCCTGAAAGTCCCGGTTGCCACCCGGATTCACCCCCATAGGCCTCCCGCTGGCGCTGCTAACCCGCTCACCCTTGCTCAACATGCCTCTGGCCCCCAGACACTTCCCCACTCTAGCCTCCTCCCTCGCCCTCGTACATCGCCAAGCTCTCCGGCCAGCAACGCACCACCTATTCCCGATAGCACAAGTGCCTCTCGGTATATTTTCTTTTCTTTATAGTGTTTTTCTCAGATTAACTAAACTTTAATACCTTCATTTGTAATTCATGCATTATTCTTGCTGATTAGAGGGTGCAGTTAGTCTATGGGGTGTGGTTCTTCATTTCTTGAAGTTTCATCACTTTTGTGCGTGGTTGAGGTAGGTGGATTCAAATTCTTCCTTTCTGAAGCTCTCCGTTGATACTTGAATTCTTTTAAATAATTTTCATTTCATAATTCGCGTGTTTAAGATGCCTCTGCCTAACATAAAATGATATTTTTGAATCGGTGTAATTTTGACGAAATTATGTTTTGAAGCAATTATTGGTTATGCCTATTTATTTTTTCCCGGAAATATGCTTTGGTTTTTCTTAAATTTCTAATCATGGTTTGCACCCCTTTCGTATTTTTAATAAAAAAATGTGATTCGCTTACCTTCTGCATATTTATTTTCGTTTGTGTGGAGTTTTTGTGGTGGTAGATATTTGCGAGAGTGTTTTCTTATTAAAAGAAAAAAATGGATTTTTGGATGTCTTGAGTAGTGTTTTTTTATAGAAACATTTTTTTATGGAACTTAGTGTTTTTGTGGAAATGATTTTGTATGTCTATTTGGAGGTTCGATGTGCCATTAGATGCTGGCACATCCATGTGTGCACGAGGTGCGCACATGGATGCGCTTTCAAACGAAGATGGTGCTTTGAGTTAGTATTTTTCTTGAGACCTCATTTTTTTAAGCAGTTATCATTTTAAAAATGTTGTGGGCCTCTTCGTATGACTCTTTAAATTATTTTTTAAATGAAATCCATAATCCTATGCTCGTTGGGATTTTAGTGTATATTGTGTTGCACGTGTGGTTTAAGGGTTTGTTTGGTTTATTTTTACGAAATTTTACGTAGTACTACTAAAGACTTTTATAGTAATGCTTAAAACATAGAACCTAGAGGCCCGTTTGGATTTTTATATACAAAATTGGTTTATTAATTAGTACAAATGATGTAAAGTATGTTTTTAAAACTTGTCGAGGTGGTTTTTACACCATTTGTTCATTTTTATTGTCTTAAGTCAGTGGTTATTGGTTTTTAGTTGTTGTGCATTTGTTGCAGCGCATGTTGGTGAGGAAAACCAGGGATACTGCAGTCATCATCTAGCACGTGGCTGTGCGTCTGTACAAGGCATGACACGCCATTATGTTTAGACAGCGAGTCGAGTTACGTTCCCATTGCACTGCTTTTTAAAATTTAAGTTACATTATTTCCTGCTGTTTGCGCACACTATTTATTCCAATTAAATATATTATTAATTTTAATAAATGTGAGATAATATAAGACAATTAATTTTTTTAAATGATTATTTGATGTAAAAAGATCTGTTTATTTTATACAGGACACTTGAAATATTTATCTGATGAATAGACACCCAGTAGTGAAAAAATTCCAGTTTGGCTTTTAAACATAATTCACTGAATTTCAATTATAGTTCTGGTTTTAATGATAAATGATTTCTTCTGAAGCTTGAACAAGCCTTTTGGTTCTTTTTAAAGTGGTGATTTTGAAATTTATTTAATGCCCGTTTGGCACTTTATGGAAAACGATAAAAATGTTTTGATAAAAACCCTACTAGGAGAACTCTCCTACTTTGGTTGCAATTGATTTTTTGGGAGGCTGCGCTTAGAGGATCCCGGGTACTTGAGTAGTTTAAAGTCAAGAGGTTGTCCCATGGAGTGACTCGAGGTGATGCCTATTGTGATTTATATATATATCTGATTGGATACTCGGTTGGCATCAGTTGGCTCACCCCCTTTCCAAATACTTGAGACATGGGAACCTGACATATTGAGAGAATATTCTATGAATGATTTCTGCACTGGTAGGTTATGGTACTAACCAGTGGCCCATAGTAGGTGGATATATTGGGTTTATTACTATGGGATTTTCCCTCGACCTTCCTGAGAAAGGATGGTTGAGCATATTGGACATTTTGATTTCATCGTGTGTGACATGTCAATGAGGATGATTTCTCATTTATTGGTTTATTCTGGTTTATTCTTGATCTCCTAGGTTCACCCATGTCTGTTGGATTTCAATTACTTGCTGTGATGAATATGGTTCTTTTATATATTTTCTTTTCATTTCCCTGACTGTGTAACTACTGTAGCGTTTTCATGTGTAGTGTTTTTACTAGAAAGTGATGTGTGGTTTATGAAAAATATTTTCAAATAATGGTGTTTTATACTTTTTGTACAAATTGAAAATGTAAACATCACTTCCCCTTTGAAAAATTCTAATGTCTCAATAAAAGAATGACTTGAGTTTTTGAGAAATGAATAGGGGCAATGACTCGTGCTTTCTTTTTGAGTAACATATAGAAATCCTTACTTTTATAAATTGTAGTTCAAACTTAAAATGGTGTTTCTTTTATTTTAAAGGAATTTCATTGGGAATAGATTTATCGGGCTAGCCTACAGAGTTTTAATACTCACGCCTATAGTGTTTTCTTGTTTTTAGTTCTATTGCAGGTTCCAGCTTTAGTTGTTCTTCTTGAGTGACGTTGGTTGTGGTATTGGAGAGTGACACACGGGGTCACGTGGAGTTTTGGTTGTAGTCAGGTTTGTAGCGTTGTTGATTGTTCTTTATTTATCTGATTTTGTTCTATTTATTTTCCAATTCCTTAGTTTATTTTATTTTGGGCCAAATCATTCCCACATGTTTAATTTTGATGCCCAACACTGGTTTCCAGTCCATGGTGATTGGGAACGCCCCTCAGGCCATGTCGCGGGCCAACTCAGGTGACCGGTTCAAGGTCGACCTGGGTTGGTTCTTGACAAAATGGTATTAGAGGTGAACCTTGTTATTTGGGGTGTCCGGTAGATAGAGATTAGGACTGTTGGGACTCAAGAGGTAGGTATGGGAAGGACATCATAAACCCTCACCATTTCGAACCTCAAGTTGCCAGGGGTAGTCCGGGAATTGAGTCTTTATTTCGTTCTGGTTTGTTTTTGATTGAGGGATGACAATGGAGGTAAACTGATGTTACATCGTGATCTCACATGGATTAGTGACCCATGTGGAGTCCGGGTACATGGTTTGAGTTCCTCCTAGTTATTAACGCTTACTTGGGGCATGGCCCACTAACATGTCGTCAGGTTAAGTGTGACTGCTAGTCCCTCACTCCGTTGATTTGATGCAAGTTGAGTGTCGTTTTCATTCTTATTGGTGTAAGTGAGTTTTTGGAAATGAAAAATGGTTTTTGAAAATGGGACTGCTTTCTTTTAAATGACTTTAAATTTATGAAATGGGTTTTAAAACTGAAAGATTTTGGTTTGGAAAACTGGTGTTTGCTTGGAAATTGGTCGAGAATGGATTGGGGTGAAACCTCAGGTACTCCTTATGAACGTTTTCACATGTTAAAGGATGCGTGGAAAGTGAGTATTGGTTCGTATGAATGAAAGTGGATGAAGACATGTGCAACGGTTCATGGGATTACCTGGGTGTGTTTGAAATTAAAGGCTTGACCATGTTTCTTTACATTGGCTTATAAAGAGGAAAATGACTTTTGGAAAATTGAATTTGGTTTGAAAAGTGGGTTTAGTATTTGGAAAATGGCCTTGAAAGAAGGCAGTTTTGAAATCTAAAATAAAAAAAGAGGGGGTTTTGAAAAATGATTTTTGGTTTGTGTTTGCATTTTTTTGTTTCTTTTGAGTTGGCTGTTTTGGATGAAGGTGCTTTCTTTGATATTGCTTCGAATGATATCTGTTTCAGATTGGTATTTTATATGTTGTTTAGAAATACAGCCCAGAAAGGTCCCCATAGTTTTTGATGAGTCATGCCTAGTTTTTGGTCCTTCTCAGACATTGTATGTCCTTAATGGTGATTGGAGTCTGTTAGAGAAAGTGCAGTGGCTTGAAGAGGTCGAGCGTATCTTCAGGGTATTGGGAACTTCCGAAGCTGTTAGAGTGCATCCCTTTTGGGTCTGTTCGAAGGTCTAGCTCTGGACGAGTAGGAGTTGTTCGCCCTGCCATCAATGCAAGTTGGGATAACATGGAATTTATTTAAATTCTTCTTCGTTCAATGGTTTATACTTATAGAGGGGAAGACGAAGAAAGTGGAAGAGCTCATGTGTATTCAACAGGGCCACAGACGGTGAAAGCATGTGTTGAAAATTTCAAGGAACTTATGTCATTCTCTGGAGGTAGCGTCGTAGGATTTGTTAAAGACTCCTCCCTTTATCAGGGGTCTTTGTCCAGAGATCAAAGAGCGGGTCCTCCCTTTTTGGGGCCATCATTTTGAGAATTTGGTACATGAGGTGTTTTTAGCTGAGTTGGTCTCCGGACCACAGACGGTTGACAATCCACCATATCCAGTTGCTTGTGAAGGCCCCCCATCTGGTGAGCAGAGTGGGTTAGATGGATCTATTTATAAAGAGTTCTCTATATTGACTCTGGTTTCATGTTCAACAGATTTTATAATGGTGTGTCGTTAGTGTGAACATTTAGGGCATGAAAATCCATCATGTCACACCCCACCTAGGATGTGCCATCATTGTAGGTGTCTAGGTCATCTAGAGAAGTTTTTCAGGAAGCGTCATCTGAGGAAGACACTATGACCACAAGATTCCAATGCCCGAATGTGAGGCAGGAGATGCTTAAACCATCAGAGCCCCAGCCATAGGTCTTGGGTTGAAGCTCGCGCGCAGTCAGGAGTTGTCAGGGGTGTGATGCCTCAGTCCGGGTTTCATGTTCCGTGTTGGAAACAAAACATTTAAAGTCCTTCTGTTGTCATCCTTCCACTGTTAAAGTTTTGGTGTTATTGTAGGTTCATTGTGTCGTCGTGAATTTGGTATGGACGTGTTCGTTTGTAATCCAAACAGTATGGTTTGTCTCAATTATGATTCTCTGAATCGTACGTTTTTCTTTAAAAGTGTGTTTAAACCTTTAATGGGTTAGTCTTAGTTTGACTGTTTTCGTTTGGATATGTAGGTGCCTATGGATGGATCGACGTTTCTGGTATTGCTCGAGTTTACTTCGTGGGTTAAGTTCTTCTCAGAGGTTTCTCTCTAGTGTTCAGGGTTTTGGTCTATGTCAAAGTTTTAGCAGAGGTGTTGTTTCACTCATGCTAAAAAGGTTAGTTTGGGTTAGTTGGGAGTTCCCGCATCACCCCCACTCCCGGGGTGGTGTGTTTGAGTGTTAAATTTCTGCACTAGTTGAGATCTTGTGGTGGGGAGAACCCTTTCGTGTTCTCCCATTCTCTTGTACTGTGGTTCCATTCAGTTTCAGTCCGGTATGGATTATTGACTTGTCCGTCATTCAACTAGGTGACTTTTTGGGGGCAGAAAGTGTCTCTGGTGGGTAGAATTGTCACACCTGCCATCTTAATTTTTTTTATTAATTATTGGATTCGGGTTCTCGCGCCATGGCCCGGGCTAGGTCTCAGACTAAATTTTTTGTCGTTTGATATTTTTAACGGGTTTCGGGCCATTGCGCGGTCACCGCACAGTAGGCGGTAGCCGCACGATCGGCCCAGGTGCTTGTGAGAATGCCCAAGCTGTCTGAGTTGAGGCGCGCAACTTGCACGCGGTTTATTAAGTCATCTACCGAATGCATGGTGATCCAATTTTCAGAGTAAGGTAAATAAACAGTTTAAAACTTAAAAAGAATGTTTGATAATAATAATAATAATAATAATATAACATTGTTGTTTTTATTATCATTAAGGTTATTACTAGAAGTATTTATTTTATTAATGATATAGTTATTATTATTATTACTATAATTATATTATTATTATTGTGTTATTATTTTTATTATTTTTATTATTTTTATTGTTTGAATTATTATTCTTCTTCTTCTTGTTAATATTTTTTTATTATTAATTTTATTGTTAATAAATTTTATTAATGTAATCTTTATTGTTATTATTTATATTATTATTATTAATATTACTCTTATTAATATAATAAGATAATGAAAAAAAAACAAACTAAACCCTAGCCCCCCCTTTCACTTTTACCGCTGCGCGAGCCCCCCCTTTCCCCCCTTGCTGGTCGCGGGCCACACCCCCCTTCCCTGTCGCGTTCTCCCTTCGCTGTGCCCCTGCCCCTCTCCTCCCTTCCGCCGGTGCCCTCCGACCTACAGCCAAGCATTGCTACCTCCTGCCTCTTACGCTACGCACCTTGCCCAGTGCCCTCGTCCCATGACTTCACCCTGCGACCTGCTACAGGATGCCTCCGCCTAACCCTTGCCCCCTCCAAGTCCTGGTCGCCACCGGGCTTCACCCCCATCAGCCTCCCACTGGCACTACCGACCCACTCGCCCATTCTCAACGTGCCTCTGGCCCCTAGCCACTTCCTGCTCCAGCCTCCGCCCTCGCCCTCCTACATCACCCAGCTCACCGTCCAGTAGCGCACCGCCTATTCCCGACAGCACAAGCCCTTATCGGTATATTTTCTTTTCCATATAGTGTTTTTCTCAGATTAACCAAAATTTAATACCTTCATTTGTAATTCGCACATTATTCTTGCTGATTAGAGGGTGTGGTTAGTCTGCAGGGTGTGGTTCTTCATTTCTTGAAGTTTCATCGCTTTTGTGCATGGTTGAGGTTGGTGGATTCACATTCTTCCTTTCTGAAGCTCTCCATTGATACTTGAATTCTTTTAAATAATTTTCATTTCATAATTTGGGTGTTTAAGATGCCTCTGCCGAACTTATAATGATGTTTTTGATTCGGTATAATTTTGAAGAAATTATGTTTTGAAGAAGTTATTGGTTATGCCTATTTATTTGTGCCCCGAAATATGCTTGGGTTTTGCTTAAATTATCAAGCATGGTTTTCACCCCTTTCGTCTTTTTAATAAAAAAATGTGATTCGCTTACCTGCCGCATATTTATTTTGGTTTCTGTAGAGTTTTTGGGATGGAAGATATTGGTGGGAGTTTTTTCTTGTTAAAATAAAAAAAAATGGATTTTTGGATGTCTTGAGTAGTGTTTGTTTATAGAAACATTTTTTTATGGAACTTAGTGTTTTTTTGGAAATGATTTTTTATGTCTCTTTGGAGGTTCGATGTGCCATTATATGCTGAAACATCCATGTGTGCATGAGGTGCACACATGGACGTGCCTTCAAACGAAGATGGTGCTTTGAGTTAGTATTTTCCTTGAGACCTCTTTTTTTAAGCGGTTCTCATTTTCAAAATGTTGTGGGCCTCTTCGTATGAATCTTTAAATTAGTTTGAAAAAGAAATCTGTAAGCATATGCCCGTTTGGATTTTAGTGTATGTTGTGTTGCGTGTGTGGTTTAAGGGTCCATTTGGTTTATTTTTACGAAATTATGCATAGTACTACTAAAGACTTTTATGATAATGCTTGAAACATGGAACCTAGAGGCCGGTTTGGATTTTTATATAAAAAAGTTGTCTATTAAATAGTAAAAACGATGTGACGTATGTTTTGAAAACATGTTGAGGTGGTTTTTACACCATTTGTTCATTTGGATTTTCTTAAGTCAGTGGTTATGGGTTTTTAGTTGTTGTGCATTTGTTGCAGCATGTGTCGGTGAGGAAAACCTAGGATACTATGGTCATCATCTAGCGTGTGGTTGTGCACCTGTGCGTGGAATGATGCGCCATTGTGTTTGGACAACGAGTTGAGGTAGGTTCCCATTGAATTAATTTTTAAAATTTAAGTAACATTATTTCCCACTGTTTGCGCGAACTATTTGTTCCGATTAAATATTTTATTAATTTTAATAAATGTGAGATAATATAAGACAATTAATTTTTTTAAATGATTATTTGATCTAAAAAGATCTGTTTATTTTATACAGGACACTTGAAATATTTCTCTGATGAATAGACACCCAATAGTGAAAGAATTCCAGTTTGTCTTTTAAACATAATTCACTGAATTTCAATTATAGTTCTGGTTTTAATGATAAATGATTTCTTCTGAATCTTGAACAAGCCTTTTTGTTCTTTTTAAAGTGGTGATTTTGAAATTTATTTAATGCCCGTTTGGCACTTTATGGAAAACGATAAAAATGTTTTGATAAAAACCCTCCTAGGATAACTCTTCTTCCTTGGTTGCAATTGATTTTTTGGGAGGCCGCGCTTAGAGGATCCTGGGTACTTGAGTAGTTTAAAGTCAAGAGGTTGTCCCATGGAGTGACTCGGGGTGATGCCTGTTGTGCTTTATTTATATATCTGATTGGATGCTCGGTCGGCATCGGTTGGCTCAACCCCTTTCCAAACACTTGAGACATGGGAACTTGGCATATTGAGAGAATATTCTAAGAATGATTTATGCACTAGTAGGTTATGGTACTGACCAGTGGCCCATAGTAGGTGGATATATTGGGTTTATTACTATGGGATTTTTCCTCGAACTGCCTGAGAAAGGATGGTTGAGCATATTGGGTGTTTTGATTTCATCGTGTGTGACATGTGAACGAGGATGATTTCTCATGTATTGGTGTATTCTGGTTTATTATTGATCTCCTAGGTTCACCCATGTCTGTTGGATTTCAATTACTTGCTGTGATGAATATGGTTCTTGTATATATTTTCTTTTCATTGCCCTGACTGTGTAACTACTGTAGAGTTTTCATGTGTAGTGTTTTTACTAGAAAGTGATGTGTTGTTTTAAAGTGGTTTATGAAAACTGGTTTCAAAGAAAGGTGTTTCATACTTTTTGTGAAAATTGAAAATGTAAACATCACTTCCCCTTTGAAAAATGCTAATGTCTCACTAAAAGAAAGACTTGGGTTTTTGAGAAATGAATAGGGGCAATGACTCGCACTTTGTTTTTGAGTGACATGTACAAAACCTTACTTTTATAAATTATAGTTCAAACATGAAATGGTGATTATTTTATTTTAAAGGTAGTGCATTGAGATTAGATTTATCGGGATAGCCTACTGAGTTTTAATACCCACACTTATAGTGTTTTCTTGTTTTTAGTTCTATTGTAGGTTATAGCTTTAGTTGTTCGCCTTGACCAACGTTGGTTGTGGTATTGGAGAGCGACCCATATGGTCACGTGGAGTTTTGGTCGTATTCAGTTTAGTAGCATTATTGGTTGTTATTTATTTATCTGATTTTGTTCTATTTATTTTCCACTTCTTAGTTTATTTTATTTTGGAACAAATCATTCCCACCTATTTAATTTTGATGCCCGACACTGGTTTCCAGCCTGTGGGGATCAGGAACGCCCCTCAGGCCATGTTGTGGGCCAACACGGGTGACCGGCTCAGGGTCGACCCAGGTTGGTTCATGATAATTTGGTATAAGAATAAAAAATATAATTGATAGAAGGATATAAAATATGATGTGGTACACCTATCAAATTCTCAAATAGGTGAATAATTTTATAATAATATTAACATAAAAAAATCTTTGTGTGATGAAAATGTCAAATATTTCATGATATATTTGGATTCTGTTGTAGGCATCCAAATATATTTGGAAAACCATTATAAATAGTTTAATTTTTATAATCTATACTCATAATCTAGAATAATAATGAACTCATTTGTTTTCTATATCCTGGAGTTACTTTGATAACATGTTTACTTTATTTAGAAACTATGCGTAAGAATTTGGTTAACCAATGAAATTAAAGAATTTGTCTTATACTTTATATTGTGAAATTTGGAATCTATATATGTGTAATATAATTCTATGTATGAAAACTCAGAGTATAATATATATATAATGTAAAATTGAAGAATTTTAATATGCACATAGATTATATATTTTTTAATCTAGATTTTCTGTTTTATAATCTATAAATAAATCTAGAATATATGCCTATAATATATTTTTAATATGAAAGAATTCAAAATTTTTGATCCTATGTGTGATTTTTTAATCACTATAATCTAGAATCACTATATAATCTTTGTAAAAATTATTGTTAAATATAAGTACTATGTATGAAATATAGAATCTGTATAATATATATATGAATAAAATAAAATCAATATGGGTTATCATGTAATATTTATAACATATTATTATCTATTGTGTAATATTAATGTAATATATAAATATGTGTATCATTAATTACAATTTATTATCAAATTATCTATGAAATATTTGTAAAAATTTATCTTTAAAATCTCTATAACATATTTTCTGTGTATCATTAATTACAATTCAATATGTGTAATAAATGGAAAAAATTACAATTCATTATCATTGTATTATTAATTATAATTGATTCAATACAATTCATTAATAAATTATAATTCATTAGTTATTTTTGTATCATTCATTCATTATTTATGAAAAATTATAAATCATTCATTATATATGTTTCATTTATTATAATTAATGAATAGTTTATATATGTAATATCTATAACCAATTGTCTATTTAATCTCTATAATAGATTATCTATGTATTTTATATTCCAAATTATCCATATAATATGTATGTGTGAAATATATCAATATGTGTAAACTCTATAATTGATCATATGTGTAATCTATATAACAAATTATCAATATAATATCTATAATATATTATCAAAATATCATTCATTAAAAAATTAAAATTATATAATAGATTACTTGTATGTGTTATTAGTGTAATATTTATAAAAAATTATTATAAATTAAGTAATATGTGTGTAATATGTGTAATATATCAATACATGTCTCAATATGCATATCATTCAATATGTGTGTAATGTATTAATATGTGTAATTTGTGTTATTTTTGAAATTTTTATGCATTGTTTGTATAATCTATATAACTGATTATTATCAATTATTTAATTTGTGTGTAATAGATTATAATATTTTTATAATTTATTATAATTCATTAATTTTTCTTGGATCTTACAAGTTTTCTCTTGTTATTAGAGACTGGATTAATTATTATTCTGTATAACGTGACTTGGATCCTTGGTTTAACATCTATTCTTTGTTGGGTGCTTGGTCCCATTCGATGGTTTTACTTCTATTTGGATTCTTTTGTTTCTTGGTTTATTTAGGTTGAATGCATATTGTTAGTCAAGTAAATTATTCTGATTGTTGGATCCCACATTTATGTGCCCAATTTTTATATTATCCATTTTTAATATTTAAGTGGAACCTTAATTTCATTGACCACTCTAGATGATTAGGTTGTAAGGAGTGATCCCTAATTCCATCTCTTATCTATGTTTATTAGAATAAATTTCTATGTTTTAGTAAAATTTTATGGTTTAAATGCTTAATAAATTCTAATAGTATTTAGGATTTTATGTAGTGCATAAATCAAAGAGAAAAACCTTTAATATTAGACCATGGAGTCATCTAATCCAAAAAATATTATATTTTTTAGGTTTTACTTCAAATAACTTTGACAACAACATTCACGTTATTTATTGGTTAGATTTTCTTTTTTCCCCTATACTTGGGAAAAATTTATTATCAGAAGTAAATTTATTTATGAATTCCTTATTAAAGGCCCTTTAAATCATGTGTTGTTTCTACTTCTTATCCTATTACACTATATATTTTTTGTTATACTTTGGATAGTGACATTTTTGTGCATTTATTTTTAGATCTTCTTAGTAGAAAAATTTAATCTCTTGAAAATTGAATGTAACTTATTTACCATACCGTTTGTTTTCTTAATTTTAAGTTTATTTTACATAAAATAATTCCATTAAATTGAATTATATCAATAAAAAATATTGTTTAGAGTCCAAATAAAGTTAAAAAACAAAACAATATAATATTTAATAATGAAATATTATTAAAATATCAATGATTCATAACTACCCATATTGGAATATTATAGAACATATTTGAAATTTATATATTAATAATTTTAAATGAAAAAGAATATGAATAGTTAATGATTTATTTTATTATATTTGGGTTTAAGATATTATTGGGCGTGGTAGAGTGATTAATGAAATATACTTGGAAATGCACCTTTTCTTGTAATAAAGTTAAAATAACATTTGTTTGGCATATTGGAGGTTTTACAAAAGAAGTAAAAAGGAAATGCGATTCACAAACATGATTGACTCAAATATTCATCTTTTTCATTTTATGTGCTATTTTATTTTTTAATAATCTAATCTAGTACTATTTTTATTTTATATGAATCTTCTTCTTGTTTCTAGTGTGACATTGGGGATGAGTTTCTTCTATAAAAATGTACAAGAAATGGGACCGACATATATGAGCAGGGGAAGATAGTTGCTTCAAGATGCATCTAAAATTGGGGGTGAACTACTTCATTCTATGAATGTGAGATAAATATAGGTGATCTCCACCATTATGTTCAAATAATCACCAATTGAATGAACTACATGGGTAGTATCAATTGTCACAACCTGAATGAAGATGATGCTCAAGTTGAAAGTACCCCAAGCCCTCTTCTATAGGCCAGTGGTAGGTGACTAGTGCTGAAGGCATTAAAAATATGAGGAGGCATTGGCCTAAGTACCTATATTTACCTACACATCCACCTCTATACAGATGTGTATAGGGAGTAAAAGTAAAATAAGAAAAATTATAAGGGAACAACCATGCATGAAAAACCTATAGAATATAGAAGATTACGGTAGTACAAATTGAAATTAAAGTGAAAAAATACATGACCCACCAGATGTAGGTCCCAACTTGAAAAAACTAGAAAAGTGAGCTACTGAGATATCCCTACACGAGATCTCCAAGGTAAAAACACCATACATGGTCCCAAGAAACCAGTATCCCTAAGCTCATCTGAAGTCACCACTGACCTATCCATCACCTATATAAGACACGACATGTGTGGGAAAAGACCATGCAGGGGTGATTACATAAATACCCATTAAAAAAACCCAAAAATGAAGGGGGATTAGTAAGATATACAACAAGAAATAAATATAGCAAATGAAAGATACAATCAAAGAGAATAGATCAACCCAAACCAAGAGTGAAAGTAACCTCTTCCAAGCACAAGGGGATCTACACAGTGACTTGAATAACTACCCATCGAGTCTTTTCAACCTATAGGTGGAGAGTATACACATCCAACCATGAGAAGCTAAACACTGAAAGCACATGGAATACTCCATGCATCTTCGCCTTTCCTATAAGGAGAGAAACCAAATCCAAGGTGTGGATACAGAAGAATATACATATTCTTAGTCAAAAGAAACCCAAATTAGAGAGTGAGGGGATATCCATATCACAACTTAGCCCAAGAATAAGAGTCTCCAATAGTTAAAAATGTCCATCAACTATTCCTAATGTCTCATCTGTCTACCCATAAGTAACAGTGCAATTCAAATCATGCCTCATCATTGCGACACACAGTCGAGGTGGCACAAAATTCAAGTATAGGACACATGCTCTAGTGTGTAAAGGGGATACAATCTATAGGTATCCATAAAATACCTGTGACCTAGTGAGTTAGGGGGTTCCAGTCTTTAGGTATCTGTAGAGGACCCACACCCTAGTGCGTTAGGGCGGTTCAACTCTGGTGTCACAAGGACCTGCGCCCTATCTGATAGGGGGTTCCACTTGGTAGGTAGAGGAATATCACACAATATGATTGGGGTTTCCACTATATAGGTCGAGGAACCATGTCCTAGTGTGACAGGGGGTTATGATCTGGTCATTGAAGACCCACAACCTATCTGATAGAGGGATTCCACTTAGTACGAAGCTGTACAGGACCCATGCCCAAGGTGATGGGGTGTTCTAATCTAGTAGTCGAGGACCCATGCCCTGGTATGATAGGGGAGTTCAACTCTAGTCATTAAGAACTAGTGCCCATGCTGATGGGGGGTTCCACTTAAAAGGTAGCTATAGAGGACCTACACCCATGATGATTGGGGGTCCCACTCTATTAGTCATTAAGGACTCCACTGCCCAGCTCTATGGGAGGGAACCACTCGGTAAGTCTCTCGTGATCCTGCATGATAAATATCATCATTGAGTGTCTCCTCGGATAATATTAATTCCTAGAATATTTCACATCATATATTGAAATACACAACCAAGGGAACCCTTGTGTTCTATGTGAAAAAAAACTTAGGATAGGCTACTCATGGGCCAAAATTTGAGTCCAAAAACAAAGATACAGAACCTCAAAGTTTTCTCAAACAGAACAAAGTAGTACACAATGTGTGAGGGGACCCACATGATTTGTGGTCCTGATCCACTGCATGGATGTGTCCCCATAGTTACATGGATCCAAACACATGTAGTAGTACACACCATGCAGTTGGACTACATGGCGTGTCCTAGCTATCCGAGACCGAGTTGTGTCCTTCTAGCCATGTCTATGTACTGAACCCATGTTCATGTGCTGAGCTCATTTTAGTGTACTTCGGAACATGGAATGTTTCTCCACATGGGGTTACTCTTGTGTGCTCTATCCATGTTTGTGTACTTTGGAACACAACCATGTTCCTAGCCATGTACTCCCACATGGAGTACTGACCATGTGACACATCACATGGATCATCCACCCTAGGATAAGGTACATGACATGTAGGAGGGATACACATTTTCCATCCTTATAATCCCCCAAAACTGTCACGACCCCCTCCCACCAAAGATGCCCCTCCTGAGCTGGAAATGGTAAAAGGGAGATAATAACCCCCCGAGTCCCACCTCCAGTAGGCCCCGGAGTGGCGACTAGCACCAAGGGTACGAGTTTTCACAAATATGGGAGGCATTACCCTTTTTATTATTTAATATTCAGAAATTGGATGAGTCAAACACCAAAAGAAAAAAGGAACAAGTAAGTGAAAATAAACCCAAAACCAAACCCATATGCATGTTTTATACAATACCGAAACAAAATTACATGTACAAGAAAAGCTCCATAGTAAGATACCAAAAAAAAGAAAGAAAAAACTACAACTAGAAACTCCAACACCCAACTAGCAAGGTCTCGCACAGTCCCTGAAGTCCTCCTGAAAACCTAAAAGTAAACGTAGGGTGAGCATACAAGTATACTCAGTAGGAAAACCTAAAGCTCTCGTGCACAGGTGGGGAGACATCCTAATGCCCTGTGAGAAAACAGAAGGAACCAAAGCCTAGCAAGGAATCTATCCAACCAACCTTATAAGCCACACTCACCAAATATTGCATGTCAATAGAGTAGTATAGTAATATTATCAAAGTATGGGTACCCCGCACCACATTCCCACTAAATACTGCTCAATCCCTCATGCCTAACACTCTGATGCTTCCCCCTCTTCCTGAGCTAGTGCCGTAACCTGGCCATATGAAGCTCCTAGTATCCCACCGGCACTCAATCCTTGGCCATCATAGTATCTCGCCGACACTCAATCCTCGGCCATAACCACATCTAATCCCGAAGACACCTGGGAACCACATATCATATCATCCCGAAGACACCTGGGAACCACATCACATCTCATCCCGAAGACTCTTGGGAAACATCTTTCATAACCTGCCAGAAGGATCTTGGGATATAGAACCTAGAAGAGGGAGCACAGGGAAGAATAGTAACCAGCCATCCTTTAGATGTTTGAGAATATCACCCTCCCGTCCCACGGGTGTTCGGCACGTAGTGCTCAACATGGGTGGGGTGCGTAAAGAAATGTAAAATGTACAGATTTATATAATTATATCAACAACTCATCCCATCCTAAGGCTTCTATACAAAAGATCTAAGCACATTCCTCGACACTGCTACCTCGAAAGTATGCACACAACAATCAATCCCAAAACCCCATTTAATGTTTTCATGTTTCAACAGCTTTAGTTATCAGTTTATTAACTACCGAGAAACTATCAACAACCAAACTGGATCAAGCATTCATAAAACATATCCCTGCCATCCACAAATCAAGTTAGGAAAACACAAGCAACACAAAAAAGTCCCTTCTTATTAACCAACCAACCCCATTGATTTTTATTCCCGTTCCATTACCATGCCCCACCATTCATTTACTCTTATGCTTTTATTTATTATTCACAACCCATAGTTCGTTCACATTCAAACCCATCCCTGCAGCCCTGCTTCCATCCACCATAACCACAGTCACACCGAAACCCATACATCATCATCCCTTTGATACCATTTATCGCAGGCCTGCTTCCCATCACCAACATAGCATTCACACCAGCCCACAACCAAGCCAACCACAGCCCCTCTTCTCACCTGATCCACAACAACCCACAAAACACCCCCTTCACATAAATAAACCCTAACTAGCACCCACATGTTTATTATTTCAGTTTGTTCAACCGGGGTGATCACACAAGGGTTCCAGGTATTTAATTAGCCAACTTTACGTGATTAACCAATTTCCACATTCAATAAAATTTCCATCCATAAGAAAATCCAGAAGGAGAGGGAAATATTTAATTGCATAAGCAAATACCCTTAACGACCATGAATTTTCAGTAGAAAGAAGCCCATTCAATTGACAACATAACATCACAGGATATAAAAAAAGTAACTGCATTCACAAAATTTCCTTCCCCGTTATATAAGCCAGTTATTATCTTTATTAAATAGGTTCAAATGTGTTTCACATAAACAAGAGGACACCGACCCCGCATGATGCACAATTTAGAGAGATGAAGGTAAGATCCCTACCTCAACATGTTCCGATGTACTTCTATGAACACGACCACCACAATCACAAGGCTTATCCCAGAATTACTGCACCCACCAAGGATGTCGCAGCACCACTGAATCAACAACAGAAGAAACTCCCTCAACACGGAGATCACATGCCGTAGCATGGAAAGAAAACTGGAGAAGTAGGATCTGAAAGAGAATACAAGAACAGAGGTTTACCATAATTTTTTGAGCCATTCGTCAAAAACTGTTTTTCTCATCAATTATCAGCAGTCTCCTCAGTTGGAAACTGCAGAGGGGAAGTCGAAGAAGAGGGAACAGAATAGGGTGTATGCTGTTCTCCTTGCTGAGGCGATCCTGCAGTCACTGAAAGATCAACGATCAGAGTCCGAATGAAGAAGTTAGGAGGATGACTTCTCAGTCGTCCAGGAGTGTCATCGTGTGGAGAAGAAGGGTCCAAAAATAACACGTGACCATCTCTTATATAGGCAACAAAAAGGTAAAATGGTACACAACATGTATTAATGAATACACGATGTGACCGTACAACTGTTACACTGTTTGACTGGTCAACACACGACATGTCATGAGGTTTCCATGCATTTAATGATAATAATAACTTCAATTAATAATAGGTGTTTTATTGACCCGAGACATGATTCATAAAAAGGTATTCATCATTGGTCTTAAAATGACCATCATAATTTCAGGGTTATGCTACCGCTGAGGGTTCGTCAATCTGATACCGTATGAGGGAGATACGTTGGATACAAGATCCCATAATAATAATGATATTATTATTATTGGGTGTTTCTTGGACCCGATCCACGAACCATAATTTAATATCCAACATTATAATTTAATCGATCGTATTAATGACAGGATCACATCGCCACTGACGACAGGTCAATCGGACATCACACGTGGGAGTTACAGCGGGTCGAAGATTTAATAATAATATTAAATCTATTAATTCACGAGCATTTTGGGTACCCGATCCAAAAACCTGAAAAATACATCCAATATTGGACTCATAATTTCTGTCTCGAAGTTAGGGTCGCACTGCCGCTGACGGTTCGTAAAACTGAGGTTGCACGAAGAAGTTATGGACAAAACACGGTTTTCCCAACAAAATTTATAATTACATTATTATATTATTATTATTTTATTTAACCATTTTTTATTCAATTCCAAATCCCACGCACAAAATCTCTCAAATTGGTGCGCATTAGCTCCATGATTGACTCATATTTTTAAATTATTTATTTTATTGATTTAAATATTAAATCTTTATTTCATTTAAACACTTTCTCTCTCCAATCTAATTCTTTCTTCCATAATATTCACACCTCTTTTTTTCCCTTTATTTATTTAATATCTAATTCCTCTTATCTTCCTATTCTCCCTCCAATCTCCAATCTTCTACCCCAATATTCATCATGCCCCCAACAAAGTGGCGCCTCCTCATTCTCCATGCACCTCAAAACCATTTCATTTAATTGAATTAAATGACAAAACAAAATTAATATAACTTACATATTCAACCCCCTTTTAATAAATTTAATTTCATTAGCCTCTCGCACATAGTTTTACGCTATCATTGCTATTTATTATTTTTCAATAACAATAACAATTCATCAACTTATTTTATTAACTCATCACCATTATTATTTTTAATAATGATAATATTTACGCTCATCACATTGACCATGTTAAACCACCCCATTGGATATCTGAATTTGAACATGCCATGTCAATGTCGCATAACATCCGTCAATTTAATTATTTAATTCTATTTTTTTTATTTCACACTGATTAAATTAAAACCAATTTTATTAAATTAAAACCATTCAATTTAATAAACCCAACATATTTTTACGCCACCATTATTATTATTATTTAACATAATAATAATAACTAACTCACCTTTAATTTTATTAACGTACCACCATTCTTCCACTGCGCATATTCATTTATTTGTTTGAAATAAATACCATGACTCATTTCATTAATTTCTCATTATTATTAATATTATGAATAATATTAATAACACAACACCAATTATTATTATTCAAATTTAATTTCAACAATTACTAAACTAATAATAAACTACATGTTTCATTTATCAACATCTAATGGGTCACACTCCTTCCCAATTCACATCATTAATAATAATAACACCCATTAAATCATTTTTCATGATTATTCTATTTTTTTAATTAATCACACAATTTATGTCATCATCATTATTATTTAACACACTTTTACATTATCATCAGTATTAAAAAATATCATTATAACGCACGTCGTGTTGACCATATCAATTTTAGTAAAGGAATGGACCAGAGGGGTCCGGGCCATTATAAAAACCCTAGCTACCAAACTTAAGGGACTACACATTGTGTGTTCATCCCTATACATGGTGTGTAGTTGAGATTTTCATAGAAATCTAGATTCATGATCCTCACCTTGAAACAGTCTTCACCACATTGTATATGACTTTGGTTTCACTCAATAATTTTGTATATATCATTGGATAGTATATTACGACTCTCAAGTGGCCAGAAACAAAATTCCGATGTGATTCTAAGAGATCCCATATGCCGCCACATGTCTTGAACCTTCCCCCATTGAATATTTGGCCTCTAATCATTGAAATGATCACCCAAAACAAATAATCATCCCATATTAATTATTATTACACCGATACATGCCTTTTAAATTAATTATTCAGGATTACAAGGGTCAGATTGGGCTCGGTTCTGCACGGAAATGTCAAACCAGGACCGCATGGTCCTACTGATGATGAATGTGATGAAAATTTGGGAGAAATAAACCATAACAAAGGTTTAACCATCACCGGAAAAGAATTATTGTCCAACTTCCAAGAATGGTTATACTAGGGTAAGATAACAATTCAATAACCAAATTAATTCGGTACGCAGGTGCATGCTTAGGACACAATTGGTGCAGATTGATAGAATGGATCAATATACTCAATCAATTTAATAAAATATGGTGTAAACCAAAAGTTTTTGAGTCATAAATATATATTGGATCTTTCTTAATAGAATAAATTTCTCTCTAATAATCATAAGGAGTTGTTGTGTTTACTTGGTCTCGATCTACTCCGATTTGGAGTTTCACCATCTTCTGAGGTGATTCTCCAATGAAGGAGGAAGAAGAAGCTTGATAATTCTCTGAGGGTTTATTTAGCCAAACATGGAGAATATTCTATGGAATTATAGTTATATTCATTTCAGTTTAGGTAAAAAATTAATTAATTAATTAATTAATTAATTAATTAATCTACTAAACGTAACCCCAATAAGCGAGATTTCTAAACACCCTACACTAACCCATTTTAAGTCATACCTAGAGTAAACACCACATTCTGTTCTCAACCATAGTCTTATATTTCTGATATGAGCATTAATTTAAGACTTATCCAATTTTCTTTAGGAATCTGTGTATGCCTAATAAAAAAGATATTCAATATTTTTATAAAATTAATTTTTGGGCGCCTCGGGACACGTAATCACATGGCGTCCTAGCTCCTAGATGTAGAAATATATAAAGAAATATTTTAAATTCTTATAAGGAATGATCATATTCTCTACTTTATTCCCTAATTTAATATTTTCTTCCTGAAAAAGAAAAACTGAACAAAATAAATGGGATACTAAGCCCACACCTGGCTCTCCCACTCCCAGGATCTCTCCTACATGTTTATGTGATTCCATAACATGTGAACCAAGGGGATAGTCCATCAACTCATGGATATCTCATGTCGATCCTCAATCGAAATTGGGTGCTCCACAAAGGCGGCTCCATCCTCGATGTACAGCTCGCCCACAGTCGATGATGTGTGTGAGGTCATGCACATATCTTCTCAGCTACAACACGTGGAAGACTTCACACACATTCTCCATCTATGGTGGTAGGGTGAGTTGGTAAACAACCTCGAAAACTCTATGAACAATCTCAAATGACCTAAGGAAACTATGGTATAGCTTTAATCCTTGGTTAAACCTCTATAATACTCATCATGGGGAGACTCAAGAAAATGAGATATCCCTACTTGAACTCAAAGGGCCTACGATGATGATGTATATAATATTTATACCTACTCTGAGTCGTCCTCATCCACTCATGGATGACCAGGACCTTCTCTGTCATTTCCTATACCAACTCTAGACCCAAAATAGATGTATCACAAATATCTATCCAACATGAGAGTGACCTGCAAGGTCTCTAAAATTGTGATGTAAACCACACACCATGATTGAAGACAATCATAGAGGGAACCCAATGAAAGAGAATGATCTCTCTATGGGGTTGGCCTATAACAATGTCCATGGATATTCTGTAGCATTTCCACTTCAGGATCTCAAGGGGATGCAACAAACCTGCCAGAACTTAGTGCTCAACCTTCACATGCTAAAAAGTGAGGCATTGAGAGATAAAATCAAATATTCTTAGTCTCACACCTCACTAAAAAAATAATGCTGAAGTTCTCTATACATATTCTCCGCACCAGGATGTATAGCTACGAGAGAAGTTTGGAACTCCCACATCACCTCATCCCACAAATTGACTGGGACCAGTGTCTATCCTTGGAAAAGGATGACATGATTACCTCTTTTAGAATATCCTTATGGTGAGTAGCTTATGGATATATGGTCACATAAAACCTCATAGTAAATGTCTCCTAGTAGGGACTCTCTAACATGCTCGAGAAGCAGAGGACTAAACACCATCAACTTTATAAAAGTTGAACCCTCCTACTCTATAAAGTTCAATTGCATATGATCCAAATACTCCAAAACCTCTTACACTAAGTGAGCCTAGGACTTCCTACTAATGGAATATGCTACCACATTTCCATTACCTGGAGTATAGGCTATTGAAAAGTCATTTTCATGTAGAAACTAAAACTAGTGTCACTGTCTCAGGTTCATGTTTCTTTGCATGAGGACGTACCTGAGACTCTAGTGGTCTATGTAAACCACAAAGCGCTCACCTAGAAGGTAGTTCATCCATATAATCAAGAGGTAGACTACCTATTCTATCTCTCATTCATTAGTTATGTAGTTATTATAGTGGGGTCACAAATTCCTCGACCTGTATACGATAATAGCCTACCACTGCATCAACATGCAACCAATCCTAGCTCTTGAGGCATCTCAATGCATTAGGAACTCTACGCCTTCCTCTGGTAGTCTCAACACTAGAGATCTTTTCATACTCAACCTAAACTTATAAAAGGCCCTCTAGAGCTACTCATACCAGGTATATGACTACCCTTTCCATGTTAGGGAGGTCAAAGGGGCTACAACTCTAGATAAGTTTACTACAAACCTCCTCTAGTACCCCACAAAGCCAAGGAAGCTCCGCACATCTGACATGCTCTTGGGTTGATCCAAAGAAATAAATGCATTGATCTTCACTATATCCATGGATAAACCATGATAAAAAATGAAATGAACTACAAAGTTAACCTGATGAATCCATAATTGGAACTTCGATATTTTTTTATAAACATGGTGCTCTGAAGCAGATCTAGGACCATCCTCGAGTACTCTTCATGATCCTCCTATGATGCACGGTAGATGAGCTTGGTTTGAATGAAGAAAACAATAAAATGATCCATGTAAAAATTTAATACCTAGTTCATCAAATATATAAATATATTGGCGTAATTCATCACACAAAAGGGAATCACTAGGAACTCATAGTGTCTGTAACGACATCAGAATGCCAAATTTGGAATATTAGCCTCACGAACCCTCAACTGTTGGTAGACAGACCTAAGATTGATCTCTAAAAACTATTTCGCACCTCAAAATTGGTCAAAGAGGATATTAATACATGGATAGGGGAACTTTTTATTTATCATGTCCTGGTTCAGGTGATGATAATCTATGCAAATCCACAAACTCTTATCCTCCTTTTTCATGAAAAACCCTAGTGCTACACAAAGGGAAACACTAAGCCTGATGAAACCCTTCTCTTGAAGGTCCTCCAACTACAAATGCATCTACTGAAGATCAGTATAGGCAATCTAATATTCCATATAAGATATCATAGTGGTCTTGAGATGCATGTTTATGAAAAAATACATCTCCTGCCTCATAGGTAGTCCTAAAATTTCCTCAAAGAAGACGTCCATGTAATCCTCCACATTTGAAGGAACCCAGATGCCTAAAGATCCTACTGCAATATGGGGTATAATTAACAACTGATGGGTGATAGGGTAAATACTCACACTTAAAAAACCCACACTCCTTTCCATGAGATCTCTCTTTCCTAGAAATAAGAATCTCATCCCATTAGTGAGAAGGCATTTGACTTGTCTGCGGTGATAGTAAATCTAGGAATAGATCATGGATAATGAATCCATGCCCAAGATTATGTCATAGGGTTCCATCATGATGACCAAAAGGTCCCATGTGAACTTTTCTCCACCAAACGATAGATCACACTATTGGAAGATGAAATATATAGAAAAATAATTCCCAATAAGAACCTCAAGACAAAGCTACTGGGTTGGAACCATAATTGGGAGATCCATCTTTCACATACGGAGTATAAATATGGGGGAATGAATGGAAATTGTGTCTACTAATACTGAAGAAATATTAAAATAAACATAGATCATACCTTTTATCATCTCATGTACCATGGGTTAAAAAACATCCAAAGCCTACATGTAACACCCCAAGCTTCTACGGTACGATTCTCTTTGAATAATGTGATAGCGTGTGTTGTACGCAACACCGAGTTCTAACACACCGTAACCAATCAAACTAGCCGTTATGAATAGTAATACCTTCTTTTTGAAATTATATATATTTTATATTTCAAAATGTACTTCATTTTTGGATTCGGAATATCGAATTTATCCTAAGGTGAAATTTTGGTACTTTTCGGATAACTTTAATATTTTGATGAATAGTGAAAATTACTAAATTTTAATTAAAAACAACTTTTTTAATCAAAATAATTAATAGTGATAAATTATGGATTTGAGTGGTTTTAAAGTATATTTAGAATATATTTTTAAAATTTAATATAATTTTGGTCATTGGACATAATTTTACAATTAAACCGAACATAAACAAGTGTCAATCTTTTGATGGTTATTATCTTTTAAAAACACGCTTTTTGTTTTGACAGCGGGAATTAATTTTAAATTAAGTTCTGCCACTTCTGTGTTTTGAATTTAGAAAAATGGATTCCATATATTGAATCAGGATGTCCAAATTGTGTAAATAGGTAACTTTTATTTTTAGACATTTTGAATAATTACTGCGGTAAATATTTTATTTACCATGGTTAAGGGTAAATCCGGTAAATAAGGGTTAAAAATAATATTATAATAATACTAAATTACCCTAAAACGTTTCATAGACTTATTGGTTGATACATGTTCGACCATAGGCATCTTTGGGTCGATTTTGGGACCCCATGGTGCCACTTGTAGGTGATAGGGACATTTGTTTTAATTAAGTTAAAATGAATACAAAAATGACACAAGCATATATCTTTTAGAAACATAATTTTTACATAGGTTTATATATGTTTGATTTTAGATTATAAATATTCATTAGAAAGATAAAAATATTTCCTACATAATGATATTTTATTTATAATTTTTAGACATTATATAATTTAATTTATTTATGACACAATGATGATGAATTAATTACTATAATAGTAAAAAATTAAAATAATTGATATTATAAATACCCAAATAAATATAATATGAAACTTTTAATGAATTAAGATAATTTTATAGGATAATATGATATATTAGGATTTATTTAATTGACCTTTTTTGAAGAAATCAATCTGTTATGAGTTTTACAAAAATAAACTATTGAATAGTGTCAAAATTGACATAAAAGAGTTCTTAAAACAAATATTATATTATTAATTGATATTAAATTTCTAAAAATATAATGTTCGGCCAAGAGACTTATATCATGATAGTTTAATCATTAATGGACCACTTTGGGGTCTCTTGGATGTATATAGTAAGTTTATTAACCATATTATATAAAAATACAAAGAGACATTGTAAAAGTGAAACTAATTGATTTAGAGATAATACTTAAAGATAAGGTTAATATAAGTACCCAAAACTGTCTACATTATATTGGTTGAGTTGTTTTCGACCTATAACCACCTTAAAATTTAAATAATCAACTTTAGAGCCATTATAAACCGAATATGAATTTATTATAAATTAATATTTCTAGCTTTTCCAAAGGTGCCCCTCACCCCTCTTATAAAAGGGCACTCCTCCTTCTCATTTCTTCACACCTTCAAAGCCTTTTGGTTCGGCCAAAATATGACCAAATACTCTCCCAACTTCCCTCACTACAACCTAGAGGCCTTAGTTTGATCAGAAAGCCAACCTAAGGATCCCTTTTGATCAAATCAAAAGGAAGAACCCGAAGAAGAGGTAATGATTTCACCACCCTTTTCCAAGTTCATTTCTTCTTCCACTTCTTCTTCCTTTGTTGTTACCATTCTAAAATAATAACTCCAGTATAATATATATACTGTGATGTTATTATAAATATGGTACAACCATATTCAGTATTCTATCCACCCTTTGAATAACATGTCACCATACGTGCGTACGTACGGCTTACCGTCTCCACGTCGTGGTGTAATTGTTATTCAATATATTATTATTTGGATGGGTATAATAATGATATGTAACTCATGAAAATAATAAATATAACTTGGTAATTATTATTTATATATGATATACCATCCATTTATATATTATTTTCATATCAAAATAATGATATTGTCGCTCGTGCGTACGTACGGACTACCGTCTCCACGAACGCGATGAGATTCATTCTCCATCGTAACAATTAAAGTATAATTATCATTTTATGATTTAAAAATGATGTTTAAGGACTTGATATCATTCTGGATATGAATAATATACAACATATCCTTTACAAACATGTCTTACGTAACAAAACATATAAAAGAAAACAAGTAAGTTAACACCCAAAACAACGATAATACTAAGATATTATTATCAAATCAATATTAAAAGATCATATATGATATCATATTAATGTATATGATTCTTGTATAATTTAATAACAATTATTTCACCATTATACAGGAGGTTAACCTACCCCAATCAAGGAAAAGTACAAGTTAAGGGTTATTTCACAATCTCTTCATTATCTGAGGTTGTTTATATGTAATAATCTACTGGGATCTCTTTACCATCCACATCCATGTTTTCTTAAAAATGTATTTCAAATTTTTTTTATTATTTACAAGAATATGGGTTAAAGTCATTTATACCCTTGTTTGACTTTTTATAAGAGGAATCTTTCCGTCGTTTTCAAAACAAGGTCCTTTTTTTAACCTTTTCGACAGAATTAAGGTAAGAATGTTTTTTTAACTTATACGGTGGGTGCGGTTATTTTCCGCCGTTATAAAATATTCAAAGCTTTACTTACAAGCTTATAAGAATATTTTCAAAGAAAATGTTTTATTTTATATGGCTCTTAAATGATTTCAAAAATAGAAAGAGATATTTCTCTAAAAAGTGTTTTGATTTCATCTATGTCAACATCCTTTGATGGATTTTACGCTTATTTGAAGTTGATTTATTATGATACAAAACTTCTATATTGTATTGAAGGTTTTGTGATATGTTTGACTGTGGATGTGCTATTTTTATACCATTCATAGTTTATGGTGAAATTATTTACATTTCGTATGCTAGTTTTAATACGAATGTTTATGTTATGTTTAAACCTTTTCATATGGGAATGCATTGGACTTAATATGTGACGGGTGGAGCCCGATATAGCTCCTCGATGCATTGGTAGGTCTCATGAGACAAACTAGTGTCTTGGCACAAGGCCTTGGAAAAATCTTATTTGTAGTCTTGGCACGAGGCCTTGGCTATGTGGTTATGATAGTTTGGCATTATGCATTCCAACATTATGAAAGTGGTTATTGATATTGCATGTGATTATTCGATTAGTAGAATATCCATGTGAACAAGTAAATAAAATTATTTCATTTTACTTTTTCCATACTATGTTAAAGTTCAAGTTTAAAAGGATTTTGTTTTAGTAATGCATTGCCTTAAATGTTTATGCTTATTTTGAATGTTCCGCTATATTGTTATCCTTACTGGGCATTTGAGCTCACCCCTTTTCTATGTTTTATTTTTCCTAGGATGTGAAGAAGTAAGTTATGAATGACCTGCAGGGATATTATGAGGGGATAATAGTGTTGACTGTGGAGACATTATGTTGTTGTAGTAGTTTTTCATTTTATGATGTAATGTAAGACTTATGAATATATCTGGTGTTTCCAAGGCTACTAAACCAATCGGTCTTTCGAGATTTGATCTTTCTTGTGATCATATCAATGTTATGTAATAATGTACAGACTCTGGGTAACTAGGGTCGAGGCGTTACAGTTGGTATCAGAGGAAGTTTAGTACAAACCTTGGAAGCTAGATTTAGATAAACTCTGATTAGAGCACGTAGACCTAAGATGAACTTTGAGGATTAGTATAGAAGAACTTCCTAGAATTTTGGTATTGTAGAGATTTTGTGAGTTTTCCGAGCAATACATCCCTGTCTGGATACGAGCAGGTAGAGGCGGCTCTGGCACAGATGTACCTAGGGGTAAAACCCAAAAACATCGCTTTGAGCTAGACTCGAACGGGAACTGGTGCACGACAACGGGCCTTGCTGCACTCTTGGTTACGACACTACCGGGGGATATGCTTAGGATAACTCTCATTTTCTTTACAAATCATTATGAAGGGTTTATGAGTATATACTTCCTCAAAGAAAACATTTTTATGATTATGGATTATATCCATAAATAGTTAAATTTATGTTAAGTGTTTTATAAGTATGGGATTATGTATTTTGATTCATAAACTGATCTAGTTTATGCCATTGTTTAGAAATGGCACCTAGTGGAAGAAATGGAACCGTATCAATGCACACACTCCATGTAGGGATTGCCCTACTACTCAAGATAATTATAGTGGGGCTGGTGATGCAACTAGTGCCGATCAGCTAATCACCATACTGGGACAACTTACTCAGGTTATGAATAATAACCTTACCCGTATGGAGCACCCTGATCCACAGTGTGGAGGATGAATGTTAGACCGATTCATGAGGCAACAACCACCAACGTTCAATGGGAGTACAAATCCCTTAGTATATGAGAAATGGATAAATTCCCTAGAGAAAATATTTCAGGCTTTGGGGAGCAGTGAAAGGGAAAAAGTTATCATGGCAGTTTACCGCCTCACTGGAGATGCTGATCAATGGTGGTCATTGATTCAAAACATGAAGTAAGATGATGAAGTATCAAATATGGAATGGAGGGAGTGAAAAGATCTTCTTTTAGAAAAATAATTTCCTCGCGACCATCCAGCAGATATAGAAAGGCAATTTCTGAGTCTGAGACAAAAGGAGGATGAGAATGTCACAAAGTATGAGGCTAACTTTACAAGGTTAGCAAGATATGCTGGAGATTATATACGTAACCCAAGAAGTAAGATTGATCGTTTCTTTTATGGGTTAAAACCATTTCTTCATTGAGCATTAGTCTCAAAATCCTTTTCGTTGTATGAAGACATTGTCTCATGTGCTATCAAGACCGAAAATGAATTCTTTAAGTCTTATGACTTTAAAGCAAAGCAAGAGAAGAAGAGACCTGCTGATCAATCTGGGAATGGAAATAAGGGGAATAAGGGAAAGGTTGAATATCCATCTTGTGGTAAATGCAAGAAGAAAAATCCTGGTACTTTCTTGAAGGGAATGGGAGTCTGTTACAAGTGTGGTGAAAAAGGTCACCAAGCTCGTGATTGCAAGGGGAAGAAGGAAGCTACCAACATTCAGTGCTACAATTGCCGGGAGATGGGGCATTATGCAAATGAATGTCCTAAGCATCAGGAGAACTTACCTCAGAAAAGGCCAAGGGATCAAGGCCAGGCTTATTCTATCACTACTGCTGAGGTAGAAGCTCCGAAAGACGTGGTGGCAGGTAATTTAATGGTTTACTCAAGTTTAGCAAATGCATTATTTTATTCTGGATCATCGCATTGTTTAATATTTTCCAAGTTTGCTAAGAAAATTAGATATTTCCAATTTGATTTAATAAGGGAGTTGTCAGTTAAAACTCCTAAGGGAAGTATCATTGTAACAAAGTTTTGTGAATCAGTCCCCATTAGAGCACATAAATGTTCTTTATCTGCTAATATCATCGTCATACTTATGATTGAGTTTGATATAATCCTCGGTATGGACTGTCTTTCGGACTATGATGCGAAGATTTATTGTAAGAAGAAAGAGATTACGATTCTTGATGATAATGATAAGGAACACCTTCTCTTTAGAGCAGAATCGTCACCACCTAATTCTTATTTATATCCACCCTCAATAGCTCAACTAAATTCAATTATTGGGGAGAAAGAGAATGAAATAACTATGGGTGAGGAATGTAATGTTCAAATAGAGGATGTACCTGTTGTGAAAGAATTTGTAGATGTATTTCCAAAAGATTTACCTGGACATCCTCCAGAACGAGAAGTTGAGTTTTCCATTGATTTAATTCCTGGATCAAGGCCTATATCGAAGACCACTTATAGAATGTCCACTGTAGAAGTAGTTGAACTAAAGAAACAACTAGAGGAATTGAGTAATAAGGGATTTATTCGCCCTAGTGTTTCTCCATGGGGAGCCCCTGTTCTTTTTGTTAAAAAGAAAGATGAATCTATGAGGTTATGTATCGACTACTGGGAGATCAATGCTATAACAATAAAGAACAAGTATCCCCTACCACACATTGATGATTTATTTGACCAACTGCATGGAGCTCAATACTTTTCAAATATTGACCTTCGATCTGGATACCATCAGTTGTGTGTGAAGAAGGAAGAAATTCCGAAGACAACATTTCAAACCAGGTACGGGCATTACGAGTTTACTGTAATGCCGTTTGGATTGACTAATTCACCCTCTGTATTCATGGATCTGATGAATAGAGTTTTCAAGGAGTATCTCGATGAATTTGTGGTGGTATTTATTGATGATATCTTGGTATACTCTAAATCCTACGAAGATCATGAAAATCACTTGTGCATTATCTTGAAGACTCTGAGGAGGCATGAATTATATGGGAAGTTTAGCAAGTGTGAATTCTGGCTTCAGGAGATTTCTTTTCTTGGCCATATTGTCTCTAAAGATGGAATCTATGTTGATCCTTCTAAGAACAAGGCAATCCAAGAATGGCCAGCACCTACGAGTATAACTGAGGTATGTAGTTTTATTGGTTTGGCAGGTTATTATCGACGTTTCGTCCAGAATTTTGCCCGATTGGCTAACCCATTAACAAAGCTCACACGTAAAGGGGTTAAATTTGTTTGGACAAAAGAGTGTGAAGAATGTTTCGAAGAACTGGAGAGAAGATTAGTCAATGATCCTATATTGACTCTACCATCGGGGAATGATGGGTTCGTTATTTATAGTGATGTATCAAAGAGAGGACTTGGTTGTGTCCTTATGCAGAATGATAGAGTTATTGCCTATGCATCACGACAGTTGAAAATTCATTAACAAAACTATCCTACTCATGATCTCGAGTTAGTAGCTGTGATCTTTGCTTTGAAGATATGGAGGCACTACCTCTATGGTGAAAAATGTGAGATTTATACTGATCACAAGAGTTTGAAGTATATTTTCTCACAAAAAGAAATCAACATGAGGAAAAGGAGATGGCTTGAATTACTCAAGGATTATGATTGCACGATACACTACCACCTGGGGAAAGCAAAAACGGTGGAAGATGCTTTGAGTAGAAAAGACCATGGAGTTTTGAACAATATGAGAATTGAAAGGGATCCAATTTTCATGGATCTAGTGAAGATGGACATGGGAATAACCAGGGAAGGTGAAACATCAATGCTTTTTCAAATGGTTGCCAAACCATCTTTACTAGAAAGAATTAAGAGTTCTCAGACTGATGATAAATAATTTCAAAAGAAGATTAAAGCTGTGAATGATGGGAGATTGAGAGACTTTGTGTATGAAGATGGAATTTTGAAATTCGGGAAGAGACTTTGTGTTCCCGATATACCTGATCTAAAAAGAGAATTGTTGGATGATGCTCATAGTTCCAATTTCTCTATACAACCTGGGAGCACAAAAATGTATAGATATTTGAAGGAACATTTTTGGTGGGAAAACATGAAGAGGGAGATTGCTGAGTTTGTGTCAAGATGTATGGTTTGCCAACAAGTGAAAGCTGGAAGGCAATAGCCTGGAGGAGTCATGAAACATCTTCCCATACCAGAGTGTAAATGGGACAATATTACGATGGACTTTGTCATGGGGCTACCAAAGACTCCTAGAAGGAACGATGCAATATGGGTTATTGTTGATCATCTTACCAAGTCAGCACATTTTCTTGCTATAAGAGAAGATCTACCCTTGGAACGTCTAGCAAGAATATATATTAATGAGGTTGTGAGACTTGATGGAGTACCCCTATCGATTTTTTCTGATCGTGATCCCCGTTTTACTTCAAGATTTTGGAAAAGTCTTCAGAAATCACTGGATACTGAACTTCATTTGAGCACTACTTACCACCCTCAGAAAGATGGACAATTAGAACGGACTATTCAAACCTTAGAAGACATGTTGAGATCTTTCTCACTTGACTTTCAAGGTATGTGGGATCAATATTTACCTCTGGTAGAATTCTCCTATAACAATAGCTTCCATTCGAGTATTCAGATGGCACCATATGAATCGTTATATGGGAAGAGATGTTTTACACCAACCTGTTGGGATGACTTTGGTGAAAGAAAACTTGTAGACCCAGAACTGGTGGAGGAAACGATGGAAAAGGTGAAGGTAATCCAAAATCACATCAAAGCAGCTCAAAGTAGGCAGAAGAGCTATGCTGATAATCGAAGGAAGGATTTGGAATTTCAAGTTGGTGATCATGTTTTCCTGAAGGTATCTCTATGGAAGGGAGTCATATGTTTTGGTAAGAAAGGTAAATTGAGTCCTAGGTACATCGGACCTTTCGAAATTCTAGAACGAATTGGGGCTGTAGCTTACCGATTGGCAATGCCGCCAAGTCTCTCTAAAGTTCACGATGTGTTCCACGTATCTCTATTGAGGAAATACATGCCTGACCCAACACATGTACTCACCTATGAAGAATTAGAACTGGAACCCAATCTGTCTTATTGCTAAGAGCCCGTCAAGATTCTTGATACGAGAGAACAAGTACTAAGAAACCGGACGACGCGTCTGGTAAAAGTTTTTTGGAGAAACCATAAGATGGAAGAGGCAACGTGGGAACCCAAGGAACATATGATGAAGAACCACCCGAGTCTTTTCATGCAGTAGTATTCTAGAAATTTCTAGGACGAAATTATTTGAAGGAGGGGAGAATGTAACACCCCAAGCTTCTACGATACGCTTCTCTTTGAATAATGTGATAGCGTGTGTTGTACGCAACACCGAGTTTTAACACACCGTAACCAATCAAACTAGCCGTTATGAATAGTAATACCTTCTTTTTGAAATTATATATATTTTATATTTAAAAATGGACTTAATTTTTGGATTCGGAATATCGAATTTAGCCTAAGGTGAAATTTTGGTACTTTTCGGATAACTTTAATATTTTGATGAATAGCGAAAATTACTAAATTTTAATTAAAAACAAATTTTTTAATCAAAATAATTAATAGTGATAAATTATGAATTTGAGTGGTTTTAAAGTGTATTTAGAATATATTTTTACCATTTAATATAATGTTGGTCATTGGACATAATTTTACAATTAAACCGAACATAAACAAGTGTCAATCTTTTGATAGTTATTATCTCTTAAAAACACGCTTTTTGTTTTGACAGCGGGAATTAATTTTAAATTAATTTCTGCCACTTCTATGTTTTGAATTTAGAAAATTGGATTCCATATTTGGAATAATGATTTCCAAATTGTGTAAATAGGTAACTTTTATTTTTAGACATTTTGAATAATTACTGCGGTAAATATTTTATTTACCATGGTTAAGGGTAAATCCGGTAAATAAGGGCTAACAAATAATATTATAATAATACTAAATTACCCTAAAACATGTCCAAGCCTTATTGGTTGATACATGTTCGACCATAGTCATCTTTGGGTCGATTTTGGGACCCCATGGTTCCACTTGTAGGTGATAGGGACATTTTTTTTAATTAAGTTAAAATGAATACAAAAATGACACAAGCATATATCTTTTAGAAAAATAATTTTTACATAGGGTTATATATGTTGGATTTTAGATTATAAATATTAATTAGAAAGATAAAAAGATTTTATACATAATTATATTTTATTTATAATTTTTAGACATTAAATAATTTAATTTATTTATGACACAATGATGTTGAATTAATTACTATAATAGTGAAAAATTAAAATAATTGATATTATAAATACCCAAATAAATATAATATGACGCTTTTAATGATTTAAACTAATTTTATAGGATAATATGATATATTAGGATTGATTTAATTGACTTTTCTCGAAGTAATAAATCTGTTATGATTTTCAAAAAAATCAACTATTGAATAGTGTCAAAATTGACATAAAAGAGTTCTTAAAACAAATATTATATTATTAATTGATATTAAATTCCTAAAAATCTAAGATTCGCACAAGAGACTTATATAATGATAGGTTCATAATTAATGGACCACTTGGGGGTCGTTTGGATGTATATAGTAAGTTTATTAACCATATTATATAAAAATACAAAGAGACATTGTAAAAGTGAAACTAATTAATTTAGAGTTAATACTTAAAGATAAGGTTAATATAAGTACCCAAACCTGTCTAAATTATATTGGTTTAGTTGTTTTCGACCTATACCCACCTTAAAATTTAAATAATCAACTTTGTATCCATTAGAAACCGAATATGAATTTATTATAAATTAATATTTCTAGCTTTTCCAAAGGTGCCCCTCACCCCTCTTATAAAAGGGCACTCCTCCTTCTCTTTTCTTAACACCTTCAAAGCCTTTTGGTTCGGCCAAACTCTGCCCAAATACTCTACCAAATTCCCTCACTACAACCTAGAGGCCTTAGTTTGATCATAAATCCAACCTAAGGATCCCTTTTGATCAAATCAAAATGAAGAACCCGAAGAAGAGGTAATGATTTCACCACCCTTTTCCAAGTTCATTTCTTCTTCCACTTCTTCTTCCTTTGTTGTTACCATTCTAAAATAATAACTCCAGTATCATATATATACTATGATGTTATTATAAATATGGTACAAACATATTCAGTATTCTATCCACTCTTTGAATAACATGTCACCATACGTGCGTACGTACGGCTTACCGTCTCCACGTCGTGGTGTAATTGTTATTCAATATATTATTATTTGGATGGGTATAATAATGATATTTAACTCATGTAAATAATAAATATAACATGTTAATGATTCTTTATATATGATATACCATCCATTTATATATTATTTTAATATCAAAAGAATGATATTGTCGCTCGTGCGTACGTACGGACTACCGTCTCCACGAACGCGATGAGATTCATTCTCCATCGTAACCATTAAAGTATAATTATCATTTGATGATTTAAAAATGATGTTTAAGGACATGATATAATTTTGGATATGAATAATATACAACCTATCCTTTACAAACATGTCTTATGTAACAAAACATATAAAAGAAAACAAGTAAGTTAACACCTGAAACAACGATAATACTAAGATATTATTATCAAATCAATATTAAAAGATCATATATGATATCATATTAAGGTATATGATTATTGTATAATTTAATAAAAATTATTTCACCATTATACAGGAGGTTAACCTACCATAATCAAGGAAAAGTACAAGGTAAGGGTTATTTCACAATCTCTTCATTATCCGAGGTTGTTTATATGTAATAATATATTGGGATCTCTTTACCATCCACATCCATGTTTTCTTAAAAATGTATTTCAAAACATTTTTATTATTTACAAGAATATGGGTTAAAGTCATTTATACTCTTGTTTGACTTTTTATAAGAGGAATCTTTCCGTCGTTTTCAAAACAAGGTCCTTTTTAACCTTTTCGACAGAATTAAGGTAAGAATATTTTTTAACTTATACGGCGGGTGCGATTATTTTCCGCCATTATAAAATCTTCAAAGCTTTCCTTACAAGCTTATAAGAATATTTTCAAAGAAAATGTTTTATTTTATATGACACTTAAATGATTTCAAAAATAGAAAGAGATATTTCTCTAAAAAGTGTTTTGATTTCATCTATGTCAACATCCTTTGATGGATTTTACGCTTATTTGAAGTTGATTTATTATGATACAAAACTTCTATATTGTATTGAAGGTTTTGTGATATGTTTGACTGTGGATGTTGTATTTTTATACCATTCATAGTTTATGGTGAAATTATTGACATTTCGTATGCTAGTTTTAATACGAATGTTTATGTTATGTTTAAACCTTTTCATATGGGAATGCATTGGACTTAATATGTGACGGGTGGAGCCCGCTATAGCTCCTCGATGCATCGGTAGGTCTCATGAGACAAACTAGTGTCTTGGCACAAGGCCTTGGAAAAATCTTATTTGTAGTCTGGGCACGAGGCCTTGGCTATGTGGTTATGATAGTCTGGCATTATGCATTCCAACATTATGAAAGTGGTTATTGATATTGCATGTGATTATTCGATTAGTAGAATATCCATGTGAACAAGTAAATGGAATTATTTCATTTTACTTTTGCCATACTATGTTGAAGTTCAAGTTTAAAAGGCTTTTGTTTTAGTAATGCATTGCCTTAAATGTTTATGCTTATTTTGAATGTTCAGCTATATTTTTATCCTTACTGGGCATTTGATCTCACCCCTTTTCTATGTTTTATTTTTCCCAGGATGTGAAGAAGTAAGTTATGAATGACCTGCAGGGATATTATGAGGGGATAATAGTGTGGACTGTGGAGACATTATGTTGTTGTAGTAGTTTTTCATTTTATGATGTAATGTAAGACTTATGAATATATCTAGTGTTTCCAAGGCTACTAAACCAATCGGTCTTTCGAGATTTGATCTTTCTTGTGATCATGCCAATGTTATGTAATAATGCACCGACTCTGGGTAACTAGGGTCGGGGCGTTACACTACAGCTATCCATGACCCCAAATGCCAGCTCCCTGAGCATAATGTGGTCCACCTAGAGGTCATGGTGGAAGGATCTCATACTGTCATCCACCACCCATGGATCCTACTACTCTTATTCCAGCTTCGCCTCCCTTCCCTCACTTGGGAGATCCCGGATCATGGAGCTGTTTTTTTTCATGGAGTTTCATCATTAATATTCCTATGTTTCTCATCACTTCTGGTTAAGAATTATCATGCTAGTGACCTCTCTCATCACAAGAAAAGCACCACCCCTCTTTGGTATGAGCTGGTGCTCTGCGCTGTCTCTAACCATGGGTTTGAGTCTGATCACAGGGAGGTATCTTGTACTGAGATCCTAGTGTATAGAATCTACTAGCTGTTGAAGAAAACATTACTCTATGGTACCCACTTCTATCTCTATCTATCTGGTATCCCTCTAATAGAAAAAACTCTATCAATATTTCCTCCCCTAATACCTCGACATAGGTGGGGATACACAAGGCCACAACACTTGCACATATCTCTCTATAGAGTCACTTCTCAAACTTCCATGCTCGGAAGTAGCTGTCTCAGATCATGTCAAAAGAGTACTGGGTAAGGTTTATAAACCTAACTATGTAATCTTCCACCATTATCTCTCCTTGATGCATCTACAGAAGCTCCTGGATCTTGAATGAGTGCAAATAGGAGGGGTAGTACTTCTCATGGAACATCTATTGAAAGTCATCCCACAAGAGTGACGACTCATCATGAATATGTGTAATAAGGATCCAACAACACCCAAATACTCCGTGTAAGAGTCTAGATGATAGTGAAACCACTTGATCCATTAGTTTTCAAATGAGATGGATGACATAGACCACTAACTCTATCCAATAATTTGTTTTCTAAGGATCTGGCTCACTGCAAAACCTCAGCAGCCTCTAGCACTAGAAATCGTAGAGAGTTCTAATCATGAAGGCATCCTCATCCAACTCTGATAGAATGATCTTCTACTCAATAGGTGGTGGTGCTACTACCAACCCACGTGGAGGAAGGGGCTTGTGGGATATAACCTAAAATGAGGCTTCATCACTCATTAGATCGTCATCGTAATCTAAAAATGGTATCCTAGATAGATGTTATCTTGGAGGAATCTTGAGATTTATCAAGATGTTCCATATTCAGATGAGCATATATATATATATATATCAACAATGGAGTGCTGAATCAATAAGGAAATTCAAACACTTAATCCTACATTATGAATGTACCATTGATCCCTACAACCAATGTATCCATATGTCGAGTTGACAACCAGGTAGTCAAGGTCTTGGTGAATGGATACGTTGTCCAACCAAACCATCATTAAACTACCTTTCTTGAGGTATGCACTCAAGAAACATTGACATGATTTCCCTTAACCCAACAAAATCCTATTAAGGAAACTAGTTTGAAAAACATCCCAAAGAATGAAATTCCTTTGATACCAATCTATAACGACCCGACCCAAGCAGGGGTTCAAGCCATAACTACGCCAAGCCTTTCTCCATAGGCCAGGGGATGGAGACCAACACTGAAAAAATAACTAACATGGGGATTCATTTTCCTAAGTACCTATATGCACCCACACATACATCTGGATGAAAAGGTGCATAAGGAGTAAAAGTGAAATAATAAAATTATAAGGGAACAACCATTCATGAAACAAATCTAGAAAGTAAAAATGTATGGTAGTGAAAACAAAAAAGTAAAGGGAAAAAATACATGCCCAAAAAAGAATATGTATCAACTTGAAAAAATAGGAAAAGTAAGCTATTGAGAGATCCCTGCTCAAGATCTCCAAGCTTTGACCACCATACACGACCCCAAGCGCCCTGTATTCCTAAGCTCCATTGTAGTCACCGCTGACCTGTCCATCATCTGAATAAGGCACGACATGTGGAGAAAAATCCCATGTAGGGGTGAGTATATACAAACCCAGTAGGAGACCTCAAAAGTTGAAGGGGGAGTAGTAAGAGATACAATAGGAAAGGAAAGAAATTAGATTCATGATATATTCAAAGATAATTATTTAACCCAAACCACGAGTAAAAGTAACAACGTCCAAGCACATGGGGCTCAAAACGGTGAGTAGATAAACTGACCATTGAGCCTTTTCCACCTATAATAGGGGATTAGACTCATCCAACCATGAGAAGATAAACATAAAAAGAACATGGAATAACCAATGATTTTTCACCTCTCCTGGAAGAAGAGTAACCAAATCCATGGTGAGGATATAGAAGAATATATATATTCTCAGTAAAAAGAAATAAAAATGAGAGAGTAATGGGATCTCCATCTCATAACTCATCCAAAAAATAAGATTCCATAATAGTTCCAAAATTCCATCAACTATGCCCAATATATCACACATCTTCCTAGAAGTAACTATGCAAGTCAAACCATGCATCATCACTGTTCCACACAGTTAAGGGTCATAAAATCCAAGTAGAGGGCCCACACCCTAGTGCATCAGGGGGTTACACTATAAAGGTATTCATAGAGGAGCCACACCTTAGTACGTTATGGGGGTTTTACTTTTTAGGTGTCTATAGAGGACCCATTCCCTAGTGTGTTAGGGGTGTTAAACTCTGGTGTCACGAGTAACCACACCCTATCCGATAGGGGGTTCCACTATGGTGTCATGAGGACTGGTGCCCTTTTTGATAGGGAGTTCTACTCATTAGGTAGATGAACTGCTCCCAAGCTGATTGGGTGTTCCACATTATCGGCCTAGGACTCACTCTTTGGTGCGAAAGGGGGGTTCCACTCTGGTCCTTGAGGACCTGCGCTCTATCTGATAAGGGGGTTCCACTCAGTATAAAGCTGTAGAGTAATAACACCCATACTAATGGGGGGTTCTACTCTAGTAGTTGAGGACCTTAACCCTAGTGTGATAGGGGTTCCAATATAGTCATTGAGGACCTATGACCATGCTGATTGGGGGTTCCACTCGGAAGGTAGCTGTAGAGAACCCGCACCAATGCTGATGGTGGGTTCCACTCTATAGTATTTAAGGAGTCTACTACTTTTCTCTATTGGAGGGTTACACTTGATAAGTCTCTAGTGATCCTATGTGATCACTACCATTATCGAGCACTGCCTTAGGTAAACTCCTTTCCCAGAACATTCCACATCTTATCTTGAAAGCCATAATGGTGAGAATCATCAAATTAAATGAAAAAAATTCAAGATAGGCTACTTGTGGGCCAAAATCTGAGTCCAAATGAAGAAGATATAGAACCTAGAAGTTTCCTCAATAGGAAGAAAGTAGTACACGATGTGTAGTCCTGCTCTACCACCTGGATGTGTCCCTGGAAGTACAAAACTCCCAACCCATGCAGTAGTACACACTGTGAAGGTGGACTACACGACATTTCCAAACTATCTGGGACTAGGATGTGTCCTTATGGTTGTGTTCGTGTACTAACCTCATGTCATTATACTGACCCCCTGTCCATGTAATTTGTTACACAATATTTTTCTTCTCACGGGGTACCTATTATGTGCTCTGTCCATGTCTGTGTACTTTGGTACATGACTGTGTGCCTGGTCATGTCCTCCAACATGAAGTACTACCCATGTGACACATCACATGGATCATCCACCCGGGGACGAGGTATATGACATATAGGAGGGATACATGTTGTGCCATCCTTATAATCCCATCAAAACCCTAGCCACCACACTTAGGGGGATAAAAACCATATGTTCATCCCTATAAATGGAGTGTAGTAAAGATTTTCACAGAAATCCAGATCCGCGATACTCTTCTTGAATCAGTCCTCACCGCTTCGAATCCGACATTAGTTTCACTCTAGATTTTCAGATCTATCATCATCCACTGGATTCTCAACCTATGGTGTCTAGAAACTGAAATACTGTGTGATTCTGAGTGACCCCGTATGCCTCCACACATCCTAAAACTTCCACCATTGAATATATAGACTTTTATGATTTAAACGATCACCCACGACTTGTAATCATCCTAGATATGGTCTTATTCCATAAATCCATGCCTTGGTTGTCGATCTTTCCTGATTACAGGGGTCCGATTGGGCTCGGTTTTACCTGAAAATGTCGAACCAGGACTGTGGGGTCCTACCAGTGATGAATCCAAGAAAATTTTGGAGAAAGGTACCATAATAAAGGTTTAACCATTGTTTTCCAAGCATTATTAGTTATAGATCAAGAATGGTGATACCAGGGTTAGATAAAAAGTCAATTACCTAATTAATCCAGTATGTAGGTGCATTATTTGGCCACATGTAGCATTTATTGATAGAAGGAATCGATCTACTCAATCAATTTAATTGAAGAGAGTTTAAACCACAAATTTATGAGTCTTACCTATATATTGGATCACTATTCATTGAATAAAGAATTAACCAATAATAATAAGGATCCTTTTCATTCACTATTTCCCAATATACTCTGATTCAGAGTTTCGTCACCATCTGAGGTGATTCGCTAATGAAGGGGGATGAAGAAGATGTTGAATTATCTGTATAAATTTCATTTCAGCTCAAAATGAAATAATTAATTAATCCATTTAATGTACCACCAATGAGCGATATTTTTAACATCTCATGCTGTAATGACCTAATGTTTTATCAATGGAAATTATATTCTTATAATTATGTCATATAATATAATCCAATAAAATAACATTAAGAACAAATTTTTTTTTTTATAAATTACGGATGAATGAAATAATTTGTATTTCTAGATGTCAAGGAACCTATACCAATGAAATAGTAACTTGACCTTTGGAAGAGTAATATGAACCATATGAATAGTAAACTGAAAAATAAAATAGTAACCTCACCTATGAAAGTATAAATAAAATTTGGATATCTTATAAATATGAATATTATATATCTATATCTTGGAATAAGTAAATAACTATTTTAGAATTAATAAATTAAGTGTTGGTAATTTTGTAAGTCAAAAATATTTAATTAAATTTTTATAATTAAAATAATATTTTAAAATGAAATTTATTTTCATAAAATGTGTTAATAAATTAATATTTTGTTGTCTTAGTATTATATGATGATTTTATGAGACTTTAATTAAAATTTCAAAGTGTTATAAAATATGTTATAAGTTTAAAATTGGTATTTTTAAAATAAATAATCATTTTAATTTAAAGTTAAATTTCACATATTTATAAAATTAATTTCACAAAATGGATTCTATTTTTTAATTCTACATTTTGGAAAATGGTTAGGGTTAATTTTTGGAATTTTTCTATAATAGTTGATTTTTTGGTGAATAATAAAATACGGTAATTTATGGTACATATACATTATAAGTTAAATGTACTATTCCCTGATTCATAGATTATATAAGAACCATAATATCAAAATAAACTTCATTATATATATATATATTTAGTGATAATTCTCAAACTATTCATAGTCATGATCCAAAATAATAAACAAATGAATAAATTAATGAGAAAACACCTCTGTCCTCCACTATAAATACCACCCCTCACCAACTATTCTCCTTAGACATTTAAATATTTGATCCTTGTCCAAATTATTCCCAATAATCCTACCCATACTCTCACCAACGTACATGATCCTTTTTTTCTCATCAAAACACCAAAACCTTTTCCATAATGAGGTTCTCAAGGAGGAGAATTCAAGAGGTAAAAACCTCTTTCCTTTTCTATTATTTTCCAATTATTTTTGTTTTATTATTATATCATCACCTAACCTTATCCAAGTTACATGATAAATCTAGTATCTTTGTATACTAAAATTTTATTTTGTTAATGGAATATCCTTTATCAAATCTCTTCTCCTCCCACTTTTATTCTAAAAATGAAAACATCGTCCGGGAGGTGTGGATTTACCGCCTTCAAGGATGACAAATTTTTATTTTCCTTTACCACCTTTAAGTACAGACATAAAACCATTATAATGGATGAAAAATATTTTAAAAATGATTTTATAACCTTTGTTATGTTTGGTAACTAAAATATACTAATAATATTAAATAATAAAACAAAACAAGTTCATTGTGAGTGAAAACCACCCAAAATAATCCAAATGATTATCACTAACGTCTTATCTAATGATTCATCCTCACCCTAAATAACCAAATGACTTATATAAAAATTTAATTTTATAGATTTTAATTAATAAAATATAACATTAATTCTGTATGTGTGTTCCCATTTTACATTAACTTCCATACTCTTATACAAGAAAACCGATCATGAAAACTAAGAAAATGAACACTCCTGAATGATGAAATTGAACACTATAACCCATAAAAAAGGCTATAAATGAACATAATAAACTTTAATAAATCAATTTAATGTATAATAAGTTCCTTAATTATTAATTAGTTAATATATATTTATTATTTAGGAAATTAAGTACAAGTGAAAATCCATTCAGACATAAGGTAAGGGATTCTTTCCAAACCTCCATTTTTTCCTTCGGATTACATTTTATCTCTCTACCCCAATGTATTTATTTTTTATTTTTATATAATTATTATATATCTTATTTATATTTTATAAAATTGTGTATCCATACCATATCATCCTTATTTTATGGGAAATATATGTTTTTTAAAAAGTTCCCTTCTCAATTCTTCTCGATAAGAAAAACCGATTCAAGGGAACTTCCTGATTTCTTACCCATTTTAAAGTGCACAAAAAAATATGATTTACACCAAAATTATTTTAAAAAAATAATTAATTTTATCATGAAAAACTATCTTGGGTCATTTCTAGTTTTATACAAACAATTATTCCTTGTCCTTTTTAAAGAATTTTTAATATTTTCCTTAAATCACACTAAAATGTTTTATTAATAAAGCTTATTAAACAATATTTTTACATGAATTCACTTCAGTTTGAAATAAATTATAATTATATATGACTATTTTTCCTTATTAATTTCTATTTATGATTTACATCCTTTATTTAATGGAAACCATTATGATATTCCCCTATGTTATACCTATTGACATGATTATGATACCCAATTCTTTGCATGGGTAACCCTTATGTTTATGTTTGATTTCTTATGTATGATTCTTCATGTGGAACACATATTCATGAAAATGTTATGAGGGGTGTACCCATACAGCACTCTAATGCATTGGGTAATTTTTAGTCTCATGAGACTTCATGTTGGGACTTGGAGTGAACCTGATTCCTTTATGGATTTTGGTCCACCTTGTATTGACAGTTAACCTTGAGTCATGTTTATGTCATGTTATATGTTGTTTATTTATTCCTATGATTCCATTATTGTATGTTACCATGTTATACATGTTATAATTTATTCTTTTATTCATGTTCAATTCCCTTTATGTTATCATGTTATGTGTTATAACCCATGGGCCATGTTTATTCCTATGCTTATTCCCTTACTCTAATTTTTAGCTCATCCCTTCTGTTAATGTATTCCTAAAGTTATCCAATGTTGATATAAGGGATTAAATGGAGTTAGGATATTATTATGAATATTAAAAAAATATGTTTTTTATTTGGGTTTCATGATGTTTAATTATGTACCTAATTTTCAAAAGACACTAGACTTTACGATACTTCATTTTATTTGATTATTAATTATTCTTAAAATCATTTTATAATATGTATAAAAGGTTATGTATTCTATAGATGGTATCAGAGAATGATCAAGTTATTGTTGGAGATTAGTAATAGTTCTCTTTAGTAATAACCTTAGGAATAATTATATCACCATGGATAACTAAGATTGAAACTTAGGGTATCACAATGTAGGATATACTTTCCATTTATAAGTTTATCCTTTTATATAAAAAGTTACCTTTTATTATGATTATTAGATAAATATTCAAGCCCCCTAATTGTACATTCTTTTTTATAGTTAAATTCTAGAAATAGATGAACTTATTCCAATAATCAATGCGATAAGAAAATGTGATTATAACCCTAATGATATGAAAAATATGATGGGAATGGGTGCTCAAAAATTCATGATAGTACTTATTTAACTGGATAAAGTTATGAATAATAACACGAATCATGTGGAATTCCCTCTTTCTCCTAATAAATAACAAGTTTTAGTTGAATCCTTTATGCATAAAAGGCCTCCCATGTTTAGTGGATCTTATGATCCCCTCTTCACCAAACAATGGATTAACTATATTTAGAAGATATTATATGTCCTCCAATGCTCAAAAGAAGAGAAAATTGTGATGGTGGTATATTATTTTGATGGGGAAGCTGATTAGTTGTGGAAACTAATCAATAACACAAATTCCAAGGAGGAAATTGATTCTATAGAATGGTAAGATTTCAAGAAAATATTTTTCAAGAAGTATTTTCCCTGAACCCTCCATATTAAGATGTAAAGGGAGTTCCTTGTACTAATGAAGATGCAAAAAGAGTTTGTTAAGTAATATTAGGAAAACTTCACAAGGATTTCATGATACACCTTTGGCCTTTTCATTAACATCTAATGCAAGGTGGATTTCTTCTTTAATGGACTAAAATAGAGTGTATTAAAATCATTCGTGATTCGAGGCTTGGACAATTATGGAGATATTGTTTGTTGTTCCCTTAATGATGAAATGTAGATCAAGGACACTCAATGGTCCCATGGGTCCAATGAAAAAGTGGAAAAGGGAGTTTAATATGTGTTGTTCAAAAGATAAATCCCATGATGGAAAGAAGACCCAAAATCCCACGTGTCAAAAGTTTGGGAAGAAGCATCCTGGAAATCTCTTAGGGGGAACTATGAGATGCTTAGAATTTGGAAGATAGGGGCATGTGAATAATAACTGATGAAGGAATATGAATAATACAACTAATGAGGAAGAATAAAGGGAGGTTCAGATCAAAAATCAGTCTGTAGTGCAGTGTTTCAAATGAAAGGAACATGGGCATTATGAGAGCCATTTACCTAAGATAAGGGTTGTTAGAGGAAATAAACAAAAAAACCTATAAAGAAAAAAGGGCATGTGCTATCACTACTATTGAGGTGGAACCCGGCAATGATGTGGTGACATGCACACTAGTTATTCATTCAATAATAGAGAACATACTATTTGATTCTAGTTCTATGCATTCTTTCATATCTTGAAAGTTTAGTAGAACTATTCAATCACCACCTAAAAATATGGAGGTTGAGTTATCTATGAGAACGGAAAATGGACCAATTATTTCATCAAAGTTATATAACTCCTCCCTTGTTAATTTTTTGTGGACTGAACCTCCCAGAAAATATTATCATACTCCTTTTGGTAGAGTTTTATTCTATATTGGGCATGGATTGGATATCTTTATACAAGGACAACATCGACTATTGGTAAAGTGATATCAATATTCACATCTTAAGGAATCATCTAATTCTATATAATTGTAAGGAGGAATATGAATCTATTTTAAAATCATCATCTCAATTTAGGATATTGTTTCCTTATGAGAAAACATATCTAGCTCAAATGATAGAGACAAAGGAGATAATAATTCTTGAAGACATGCCTATTATGATGGATTACACTAATGTATTCCCTAAATAATTTCTTGGTATTCCTCTTGATTGAGAGGTTTTGTTCTCAATTTAACTTATTTCATGATCTATGCCTATATGATAGAACCATTATAGAATTTGCACCATTGAGCTGGAACAACTGAAGAAGTAGTTATAAGAGAACATGGATAAGGGTTTTATATGTCCGAGTGCTTAACCATGGGGTGAAATAGTTCTCATCACCAATAAGAAGTATGGATAAATGCACGTCTACATTTAGTATCATGATCTCAATAAAATCATTATAAATAAAAAGTATCCCCTACCATAAATAGATGACTTGTTTGATAATATATTTGGGGCCAGTTATTTCTCTAAGGTTGAACTTCAGTTGGGATATCACTAATTAATGGTGAGAAAGGAAGATATTCCCAAGACTTCTTTTCGAAGAAGTCAAGGAAACTATGAGTTCATAGTGATACTATTAAAAATCACCAATTCTCCAGAAATTTTCATGGAATTAATGGATAGATTCTTTAGATATTACCTCAAAATTTTTTTGGTAGTATTTATTAATGATATTATGATATAATCCAAGAGAAAGGAGGAACATGAGGAGTATTTGAATACTATGCTGAAGACTTTATGATGGGATAAAATTTATGAAAATTAAAATAAATGTTATTTATAGATGGAGGTAGTATCATTATTATGGAATGTTATCTCCAGCAAAGAAATATCTTTAGACCCTTACAAGAAAAAGTCAATCGAAGAGTTCCCAATGCAAACATCTGTAATGGAGATACATAGTTTCATTAGCCTATTTGGGTATTATAGAATATTTTTGGGTAAAATATTATGATTTTAAAACCTAATAACCAAGATGAATTGACAGGAAGTGAATTTTATCTGGACTAGTGAATGTGAATCCTCCTTTAAAGAGTTGAAAAATAGGCTTATCACTACACCATTACTTACTATTCCAACAAATGGGGAAGTATTTTATGTGTACAATGATAATTAAAAGAATGGATTAGGTTGTGAAGTAATGAAAAATGATAAAGTTATATCCTATGCCTCAAGGAATCTGAAAATTCATGAGAACAATTATCCCATACATGATATAGAGTTAGTGACTGTGATATTTGTGTTAAAAATCTCACATATTATCTATATAGGGAGAATCGTGACATATATACTGATCATAAAAGCCACAAGTATAGATTAAAATAGAATTAGCTTAATTTTTCCACCGAAGATGGTTAAATCTGATCAAGTATTTTGACTTCTCAATCCATTACCATCTTGGTAAGGAAAATAATGCAGTAGATTCTCTAATTTGAAAGGATCCAGTAATATTATCAATGATGAGAATTAATAAAGACCCAATCTTCTTAGATTTTCAAAGGAAGGACATGAGAATAATTAAGGAAAGAACACCATTGATCCTTTCTCTAATGATTTATCAATAATCCATCATATAGAAAATAAAGGATGCTTAAAGAAATTATGTGGAAATTCAGAAAAAGGTAGAATCCATGAGAAAAGTGAAATTCTTGGATTTCAAAATTGATGAGGAAGGATTCATGATATTTGGGTGAAGACAATGTGTTCCATCCAATCCAGATATAAAGAAGCAGGTTCTGAATGACATGAATATCTCAACCTTATCTATTCACCAATGTAACAAAACTATGCATCGAGGTCTTTGAGAAATCTAATGGTGGGAAAATATGAAGAAGGGGATAGCTGAATATACATCAATGTGCCTGACATATCAGTAAGTGAAGGCTGAAAGACAATAGTTTAAAGGGATGATGCAACCGTTATTCCTACCAACATGGAAGTGGGAGATCATCACTATGGACTTTTTCAATGGACTTCCAAATACATCGAGAGGAAAAAATGATATATGGGTTTTTATGGATCATCTCACAAATATATTTCACTTTATCTCAATCCAATAGGACTTCTCACTAGATAAAATTGCACACACACACACACACATAAAAGAAGTGGTAAGGATTCATGGAGTACCATTATCGATTATATCCCATCGTGATATGAGATTCACCTCCAAGTTCTACAAAAGTCTCCAACATGATTTGAATAATGAGTTAAAATTCAGTATGATGTATCATCCTCAAACTGATGGCCAATTAGAGAGAACTATTCTGACACTATAAGACATGTTGAGAATGTGTTATATGGACTTCAAGGGAGGATGTGACCAACATTTTCCTCTGGACGAGTTCTCCAATAACAATAGTTTCCAATCGATCATCCAAATGGTTACATATGGAGGCCTTTATGGGAAAATATGTAGAGAATTGAAATTATAGAATGAATTTAATGAATTTAAGTTTATAGGAATAGGAATGGTCAAAGAAATGGTAGAAAAGGTGAAAACCATTTAGCAGCATATCAAGGCAGCCCAAAACTGACAGAAGAGCTATGCAGACAATTGTCGATGAGACCTTGAGTTTATAATTGGAGACATGGTATTCCTTTGCTTATCTCCATGGAATAGGATCCTGAGATTTGGGAAGAAAGGAAATATATTCCCTAGGTACATATCCCCCTTAGAGATCCTTGATCGTGTCGGAGTTGTGGCCTATAGACTAGCACTTCCACCTACCATGTCTCAAGTTCAAGATGTATTCCACATACCCCTCTTTATTAATTACATACAAGATCCTTCACAAGTACTGAATTTATAGGTGGTATAATTAGAAAATTAGATCTTTTATGAGGATTATCCAGTGAAGATCTTGGATCATAGAGATAAAGTTATACACGACAAGACTACTCACGTGGTCAAAGTACTATTGAAGAACCATAAGTATGAAGAGGAATAATGCAAACTATAGGAAACAATAAAGGATAAGTACCCTCATCTATTTTCATCTTATAATGTAAAATAAAATATTGAGGGAGAAATTTCCTAACGGCTGAAGAATGTAATGACCCAAAATTTTATAAATGGAAATTCCCTTCTTATAATTATGTAATATAGTATAACCACATAAAATCACATTAATAAAACAATACAAACTTTATTAATAATGATTTAATGAAATAAGAGGTATTTATAGAATTTAAGGAACCTATACCTATGAAATAAAAACAGAACCATTGGAATAGTAATATGACCCTTATGGATAATAAACCAAAAAATAGAATAATAACCTCAACTATAAAAGTATATTTTTTTGGATATCTTATAAATAAAAATATGATATATCTATATCTTGGAATAATTATATAACTGTTTTAGAAATGATAAATTAAGTGTTGGTATTTTTGTAAGTTATAAATATTTAATTACAATTTTATAATTAATATAATGATTTAAAAAAAATTATTGTTATAAAATGTATTCATATATTAATATTTTGTTTTCTTATGATTATAGGATAGTTTTATGAGATCTTGATTAATTTTTAAAGTGTTAGAAAATGAGTTATAATATAAAAGTTGGAATTTTTTTAATAAACAATGATTTTATTTAAAAAACAAAATTTTCATATATAGAGAATTATTTTCATAAAATAGATTCCATTTTTTAATTCTACAAATTAAAAAATGGATATGGTGAATTTTTGGTATTTTTCTAAAATAGTTGAATTTTTGTTGAATAGTAAAATATAGTAATTTACAGTTTATATACATTATAAGTTACATACACTATTACTTGAGTCAATAATGATGCGATCACTATAATATCGAACTATACTTCATTATTTTAATATATTTAGTGGTAATGATCAAACTATTCATAGTCTTGATACAAAATAATATACTAATGAATAAAATATTGAGAAAACATCCCTCTCCACTATAAATACCACCCCTCACCCCCTATTCTACTCACATTTTTAAAGATTTTATCATTGTAAAAATTATTAACAATCCTAATATAAAGAATGTTTCTCACTTCTAGGAGCCTTTGGTCTCATAAAAAGGCTAAAAAAGTTTCCCTAAAGAGGTTCTCAAGGAGGAGAATTCAAGTGGTAAAAACCTATTTCTTTGCCTCTCATTTTAAATTTGTTTTATTTTATTATTATATACTCACATAAACCTATCCAAGTTAAATAATAACTCCAATATCTTATATATATTATAATTTTATTATTTTAATGTAAAATCCTCCATCAAATCCCTTCTCAGCTCCATTTTATTCTAAAAATGAAAACATCGTCTGTGAGGTGCTGATTTATCACCTTCTAGGATGAAAAATTTTCTTTTTTACTTTACCAAGTTCAAGTATGGTATTCAAACAATTATAATGGTTGAAAAATATTTTAAAATTAATTTTAGAACCATTTTTATGTTTTGGAACTAACATATACTCATAATATTAAATAATAAAACAAAACAAGTATGTTGTGAGCAAAAACCGACCAAAATAATCTAAACGATTATCACTAAAATCTATCTAATGATTCATCATCATCCTAAATAACCAAATAAATTATATAAACATTTAATATTATGTATTTTCATTAATAATATATAAATTTTATTATGTATGTCTATTCCCATTTTACATGAACTTCCATACTCTTATAAAAGTGAACCGGTCATGAAAACTAAGAAAACGAACACTCCTGAACGATGCAATTGAACACTATAACCCATAAAAAACACCATAAATGAACATAATAAAAATTAATAAATCTATTATATTTAGAATAGTTTATATAATTATTAATTAATGAATATAATTTTATTATTCATGACATTAAGTACAAGTGTAGAACTGTTTCAGACATAAGGTAAGGGATTCTTTTCGAACCTTGATTTGTTCCTTCTGGTTATGCTTTCTCTCTCTTTACCGTAATTTAATTCTTCTTTATTTTTATTTAATTATTATATATAATGTTTATATGTTCTAAAATCATGTATCTAGATTATATCATCCTTATTTTATGGTAAATATATATATATATATATATATATATATATAAATCCCTTTTTAATTCTTCCTGATAGGAAAACCCGATTCAAGGGAACATCCTCATTTCTTACCCATTTTAAAGTGATCTCCATAAGAGTATTTAAGCCACTATTTTTTTTAAAAATCCAATAATTTTATCATGAAAATATATCTTGGTTTATTTCTAGTTTTATACGAAAAATTATTCCTCGTTCATTTTAAATAATCTTTAATATTTTCCTTAAACCGTATTAAAATGTTTTATTTATAAAGTTTATTAAAAACTATTTTTAAATGTACTCACTTCAGTTTGACATAAATTATCATGATATATGATTATTTTACCTTATTAATTTTTATGTATGATTTAAATCCTTTCTTTAATGGACACCATTATGATATTCCCTTATGTTATGCCTTTGACATGATCATGATACCCAATTCCTTCCGTCGAAAAACCTTATGTTTATGTTTGATTCCTTATGTATGATACTTCATGTGGAAAACATATTCATAAATATGTTATTATAGGTGCACCCAAATAGCTATCGAATGCATTGGGTAATGTTTAGTCACATGAGATGTCATGTTTGGACAAGGAGTGAACCTGATTCCTTTATGGGACTTTATCCCCCATGTATTCGAAGCTAACCTTGAATCATGTTTATGTAATTTTATATATTGTTGTAGCATTGATATAATGCCATGATTATATATTCCCCACTTATATATGTTATAATTCCTTTTTTTATTCATGTTACATGCCTTTTATGTTATCATGTTACATCTTCTAACCTATTAGCTACATTTATTCATATACTTATTCCCTAATTGGGATTTTTATCTCGTACCTTTTGTTTATGTATTCCCTAGGTTATAATATACATATATAAGGGGTAAAATGGATTTAGGATCTCATTATGAAGATTAAATAATTTTTTTATTTTGGTTTAATGATTTTTGATTATCTACCTAATTTTATAAATATACTAGAATTTACAACCCTTGGTTGTATTTGATTGTTAATTATGCCTAAAATATTGTAATAATATTTGTAAAAGGTTAGGACCTATATACACAACAACCTATTTTAGGCCATGTATTGGGTAAAAACCACTTTCCATTCTCAATAATGGTCTCATATTTTTGATATGATCTTCCATTTAAGATTCATCTCATTTTCTTTATGAAGTTTCACACACGCAATATAAAATATATTTAATATTTTTATAAAATTAATTCTAGGAACACAGGGCATCAGAATCCCATGTTGTCCTAGAACTATGTTTTTTAATTATGTTTATAATTATTTTAAAGTCTTATAAGAAAAAAATTGGCTCTCTACATCCTCCTCCAAAATTAACCATTATATGCACAATTGATCTGTGTGAAAAATAGACAACATATGAAGTTTAATAGGGTTTTTTGTAAATGATATTGAAATTTTAACATTTTTAAACTTTTTTAAAAGGTTTCTTAGATATTCATGTCTTCTTAGAGTTTGAACAAGTTTTTAAATTATGTTTGAATTTTTTTTCAAATAAATCCTTAATTGTTTAGAGTTTCATAAAAGTTAAAGTTAAAATTATAATTATTATATAATAAATATAATAAATATATTATATGTAAATAAATAAATATAATATAAAATTTTGGCAAAAAATATTGTAATATTGACAGAGAATATTTTATTTAAAATATTATTTAGATATTAATTATTGGAATTACTTATAATAAAATGTAAAATAATAATATTAATAATAGTATGGATGAAAAGATAAATGTTAATAATAATAATATCAAAAAATAATATTTCATATGAATATATTTATAAACTTTTTGACCAACACATATATTATATGCTGATATTATTATAATTGTAACAAACCTATTTTATATGTCACAATAATATTTAGGGACAAAGTTTTTACCAAAAATTTAGTGTTTGGGTTATATCTATTGGTAAAGATATCTACCAATAGAAAATGTAACATTACTAATATATATTCCTATTTTGGAAAAAGGTAAATATTTTTCATAGTAATTATGTAATGAAGGTTACTCTATGAAAATTGGAAATGAAAAGTGCACCATTAAAAGTATGGATGAAGTGTATATTTTTTTACTAATAGGCATGAAAATGTTTAAATTTTAGACCAAGAGGACCACATCTTTTAGAAAATAACTTCCCTAATTATGGTTGAGGACAAGTCATGGATTTGGAATAAAATATTAGGGTACTGAAACATCATGAACTTATCTAAAATTTTCAGGAAAAGACTAGTGAAGGATCAACCAAAGCTTAAGATTAATTTTTCTAGAGTCAAACATGTCTAGTTTTAAACTAAATAGTAAAGTATCAATATTTATAGCATTAAAGTAAGTGCACATGGATGTTTTCTGAACTACCAAAGCTATAAGTATTAGAGGAAAACACTATGTATATGTCATAGTTGATGATTACACTAGGTTTGTATAGAATTATTTTCTGGATAATAATTTATAATCACACAATATTTTTAGAAGTTTTTTTTATTCTTGTTAAATTTTTAAAAACCCCTGTAGTGGTCACTTTATAAAATGACCATAGTGGTTAGTTTATAAATTTTTATTCTTTTTGTAGTGAAAAGGCGTAAATCATAATTTTCTAGCACTAAAAACTCTATAAAATATAATTTTATTAGAAATAAGGAATAGAAAAATTCATGAAATTACATGGTTAATGTCATAAAATTATTCAGTAGCTGAGTATCTTAGGGTGAAAGGAATGTATAACACTTTCTAAACTATAAATCATGTTTTTCTTCATCTGGTTATATGCAATACCCCTTAGGAATTGTTCAACAGTATGAATCCTAAACATTGTTACTTAAGATTCTTTGGATGATAATTTTTCATTATGAATAATAAATATCATACTCATAAATTTTATCCAAATGATGTGAAGGAATTTATCTTGGATACTCTATAACAAGTAAGGCTTCTTGATTTTTCCATAAATGAACACATATTGTTGTAGAAATGGTACATGTTAAGTTTGATGAAAGAAATATTTATGAAAATTTAAAATTTTCACAAGATACACATCAATAATATATATTAAAAAATACCCATGTTTTATTATTATATGTTCACTCATATCCATCAAAAATTAAGATATTGAAATCTAGAATATTAGAAGTTAGCTTAATAGAATTTTATTATTTGAAAAATGGTGATCAACATTCCGTTTTACCTATAAATCTTCCATTATTAAGGAATCATCCTTGTGATAATATAATTGGTGGTGTAGATAAATTATTAAGAACTCAAATTTCCCTTAGAAATGAATGTGTGAATATTTAAATATTATCTTATTTTTTACATAAAACAGATGATGATGTCTTAAGAAATGATATTTGTATAGTTGTTATGAAATAAGAGCTTAATCTATATAAATGGAACAAATTTTGGTCCTTGGTTTGGAAGTTGAAGGATATTATAGTTATAGGAGTAAAATTAGGGTTTGGAATAAGTGTGATAAAATGAAATTACAGAATGTAATAAGGTGAGAATAAATTACAAATGTTATAACTAAGAATATTTCATAAATATTAGAGAAATTTTTTCTTTTTCAATTAGGATCAAGTTCATTCACATACTTATAGACTTTACAGCTCACATTAAATTTAATTTATTTAAAATGTATGTAAATAGTTCCTTTCTTAAAAAATATTTTGATTAGAAGATATATAAAAAACCTGGTTTTGAAAGTAGTTTTTTGAAACTTTTATTTATAATTAACAAGGTACTATATAGACATAACAAACTCCCAGAGCCTTATTTGATCAATGGTCCATATTTTTACTTTATTGTTTTTAATGTAATGGAAGATAAAACCATTTTTATTATGAAATTTTTTAAGGAAACCATCATAGTAAAAATTTATATTGATGAAATTATAATTGGATTAACTCAAAAAACACTTTTAGATAGTTTCTTGAAACATTTGTAGAGTGAGTTCAGGATGTGTATGAAGGATGATATTTACTATTTTCCTGGCTAGAAAATAACACAGAGACTGGAAGGAACTATATTAAATCAATATATATACATATTATATTATCTTAAATGTTTTGGTTTTTATAATTCTTTGAGTATTTTAACTCAATTAAATACCACCTATAAACTTATCCTGGATGAATCTAGGAAACCAGTAGATCAAACAATGTTTATAGTGATGATTGGAAGCATACTTTAACCGATGGAACATCAATTGAACATTATGTAATTTACATGATTGTGTGTGTGGTTCTACTAAAATATGATGGAATATCATCATGAGGTAGTTAAGTGAATCATCCACTACCTTACAAGAATTCTACAACATGGTTTATTTTATTCATCCATAACTAAGTTTACTATAAAAATTTATTTTGATACCTAATTTAGTGGTTATAGAATGTATTTTAATATAACATTCACAAATTTTCATCAAGTGAGTCTATAGTCTCCTAGTCTAGTTGGAAACAATATTCAGTTTCAATTTCCACCAATAAAGCTGAAGATTTGGTTGTTGTAAATTATTGTGATCAATTTATATTATTATAGTATACACTCAAACATTTTTTTTTGAGTTTTACTCAATGTCTGATTCTTTATTATATAATTTTTTTATCTATTTGTATAAAAACTCAAACAAATCACTCATATATGAAATAAATATATATATGAAACCATTTCCTTATGGATCACAAACTAAAATGATATTTCATTCTATATTTTATCATAACTATAAATCATTTTGTTGATATTTTTATAATACCATTAAATTATTTTATTGTAGAATATATTAAATAGAATTTTGGTATGATCAATGTAAAGTGATCATAATTTACCCTTCTTGTTTCACTATCTATTGACATTGAAAAAATTCTCAAGAAAAGGTGAGGAAATTCCCTATTTATTACTGTGATAATGTTTCAGGAATGCACTATACATCATCCAAAACTTCTATAAATGAAACTTTTAAAAGTTACATTAATATTATATCAGAACCATGCCCAGTGGAAGTTATTAATTAAAATTTATTTTAATGCAAATTAACTTTATGGAGCTACTTTTTCATGTTTGGTTTTTTACTTTTACAAGAATAACCCCTTCATTTTGTTTTCAAAATCTAAATATCTTATATATGAGAAGTGCATTGAATTTTAAAAAATCTTATATATAAGTAGTATATTAGATTATTTTAAATATATTATGATTTATTTTTAACCCAATTCCATGATATCCTTATAAAAATATTAAATACCTAATATATTATTTATGCTCTAATGTTTTACAGTTTATTTTTATGCCCTAATTATCTAATGATTTTACCTTATGAAATTTTTATATTATTTTATTAACCATATAGAAAAGAGTGAATTGTTTAATTTATCTTTTAATATGAGTCTGTTTTTTATTTTTGGGATTGATAGAGAATATATATTGAACATTTTTTGGAAGCATATTCATTTGAAGAATATCATCTATAAGTTTCATAAGTTAACTTCTATAAGGTTCAAAAATTTTATTCTTATCGACTATTTACTCTTATCATCAACTATTTTTATGTCCATTTATTTCAGAAGTAAATATAGGTTTATCTATTTATTATAACTTATTTTAATTACAATACATTTTTTTATTTAGATCTAAATAACTATTATTTTTTTTGGTTTTTCTTGGCTATCATAAAGGGTTTGAGTTTACATATATTTGTATAAATGGTAAGGTTTTCTTTTCTTTTAATTGAGGGGAGATTTTGGAGTTTTTTTATTAAAGGAGTAAAATTTATAGAATTATGGTGGTATTTTTTTATTCTTTTATAATAATATAGGGGATAGTTATGAACCGTTAGTTGGAAAAGATTATTATTAAGGGGGGAAATTATTCAAAAAAATGAAATTTTTTAGAGATTTATTATTACAGATTTGTATTATTTTAAAAGACAAATTTTATTCTTATTAGATGTTATATATTAGAATGATTCATCATAAAGTACATGGTGTTTTTTTAAATCATGGAAATATTACCTTTTTATTGTTGCCTTATGATTGTCAAAAGGGGGAACTTTTTTGGGGGATATTGTTTAGTTAATAGAATTTCTTCTTACCTTTTTCTTTGATGAGTCATAATAATATCTAGTGTGATTTTAATTTAATTTGATATTGATTGTTTGATTTTGATGTGTGCAGAGTTATTATATGACCATATGTTCCTATAAACTGGACTGATTCTTACATCTTCTTGAATATTCCACTATTGTGATGGCATATAAATTTGAACTCATTAGAATATATAGTGTTTTGTTTGATGAAAATGAATCCATTCCTGGGGATATACGAATTTAACCATTTTAGTTTCTTACAAAAAGGATATAAATTAAACTAATGGATTCATGGAATATAATAGGTTAAACTATACTAAGATTTCTTACATTCATTTTCACATTTTCATTATATTAATACTTTGAGAGAATCTGATAGTAATTTCTATTTTAGTGTTTTTTTCTAAGATATTTCATTGTGGGAGGAATACTTATAAAGACCATAATATTTATCTTGTAAATTTTCATTTTCCAATACTAAGTGATCAAGGTGGTTATGTGGAAATAAAACTATGTTGTTTTTAATCATGGAGATCAATGATATTTTAGGGATTGAAAGTTTCACATTTAAATAGGTTTATAGTTGAAGATGACATAGGGTGGATTTTTTATTGACATTAATATCCAAGAGGAGCATGAGGATGTATTTTTTTTATTTCAACTATGTTGTTAATGAATTTTCTATGGGAACTTATTTCATTTGACCATTGTAGTTGAAGAAGCTCAAGGTGTTGGAACTGGGATACCTAGGATCAGGTCAATAGATCATCCTATCACTTTTTAGAAGCAAATGACTCTTTTTATTGAAATCATATTGGTAATTTATATACTTTTAAGAGTCAAGGTATTTTTAACCTTGAATTTGTGTATTTCTTGTTTAGATAGATCTTATTGTTTTTCTATTTTTATTATTATCTTCATTTAAGTTATCTTATATTTTTTTATTTTCAATTGTACATATTATTTGGATCGAAAAAGTTTCTAACTTCTAATTTTTTATTGTTTTCCACATACTTATGATTTGTAGTTTGTCTTATTTGAAAGATATAATTTATGGATAATTTACTATTTTAGGCTGGATGAAAATTATAAGTCTTAATTAGACTTTAATTATACCCCTCTTGAAGTTTATTTACCTATATTTACTAGTTAAATAATAAAAACTGTTATTTTTCAAAAAACATAACCTAAAAATGAATTCCAAGATTTTTTATAACACCATATGAAAACAATATTGACCATAAAAAATAAATTTAAAAAAATATTTTTCATAATAATAAAACCAATTTTGTGTTGAAAAATTCACAAGTAATTAAACATGGATATAACATAGAAAAATAAACACAAATAAAAAAAATTGTAATTAAAACATGACATATATCACATATTTTACCCCTTTTGGATATATTATTATTTATATTTTGAGTATGACATTAAAATTATATAGTTGAAAAATTAATCACATTTAATGAGTGGAAATCCTTGCGTTACATTATTTTGTTTTCTATATAAATTTAATTATGTAGTTTTAATAATTCTTTTTTTAAAAAATTTGTAAACACTATACCGATTTATTTGGCTTCATAGGTTCTTCATATGAAGGTTATCCTGAAGGAGAAGCTATAATGACTGCCACATGTAAATCTATTCTTCTAGATGGTAAAATATTTATAAAATTTATAGATGGATATTTTAAAGATGATGATGGGTTTCATTATGATGCTGCTGCTGAAGAATTTATGAGCCTTCCCATTGACGATTACTAAGAGAGTATACTGATGTTTTAGTAAAAAACACAATATTCCCTTCAACATTTAAGGCTTATCGAATGGATATATTCACACCCTGACTTCCTTCTACCTAAATAATTCATGCTATGCTCCTTCCATTAAATACTTCCTTTTTTATCCCCTTTATATGAAAATTATTCTCTCACAATCCCCATCTGACCATTGGAGGCTCTCTCAATCTAACTAACATGGAGGAATAGATAACTATCCATTTTGTTCTAATAGATTATATATATCACACCCACTAATAATTATATTATAAAACTCTTATAATAACATATATGGACTTACTTTTTTTAATGCTCTAGTCATATTTTTTCTTCTATTTTTGGTGCTGAATGGTTTATTATTGATATAATTGTGTTGTAGTTGCTAGAGATGGAGCTATAATGGTGTGAAAAAAAATCAAAGAAAATAACCATGAAAATGATGGATATAATTTCAATTATTAAAGGTATAAAATTAGAGGGGGATTGGGGAATGTGATAGTGTTTTTCAAGAAGGTAGACAATTGAAAGTGGGGATTAATGGGTGAGTGGATAGAGGTTAATAAATAATAGCCCACGTTCCTTCTAATAGAATCTTTATCAATTTTAACAATTAAATTGGTTTATATATATATATATATATATATATTTATTTATACACACATACATACATACATATATTATTATTATTTTAAATAATCCTCCTTTTCATTTTCCTACAAATAGAAGGGTGGCCCCCCTCTTCTAAACATGGATTTATCCCTCTCAATATACTAAAACCAAGTCAAAATGTATCCATGATTATCCAGATTTAAAAATGTGATTTGTGTACATCTGGTACGTTCAAAGGAGTTATTTGATTTGAATTAAAAATATCTATGTAAGGCGATATGTTCTATCCTTTTGGGAAAATTTCTCATAACCTTGGGAAATATCGAAGGAGAAAATTTATCATAAGGAAACAATGTAAGTCTGTTCAACTCAAATTTTATATAATTTAATTTTTCTTCAATTTTCTCCCCATATCCTTAATACCTTAACCATTATATGTGTAGAATGGATTAGATTAATTGATCAATGTATACAGTATTACATGTATTGATTACATGATTAAGTATACTGAGAAGGAACATATTATATTCAGTATACATATTGACCTAACTTTCCTCTAATATATTTATATAGACTAGAAAGAAGGACCCTACTGTATTTAGTATATAGATTAGTCAAAATTTCATACACTATTTTAATAGAGTTGGAGAGATCATAATACATTTTTTTATAGATTGTTCGTTGAATGATAACTATATTTTTATATAGGGTATTCTGTCTCCCAAAATGTTAAGAAAAATTTGAGATTATAGAAAGATGAAAAGTAAAATGAAGACTCAATCTAGTATTGTGGATATTGACAAGATCTCCACTAAAGTTGATAATATTATTTTGTCTATAATGGTTTTTGAGTGAAATATTATTGAAAATTCAAAAGAGTGGTGGGTTTAAACTTTAGATATTTTCTATACATATTGTCACAACCTGACCCACCAACGCCCCACATAGACCGATGGTAAGCCAATCGGGATACCATAATACCACCTTTAATAGGGCATGGATTGGTGACTAGTTCCAAGTAGACATATCACACAAATGGGATGCCTTATCATAATAAACCTCTACACATACACACCTCCAAGTACATGAGAAACATATATTATATATGAAACTTTAAAAACCGAAGAGGAAACAAATTCATGTGATAATCTCTAAGAATAACTATAATAAGAGAATATAAATATATCCAAAGTTATATATGAAAAAATACATGACCAACCAGAAAATTAGTAAATTCAAAACCTAAAAAATGACGAGGAGGTATAACCCTATTCAAGAACAACAACACTGACCCCTACCCACAATCAATATCACCAAGAACTGATAATATCCATTAACACTAGGCTTACCAAAGTCACTGTCCAACTAGCTGTCATCTGCATAAGACATGATATGTATGGAAAAATACCATTCTATGTTGAGTATATGAATTCCTAGTTAGATTCCCCCAAACCATAGGGAAACCAAATATATAAATAGTTATATCAGCCCCTAGGAAATAGAGGTGAGTAAGAAACCCAACAAATAAACATGCTCATAAATAAAACTATGTCAAATAGAGAGAGAGAGATCTTGAAATTCACCTCTAGCTAAGGATGATGAGTCTACTGGAAACTCCAAGATTTGATGTTATCCTTATACTAATAGTCAAAATTAACCTCACCATATCCACAAAATGGGATCCATGCCTTGATGATGGAACCCCATTTTTGATGGGATTATGACCCTTAGTGGAGGACCCATGCCTAATCTAAGCTTATAGATGAGGGAGTACTTACTCCACAAATATGAGACCCATTCCCCAAGGGGGTAAGGGGGTAACAATACTATATGTACCAAGGAAGTGGGTGACCCATGCCATGGAATATATATATTGTCATGGGGGTACCAACCCTAATGTTTCTCAAGATATCACACTTGAGTCTGACATCAACAACCCATGAATGAATAAGTGACATGCTCGTACTAACTTAAATCCTATATCAGATGTTGAAAAAGGACACCATCACATCCTACATGGAATTATACCATGTAAGGGGTACTCTAAGGTCTGATTTTGATCCCAAATAAGGATACACAAGAGGTATATCTCATTAGAGAAAGTACATAGTGTGTCTTTTTTATGTACACTCTGTGTACTCATAAATACAAGACTAGATATGTCCTTATACTCCATTCAATGTGTAAAATACTATGTACACACCATATAATCTGAGGTACATGACTTCTAAGACCATTCAGGATCCCTAGTATTTACTCCCATTATATGTATTAAATGTCCAGCTAGAGTCACATTGTGTCTGGTCCTGACCACATGGTCGTGTGATATTTAACGTAACTTGAAACCCCAACCACCACAACATGTGGTCTACTTGGTGTGTATTCATCAAGAATACAGGATGTTTAGTCAATAATTTTATATAAATAACATATTCTACCTAAATACTCATGATGTCTGCCGATCTTCCATCAATATCACTGAGTTCTTCATTCCATGGACTTGATCTCGAAATAAACTTATCTGGTAATCAATTTATGAGCTACAATGGTCAGAAATCAGGATTTCCATTTACCCATGTGAAGTAAATCACACCTCCATTTTCTATCTTAAAGTTCATCACTTAATATAAAATTCATGATCCATCATCATTCCACTTCACTTCTACAAATCATCAATCCTGTCATTAATTTCACAACCCAATATAGATCCAGGGTCTAATTGTGTCTAGAACATGATAAAAAGTCGAATTGCTGGCTTATCAAAGGGAAATGTTGAATACATGTAGAATGAGGGGTGAATAGAAAAATTAACAAAGTGAGTTTATTGATAATCATTGAAACTGAGAACTAAATAAATTTATAGAAACTGAAAAATATATAATAAAACAATTAAATAAATATTTTTAGGTCTAAATGAAAAATAGTAAATTAACAGGGTCATGATAAAAGTAAGGAAACAAATGGGGATTCAATATAGATAGTCAATCCATGCTTGAAATAAAATTATAAAGGAAAGGTATCCATAAATAGTGAATCCATACTTGATCATTAAAATGATCACTGATAAATAATAATATTATATTGATGCTTATGACGATTATCATTGAATCTAATCATTGATCAATGAATTTCCCTTGATCTCTCAATGAAGATTATCCCCATAGTGATAGTCTCTCCCTCCCCACTCAATTCTATGGGATATGCGACTAACCTTATAGAAATATCACATAGGGGATTAAATAGGATTCTTCTAGGTTAGAATGTAAAATTAGATAATTAATTTAATTATTTAATTTAATCAATTTAATTTATCTAATATCGGTCCAAAACTATGAATCTTCCTGGGGTACAATGTGAACAAACCTTAGGTCACACATATGGTAAAACCCATATTCCAGAATCAATTAATGTCTCAATATCCACATTTGAGACTCTAATCAATAGAAAAAATCATTATTTATGAAAATTTTCAAACAAGTTTTAATATATTTTATATTTTAAATATAGTAATTTTTAGGCCTTGTGACACCAATAAATCCTTTCCATATCCAAATATAAACACAAAATAAATTATAGACATATCCAAAGGGTCCAAAAAAATATGGAGTCAATAAATTCTCCCCACCATTGATATTTTCTCCCAAAAAAGAACCACCTACTCAAATAGGTGAGGGTACTGAGCCCACATATGGATCTAACACCCCCAAAATCACTCTTGGGAGTTCCCACACTTCCAAAGAACCCAAACTAGTAGAATGTTTCACCCATGAAATATTTTCTCCTTCCAATCCTTAATAGCCTTTGGGTATTTAAAAAGGTCTCTATCCTCAACATCTAGCCTTCCCCCCAAATAATAATTTGAGATAGGATGTGAACATATCTCCAACAGTGATATGTGGGTGATTTTATGATTTTTCCCAACTATGTGGGTAAATCAACATGGTAAGAAACCTCAACAACACTGAAAAGGATTTAGAATGGATCTATAAACCTCGGGGATAGCTTTCTACCCCAAACAAACTTCCGTAAACATTTTCATGGAGATACCCTCATAAACCCGTAATATCCCTATTCCAACTCAAAGGGACTATGATGTCAGTTCATGTAACATATCAATTATCTCTGAGGAGTCTTCATTCACTCCCAAATCACCTAAAATTTCTCCACCATCACTTACACCAAATCTTGTCTCATAAATGATGAATTTATTATTTTCATCCAGAAAAAGGGTGAATTAAAGAGTCTCCCATATTGACCTTCTAATGGTTCAATACAATTTGGGGAGTGATAATTATTATTTTATGAAAACTCCACTAAATCTAGGAAATCCTCCTAACTTTTCCCAAAGTCCAATATACATGCTATCAACATATCCTCTAGAACCTTAATGGTTTGTTACTTCTAGCCATATATGTAATGGTTTGTGCCATAAAGGTCCATTACTTTTCCATTTTTGGGTGTTCGAGGTGTTTTTTAGGAGGCTTGAAAAGGTTCCGTGACTTTTCAATAGAGTCTTGAGGTGCATCAAAACTACTATAAGAAATATATAATGTGTATTGCTTAAACGATGTGAAATGGCGGTTCATGGATTATGTATTTGGCTGGTTCATGGATTGTTTGTGGATAAAGGGGAATCTATGAGATGAATTATATTTCATGTAAGTATAATTCACAACGTGTATTAAATAAAGGATGAGGTGACGTAATTTTTGTCGAAATCTAAAAATTGTGGGAACCTATGAATTATACATTCTATAAATGTTTTACATGACATATAAACTGCAGGACCTAGATTTTAAAGTTCTTTTATGGTGGAATTAATTTTCATTCAACCATACCCTTATCTTCCACTCTTGTTTTAGAAGAACCCTAGTAACCCCAAGGAGACTTTCTTCCCCTCTCATCCCTTTATATTGACTGTTGGTGCCAGTGGGTTTTTTGGTGATCTATAGTGAGTACATATCCTTTATTCCCTTGGGTTTCTTCCATTCTTATCATGGGGATTAACTATAGTTATGTTGTTTTGGTTTAGGTAATAAGTTTGGTACATTTTGATTATCATTTGGTGAATTATAGGCTGATCCATGGTTTCTCATGTGTGGTTTTGGTTTTTGGGCATTTCTTCTTTTCCCTATGGTGTGTAGTGAGATCAAAAATATTCTTTGAGGTAAGGAATCCCTTTTTCTCATTATTATGTATCATACGAGAGGGTTTTAATTTTTTTCATCTATAGTTTATGGTTTTTCTAGACTAATAAAAGATAAATAATTGGCTAATTGAAATTTAAGGGGAAAAGGGGGATTGTTTTCACATGCTTTTACAACTTTGTTATTATTGTGATATCATGAATTGTACGTGCTTGAATCCTTTCTAAAAAAATTGGATGTTGGGGAATTTATTTTTAAAGGATGATATGTTTTGTGAATGATTATTTTTATTGTGATATCATCCAAAAATGAAAATTGTATATCCTCTTATATTCGGATAATAAAATTGTTGTCCTATGATTTTGGTTTATTTGATAACGCCCCTAAAAATAAAGTGGAATTTTATAAATACCCTTTTAAAATATATAAAATGGATTTTAGGTGTTGTGATGTGTGGCCATTCTTATGGGGAGATGATGTGTAGTTGAGGCATGTGGGGTTCATGGTTCAATGGTTGTGCTTTTGGGATGGTGAGGTGGTTGTTGTGTGGCCATGCTTGTGGGGTTGTGATGTGTGTTTATGATGTGATGTTGTGCTAATGGGTGAGATGTGTCCATAATTTTGGGGTGGTGATGTGGTTGATGTTTGGACATGATTTTTGTGCTACGAGGTTTTGTTTGTGTATCTATACTTTTGGAACGATGAGGAAATGGTATGATGGGTATGGTAAGATACTTTTGATATGTGATTTCTTATGATAGATACTCAGATAGTGATGGAATAATTAATTGTTCAATAATATTTGAAATGTATAGGGATTAGTTTTATTAATGAGATGGAAATGAAAAATAAATAAATAAATTATGGCATTCATGGTTAAATGTGGTTGATTATTAACAATTAAATGAATGGGTTGGATAATTAAAATGATTAGTGGTGTGATTTAGCTTGTGGTTTGTGTGGTGTTATGCATTTTGAGGTGCTGGTGGAAGTGGGGACATTGTGAGTTGGTTAGTGTTTTTTTTCAAACCCATAGGGTTGGATTTTGTGTGTTCATATATGTATATATACTTTTATATTCCTTATTATTTCTATACACACCCCAACCATGTCGAACACCCTATTCCGACACACACATAGTCATGAGGGGTGTTTTTCCCGACATCTAGTAAGGAGGATAGATGGCTGGGTACCTTCTCTATCCCTCTCTCTCTTACAATAAAGGTAGGCATTAAAAAGGCTGGGATGGGTCGAGGTATGTTAGTACACTAGATGGTGGTAGTGATATCCGAGGCATCTTTAGGAACGTTTTTATCTAGACATACTTCTGGGGTGTAAAGACCAAGTGTCTTTGGGTGAGATGTGATGTAGCCTAGGTGTCTGTGGGAATGATGAGATGGGATGAGGTGGCTTATGGTGTGGGTAATTTATGGTAAGATGAGGGAATAAGGTTGATTTTGTTCATTTTCATGATACACAAAATATTTGGTTATGGTTGTGGATGTGTAATGACCCAGGTGTTTTCAGGTGAGGCATGATGTGGCCATGCTTATGGGGTAGTGAGACCAGGTGTCTTCATACATAATGTGATGTGATCATACTTGTGGAATAGTGTGGTATACAAAATATATGAGAGCACCCAAAAATATGATGTTGGGGTGTGAGAGCGACTATAGCAACCTGGGCCTTTTCTTACATTACTATTACTTCATTTTAAAGATAAAAAACATAATAGTATTACACATAGAAAATCCAAAGGTTTAGTGTCTTGGGAAAACTAGGACCACACATAACAAATACAACATCAGGCATAAACATTTATTTAATCTCTTCTTCTCTAGATTCTTATTGGCACTTGTCCTCTCCTTATTACATGTATCCACTTGAGGATATACATAAAAATGGGTGAGCTAGAAGCCCAGTAAGAGGATAGATAAGAATAATATATCATGGAGTGAACATAATCATAACATAGGAAAAAGATCAGGATCATGAGAGGAGCATAAATAAAAGACTTCAAATGTGGCAATGCATAAAAATGGAACATCATGTCTTAGTGGTTAACTACCACACATAATTGTGAACCAAGATAGAATATTGTTCACACATCATTTAAAATTTACTCATGATATTAATCACTTTACCCAATTCATTAAAGCGCTGTATAATTCCGGGCGCACCCGTCACTTTGAAACATTCATAATTGCGCTACATAATTCCAGGCGCACCCGTCACATCATAACATTATAATTATCATGCTTTCCACATGGAACATATATAAAAAGTGAAAATAACTAACCCATGGAAAGGAATGGTTTTCATCTCATAAGAATACATTCATAAGCTTTGGGTTCCCAAAAGAAAGAGGGAACAACATACTTGATACAAGAACCATCAACCATGAATGAGAGATAAAAGTTGAGTTCTTAAAAGAAGAGTTATTTTGGAAAACATTTGGATTGACATAAACTTCATTATAAAACATGTATATACCAGAAAATGAAAGAAAACTATGAAAAAATTATCTTTAAGGAGTAACCACATCAAAAATGGAGTGGAAGAGGGAGAACCCGAAGGAAGAAAATTGGGTTGAAGATTTCCCCTTACCTTGTATCTGAATGCTTACTTTTCCTTAATGTCCTGTATAATGAAATTATATTCATTAATTATAAATAAATAACCATGTGTACACTAATAGGTTTCATTATGGTTTCATTATGTCATATTATTTTCCTTTGGATGACTTATAGATTTTAAAAACATTGTTCGGGGATGTTCGTTTTTATGGTTTTTCTTGGGTGGTTCACTTGTATTCTTAAATTGATGTTTGGGTAGAACATGAGTAAACATCCAGAAATGATATTACATGTCATTAATGATATTAAATGAGTTTTAATGATCTTATAATGAATTATATTAGATCCATGTGGATGAATCATTAGATACGAATTAAATGATGGTTATTTGGGCCAATTTGGGCGGTTTTTGGATCACAATGAACTTGTTTTAACTTATCACTTAGTAATATGGCCATTGGTTATTTCCAGAACTTTAAATAGAACATAATACTTAAAAACTATTCTGTTTCAACCATAAAAATGGTTTCATTACCAGATATGAAGGTAGAAATAGAAGAAGAAAGCATGTTGTTCTTAAAGGTGATAAATTAACACCTCACGAACAACGTTCTCTTTAATAAAATAAAAGGAAGAGGGAAAGGGGGTTTGATGATATAATATCCCATTAGAATCATAAAATAAAATTATATGAATAATACTAGAGTTAAAATACAATTGGATGAAGATAGGTGGGGAGAGATCAAGAAATGAACTTGAACTTGAAAGGAAATTAAAGGAGAAGAGGGAGGGAAATTACCTCTTGAATCCTTCTCTTGAGAACCACCTTAAGGGCCTAATATTGGTCTTTTGATGAGACCAGAAGCTCTTGGACGTTGGGGAGGGACTAGGGAAGGTGTTTGGGCAGAGTTTAGAGAAGTCTTGGAGCTTGAGAGGTGTGTGGAAATGAGGGTGTGAAGGGTGGCTTTTATAGTGGAGGGGAGAGGGGTTTCCTTAATATAAAATTCATTAGTTTATTAATTTCCCTTAAGACAAGGAATAGTGAGTCTTGAATGACCAAGAATAGTAATTTTATCATTTTATCCTGAACCATTTGGGCTTACATCAGCAGAGCATCATCGATGAGTTAATTAATCCAATATTTATTATTTATTGTCAATTATCGGATTCTACTATTCATAAAAAATTCACGTATCTCAGAAAAATACCAAAAATTTACCCCAACAATTTTTTGACGTTTAGAATACAAAAATGAATTCCATTTTTCAAAAATAATTTTCTAAATATTATTAATTTAATATTTAATTAGAATCATAATTTACTTAAAAAAACAGTTTTTAAGATTAAAACTGATTTTATAGTTCTTTCAAAAATTATGTAGGGTCTTATAAAATTATATAAAAACTATAATACATTGATTAAATAATTTATGAATACATTTTAGGGAAATAAATATTCTTTTAAATTAATTAATTAATTATAATTAATTATTTATGACTTACAAAATACCAAAACATTTACTAAGGTCAAATTGTCACTTTATAATATGTCTAAATTTTATTTAATTATTCACAGGTAATGTTACTCTTATGTTGGATGATTTACTATTCATAAAGGTCATATTAATATTCATAAGGGTATGTTACTATTCATAAGGGTAGGTCACTATTCACCAAAAATTATTTTTGTTTTATTAGACTCCATAAATCATCTTGAACACAACCGTGTATGTCGGATTTTCGAAATTCAAAACACAGAAGTGACAAAATTATGTTTAAAGTCCACTTATCACTTAGTAGTTCATTATGTTGCGATTTCATGTTATTTTATGACATAAATATAAGAAGATAATTTCCATTGAAAATATTTGGGTCGTTACATTCTTCCCCCCTTAAGAAATTTCACCCTTGAAATTTCACTTTACACAAACAGGTGAGGGTGTTTCTCATTCATTGCCTCTTCTGGTTCCCAAGTTGCTTCCTAAAACTTGTGGTTCCTCCACAACACTTTGAAAAGACGGGTTTTATTGTTTCATAGAACCTTATCTCTCCGATCCAGAATCTTTACCGGCTGATCCTCATAGGAGATATCATCATACAACTGCACCACCTCTGAGTTTAGTACAAGTGAGGGGCCTGGTATGTAATTCCTCAGTAGTGATACATGAATCACATCATGAACTTCAGCCATATTTTGTGGAATTTCAAGATGATATGCCACAACTCCTATGCGGTCAAGGATCTCAAAGGGGCCAATATACCTTGGGCTTAGCTTCCCTTTTTTCCAGAATCGCATAACTCTCTTCCATGGAGATATTCGAAGGAAGAATTTATCTCCAACGTCGAACTCCAAGTCCCTTCGACGGTTGTCAGAATAGTTCTTTTTCCGACTTTGAGCATCTTTGATGTGTTTCTGGATGACTTGAACCTTCTCTGTCATCTCTTGAACAAGATCGGGTCCAAGTAGCTTCCTTTCTCCAACTTCTTCCCAACAGGTTGGAGTTCTACATCGCTTTCCATACAGATCTTCATATGGAGCCATCTTGATACTTGAGTAGAAGATGTTGTTGTATGAGAACTCAACCAATGGGAGATGCTGATCCCAACCACCTTTTAATTCAATAGAGCATGCTCTTAGAATATCTTCAAGTGTATGAGTAGTCCTTTCAGACTAGCCATCAGTTTGGGGGTGATAGGTCTTGCTAAAATTTAATTCAGTACTCAAATCATATTGAAGGATCCTCCAGAATTTAAATGTGAACCTTGGATCACGGTCAGAGACAATTGAGAGTGGAACACCGTGCAGTCTCACCACTTCCTTTACACATATCTTTGAAAGTTGTTCAAGTGAGAGATCTTCCCGAATAGCGATAAAATGGGAAGTCTTGGTGAGTCGGTCAACCACAACCCATATCGCATTATTCCCCTTTGACGTCTTCAGGAGACCCGTGACAAAGTCCATAGTAACGTTTTCCCATTTCCACATGGGTATAGGAAATGGATGCATCATACCCTTGGAATTTTGTCTCTTAGCTTTAACTTGCTGACATACCAATAACCTTGATATATATTCTGCAATCTCCTTCTTCATGTTATCCCACCATAAGTGTTATTAGAGATCACAGTACATCCTCGTACTCCCAGGATAGATAGGGAATTTTGAGATATGTGCATTTTCTAGCTCCTTCTTTATCCCAGGTGATGAAGGCACACAAAGCCACATTCCAAGCCGAATCAGACAATCATCGTCGATATGGAACTCTTGCAGCTTCCCTTCCTTTACTGCATTCACCCTCTTTTGTATCTCCACATCATCCCTTTTTTCTTCCTTAATCTTCTCTTGGATGGATGGTTGCACAATCATTTGGGAAAGGTAGGATGTATCCCATGCCCTTATGATTTCCAAATCCATTATTTGCATATCCAAGAAGATAGGGTCTTTCTCAATCCACAACATGGATAGAGTAGCATGTTCTTTTCTACATAGAGCATCATCTACCTTGTTCGCCTTTCCAAGATGATAGTGAATAGAGAAATAGTAATCCTTGATGAGCTCTAACTATCTCCTTTGATTCATGTTGAGCTCCTTTTGTGTGAATATATACTTTAGGCTCTTGTGGTCGGTGTATATGTCACACTTCTCACCATAAAGGTAGTGCCATCAGATTTTCAAGGAAAAAATCATGGCTTCCAGCTCTAGATCATGCATCGGGTAGTTCTTCTCATGGATCTTCAACTTTCATGAGGCATATTCTATCACATTATCATTTTTCATGAGTACACAACCCAATCCTTTCTTTGAAGAATCACTGTATATCACGAAACTTTCTCCACTTTTCGGTAGTGTGAGTACAGGTGCATTGATCAGCCTTCTCTTTATCTCCTTGAAGCATCTCTCACATTCTTCCATCCATACATACTTTACCCCTTTCCTTGTTAACTTAGTTAGAGGGCTTGACAATCTTGAGAAGTTTCTCACAAAACGTCGGTAGTACCCAGCTAATCCAAGAAAACTACTGATTTATGTGACACTAGAGGACCTGGTCCATTCCTCAATTGCCTTTGTCTTTGAAGAATCCATAGAAATTCCCTCACTTGTGATCACATGTCCCAAGAACGTGACTTGCTTCATCTAAAAGTCACACTTTCTGAACTTGGAGTACAACTTCTCCTTTCTTAATGTCGCCAACATAAGTCTTAGATGTTCTTCATGTTCCTCCTTTCTCTTGGAGTAGATGGGTATATCATTAATAAACACTACCACAAATTTGTCGAGGTAATTTCTAAATACTCTATTCATCAAATCCATGTATATTTCAGGGGCATTAGTAATTCCAAAGGGCATCACCAAAAACTCATAGTGCCCATACTTTGTACGGAAGGCAATTTTCTGAATATCTTCCTTCTTCACCTTTACCTGATGATATCCAGAATGAAGATCCACCTTTGATAAGTATTGAGCTCCTCTTAACTGGTCAAACAAGTCATCAATCCTTGGGAGAGGATACTTGTTCTTTATGGTGATCTTGTTCAGTTCCCGATAATTGATACACAGCTGCATTGTTCCATCCTTTTTCTTTATAATGAGCACTGGCGCACCCAAAGGTGATGCACTAGGTCATATGAACCCTTTGTCCATATGCTCTTGCAGCTGATTATTTAACTCCTCTAGTTTGATAGGAGCCATCCAATAGGGACACATCGATATAGGAGTAGCTCCATGTATGAGTTCAATTGAGAACTCTACCTCACGATCCGGGGGAATTCCGGGTAACTCTTCGGGAAAAACATCGTGTATTCCCTCACGATGGGCATTTCCCCAAGGTTGGAACTTTCCTTCGACTCAACCATTTGGGCGAGGTATGCTTCTTCATAGGGAATGAACACCCATACTAGTGAAGGATTTTTCAAAGGAGATTCATGATCTTCCTTGAATTTTTAGAGGATCAAGGGATGGTTCAGAATATTAAAAGATATTTCCTTTTTCCGATAGTTGATATGCGCTCTATATAATGAGAGCTAGTCCATTCCCATTATAGCATCGAATTATACCAATGGAAGTATTACGAGATTTTCCGAAAGAATCTTCCCACATACGCCAATAGGAGAAGAGTCAAACACTTGGGTTGCAATGATTTCACCACTTGGTGTTTTTACAGATATCTCTACTTCAAGGTTTTGGGGCTTCGATTCTATAGTTCTAGAAAACTTTCATGATATAATGGAATGCGTAGAACCAGAATCAAATAAGACTTTTTGCATTCTTGAGTGAATATGAAGTAAACCTTGTATGACTTCATTATCATGCTACACCTCCTTAGTAGTGATGGCATAAGCCTTCCCTTGTTCCTTTGGCTTTGGTGGTTGCTGACGCTGATTACCCTCGAGAACTCGAGGTTTAGTGCACTGGTTTTCATAGTGCCCTAGCTTTCTACAGTTGTAGCATTGAACCATGGGTGGTTCTCTCCTTTCATCAGCTACATTATCCTTCCTTTTCGTGTCTTTTTGAAACTCTTGAGCATGGTGTCCTTCTTTCCCACACTTAAATAATTTCCTCGTCCCTTTGAGGTAGTTCCCATTGTGCAACTTCCAACATTTTTGGCATGTGGTTTGTTGATTTTTCTTCCCACCATTGTCATTAGATCCACCAGCTTGAAACTACATCTTTCTTTTCTTATCACCATATCCAAAAAACCATTCTCTAAAATCCATATCAACTTTGAGATCACACTAAACAACTTCTTCATAACTCCCAAAGTCTCGAATTTCAATAGCCTTTTTAAGGTGTGGTTTTAATCCACTAATGAATCTATGAATTTTGCTATCATTGTTGATAACAAAACCCAAATCATACCTTGCAATCCTTGTGAAATTCGCTTCATAGGTTGTGACAGATTATACATCTTTTTTCTTGAGCTCTATGAATTCTATCTCCATCTTTGTGTGAAGAGTTCGTGGGAAATACTTATTAAGAAACATTATCTTAAAGTATTCCCATTCCATCTCTTCAATTTCATCTCTTGGATTGGTGTTATTAATCAAAGCCCACCATTGATCATCTTCTCCATCTAGACGATAAACGGCTAGATTCACCTTCTCTATCTCAGAATAGTGAAGCACAAAAAAGATCTTCTCCATGAAGTTGACCCACTGTTCCGCAACTAGTGGATCAGAAGATCCACAAAACGATGGTGGTCGTTTCTGAATAAAACATTCGATAGCCAGTTTCTCCCTCTTTGGTGAAGGAGGAAGTTCCCCATTATTATGGTTATTATTCATAACCTAAGATAATTGGGTAAGCATATCCATGATTTTTTGAACTCCACCTCCCAAATCATTGGGGATGTCGTTCGGGCAATCATTGCATTGGCCTTCGCTAGAGTTGTTGGCCTGATTTCTCCTGGTTCCCACCATTTTCTAAAATAGAAAAGGTTAGAACAAAACAAAAGTAAAAAAGTCATGAATAACATATTTATTTAAGAAATTTTTACCAAAAACATAACATATGGGATCCCTAGGTAAATACTCTTGTGTGCATATTTGTACTTAAACTCATACTAGAGGTTTTCTATAGGGTTCACTATTCCTAATTCCCAAATTAACTAAACCTTGCCTCTGATACCAACTATAGAAACCCGAGCCTTTTCTTACATTAATATTACATAATTTTAAAGATAAACAACATAATAGTATTACACATAGAGGATCCAAAGTTTTAGTTTCTTGGGAAAACTAGGACCACACATAACAAATACAATATCAAGCATAAACATTTATTTAATATCTTCTTCTCTAGCTTCTTATTGGAACTTGTCCTCTCCTTAGTACATGTAGCCAATTGAGGATATACATCAAAAGGGGTGATCTAGAAGCCCAGTAAGATGATAGATAAGAACAATATAGCATGGGGTGATCATAATCATAACATAGGCAAAAGATCATGATCATGAGAGGAGGATAAATAAAAGACTTGAAATGTGGTAATGCATAAAAATGAAACATCATGTCTTAGTGGTTAATTACCACAAATAATTGTGAACCAAGCTAGAATATTTTTCACACATCATTTCACATTTACTCATGAGATTCATCAATTTACCCAATGCATTGATGTTCTGTATAATTTCGGGCGCACCCGTCACTTTGAAACATTCATAATTGCGCTATATAATTCCAGGCGCACCCGTCACATCACACCGTTATCATTATCATGCTAGCCACATGGAACATATATCAAAAGTGAAAATAACTAACCCATGGTAAGGAATGGGTTTCATCTAATAATAATAAATTCACAATCTTTGGGTTCCCAGAAGAAAGAGGGAACAACATACTTGATACAAGAACCATCAACCATGAATGAGAGGTAAAAGTTGAGTTCTTAAAAGAAGAGTTATTTTTGAAAACATTTGGATTGACATAAACTTAATTAGAAAAAATGTATATCCCATAAAAGGAAATTAAATTATGAATAAATTATCTTTAAGGAGTAACCATATCAAAAATGGAGTGGAAGAAAGAGAACCTGAAGGAAGAAAATTGGGTTCAAGATTTCCCCTTACCTAGTATCTGAATGCTTACTTCTCTTTAATGTCCTGTATAATGACATTATATTCATTAATTAGAAATACAGAAACATTTTTACATTAATAGGGTTAACTATGGTATCATTATGTCATATTATGTTCCTTTGGATGACTTATAGAGTTTAAAAACATTGTTCGGGGATGTTCGTTTTTATGGTTTTTCTTGGGTGGTTCACTTATATTCTTAAATTGAAGTTTGGGTAGAACATGAGTAAACATATAGAAATGAAATTACATGTCATTAATGATATTACTGGAGTTTTAATGATCTTATAATGAATTGTATTATATCCATGTGGATGAATCATTATATACGAATTAAATGATGGTTATTTGGGTCAATTTGGGCGGTTTTTGGATCACAACGAACTTGTTTTAACTTATCACTTAGTAATATGGCCATAGGTTATTTACATAAATTTAAATAGAAAATAATATAGATAAAATATTCTGTTTCAACCCTAAAAATGGTTTCATGACCAGATTTGAAGGTAGAAATGGAAGAAGAAAGCATGTCATTCTTGAAGGTGATAAATTAACACCTCACGAACAACGTTCTCTTTAATAAAATAAAAGGAAGAGGGAAAGGGGGTTGGATGATATAATATCCAATTAGAATCATAAAATAAAAGTATATTTATAATAATTGAGTTAAAATACAATTTGGATGAAGATAGGTGGGGAGAGATCAAGAAATGAACTTGAACTTGAAAGGAAATTAAAGGAGAAGTGGGAGGGAAATTACCACTTGAATCCTTCTCTTGAGAACCACCTTAAGGGCCTATGCTTGGTCTTTTGATGAGACCAGAAGCTCTTGGACGTGGGGGATGGACTAGAGAAGGTGTTTGGGTAGATATTAGTGATGTCTTGGAGCTTGAGAGGTGTGTGGAAATGAGGGTGTGAAGGGTGGCTTTTATAGTGGAGGGGAGAGGGGTTTCTTTAATATAAAATTCATTAGTTTATTAAATTACCATAAGAAAAGTAATAGTGAGTCTTGAATGAACAAGAATATTAATTTTATCATTTTATCCCGAACCAAGTGGGCTTACATCAGCAGAGAATCATCGATGACTTAATTAATCCATTATTTAGCATTTATTGTGAATTATCGGATTCTACTATTCATCAAAAATTCAAGTATCTCAGAAAAATCCCAAATATTTACCCCAACCATTTTTCACCATTTATAATCCAAAAATTAATTACATTTTTCAAAAATAATTTTCTAAATATTATTAATTTTATATTTAATTAAAATCATAATTTACTTAAAAAACAGTTTTTAGATTAAAAGTGATTTTATAGTGCTTTCAAAAATTATGCAGGGTCTTATAAAATTATCTAAAAACTATAAGAAATTTATTAAATAATTTTTGAATACATTTTAGTGAAATAAATATTATTCTAATTTAATTAATTAATTATAATTAATTATTCATGACTTACAAAATACCAAAACGTTTACTAAGGTCAAATTGTCACATTCTAAGATGTCTAAATTTTATTTAATTATTTATAGGTAATGTTACTCTTATGTTGGATGATTTACTATTCATATGGTTCATATTAATATTCATAATGGTATGTTACTATTCATAAGGGTAGGTCACTATTTACCAAAAATTATTTTTGTTTTATTAGACTCCAAAAATAATCTTGAACACAGCCATGTATGTCAGATTTTTGAAATTAAAAACACAGAAGTGACAAAATTATGTTTAATGGCCACTTATCACTTAGTAGTTAATTATGTTGTGATTTCATGTTATTTTATGACATAAATATAAGAAGATAATTTCTATTGAAAAACTTTGGGTTGTTACAGTGACATACCATTGAGAAATTAGTGTGGGGTACCCTTTATCGATGTGATTCATGTTATTTTATATTATGTGGATTTTGTTATTTTGGGAGAGTTCCTTGGTGAGGTTTGTGATGGATATTTGACCTATTTAGGTGATGTTGGGTATATTAATTTCTTAAGGGTGCATTAGAATGATTCTTTCACATGTGCACGATAGAATTTGGTTTTCCTAAAAAGTATACCTGTATGCTCGCCCTATATTTGTAAAATGATTTTCCGGTTTCTAGGAGGATTATATGGACCATAATGAACATTACTATTTCAAACCTTGGATATCTGTTGTATCACTAATTTAACTTTTCTCTTGGGTATTTACTTTAGAGAATTTTATTTTTATTAGTTTTATTTATACATCGATGTGGGGCGGTTTTGGTTTCATTTAATATTATGTCATGGTGTTTCCTATGGGTGATTCATTTTATCTTCCAATCCTATATTATTATAGAGGTCAATGACTCCCATTTTAGAATATTTTTATACCCTCAGTTCTAGTCACCTACCTGGGGCCTACTGGAGGTTGAAATCAGGGGTTATTATCTCTCTACCCTCATTGTGGTATCTTTAGAGGGAGGGGTGTCATGACAATGTGGTATCAAAGGTTATGGTCAAGAGATATGATGGAGTTTGGAGTTAAGAATAGTGATTATTACATTGGTTGGTATGGAAACAATTCAAGTTGACCTTGGTGCATGACATAGGCATGAGAGACTGAATAAGACATGTTATTTTAGACCCCTATATGATCTAGTGGATGAATTGTATGTTTATTGAATAACCAACTGAGGTGGACCTATTTTCAAGGTTGAGATCTAAGAGAGGTAAATTCATCATAATGACTTGTTTTCTTATTTTAATTGGGTTTTTAGGAAGATTAAAATGAACAAACTAAATTAAAAAAATATTCATAAAATTATATGCTACTAGGATTAATAAGTTCTTATTTTAATTTTTAGCAATGAATCCAATTTTTTATCTGTATGTGCCTCAATCTTTTGAGGTTCAACTGGATGATCTTGTTTATTTCCATAGGGTTTATTTGATAGAGGAAGATAAGTCTTAGTAGAGTCTGTTGTGTGATTTTCAATGATAGTATTTTTGGAAATATAAGGGTATTGAATTAAATGTGGGGAAGAGGAACTAGGTGAGCTCAGTTTCACGCAGTGGAGGCGGTAGTGCCAGAGGGGCCATAGATCATTAGATGTATGATCAGTCTATTTAGTACTCTTTTTTGAGCCTTGTTTGATTTAGGGTCTCCAAACCCCTTCATTTCACCCACTCTAGTATGAACCGTGGGACTATACATATAGAGTCTTCTCATGCCCCTAGTGTTGACTATACTAGTCGAAGACCAAACCACTTTGTTTGATGTCTTCCAAGGGTATAGAATGATGATGGGGATACATCATTCCCATGGGGATATTTTATTTTTATCGATGTAGCCATAAAATTTTATCCTTTGCATTGACTAATTTTATTCCTTATATTATATTATTGATGGATTTTGTAGGATAGTAATGTTTTCAAATGTGGATGGACAACGCAGTATTTGTTTTATAAAGTGAGGTTGCCAGGTGGGTAGTGAGCGTACATAGCCCCTTACTTCCTTGAAGGATGAGTTGTTAGTGGAATCAGTGGATGCTGTGAGATCATGGGTCTATAGGGGTTTTGGGGTGTTTCTAGATGTTTTACTCTAGGAGGTTGTGATGCTAAACCTTTAATGTGATGTTGATTTTGGGATAGAAATGCATCTGGGTGCTTCTTTGATTTCGGTGAATCCTTATCAGTTGACACCCTATGAGTTGTGGAATTGAGGATTTAGATTCATGATCTATGGTCAGGATATCACTATTTGAGTGTGAAGGAGGGTGATATACTAGTGAATGCCTTCATATGTAGGCATGGACATTTAGAGTTTGTAGTCACATCATTTGTTGTTATAAAAATTCAAGCTGTGTTCATGGGGATTATGAACTCTTTATTTTTTGGGATCTTGGACCAGTTCTCCATTGTATTAATTGATGATATATTGATCTACTCAAAGTCATAGTAGGAGAATGACAATCATCTCAGAGATGTATTTTAGGTTATTCAATGCCATGAACATTATGGAAATTTGTCCAAGTGTATGTTCTAGATATGATTGGTGAATTTCATTAGGCATGTGGTGTCTCATTAGGGTGTGGTAGTGGACCCATCGAATGTTGAGAAAATCATTTCTTGGGAATAACCTAAGAACAAGGTAGATTTTCATATTTTTCTTGGTAATTTAGGATATTATTGGAGGTTTGTGCCCAATTTATCTGAAGTTTCATCCCCATTTACAGAATTCACCAGGAAGGATTAATATTTTTGTGTACTAATATGTGCTATAAAAAATTTGGTTACCTAAAGGGGAAGTTGGTCAGTGGTCCAATGATTTTTTTGTCCAAGGAGGGTGTGATGTTTGAGGTGTTTTGTGATGATAAAATTCTAGGGTTGGGATGCATGCAGATGCTATTTAGGGTAATGATCTATTATGGGTCTAGGTAGTTATGTCACTGTGATAAAAACTATTCCACCCATGATCTAAATCTAGAATAAGTTGTGTTTGCATTTTTTTTTTGATATTACCTCATTGAAGAGAAGTTTATGTTCTTCATAGATCATAAGAGTTTGGGGTATATTTTTCTCTACATGATATGAATTTGTGTTAGTGGAGGCGGATCGAGTTTCTTCAGGATTATGATTTTGAGATCTCCCACACCTGAGGAAAATGGAATATTATGACCGATGCATTGAGTATGAAATCATGAAGGGATACTATTCAGGAGTCTAGGGATGTTTTTAGAGAGATGAAGAAGAGTTTTTCCTTACAATTATATGAAATTATGGATGATGGTAGAGGATGTTTGTTTTAGATGATGGTGTAATATTTTCGTACGTGGAAGGTGGATGAGTCTCAGTGGGGAGACTCAAAGATGGAGGTGATGTGCAATCGTGTTAGGCATAGTGATTCTCTAGAGGGATGGTTTGAGGATGGTTAGAACTATATGTTGTTTTGTGGGAGGTTGTTTATTCTAATTTTGATGCATGATAAAGTCCTTCAGGAGTTTTATAGATCAACATTGATGGTACACCCAAGAGTTTCCAATATGTATCGTGTCTTGAGGATACAATTTTGGTGGAATAAGATGAAATGGGTAGTGGCTAATTTCAAAGTGGTGTTTTTGGTTTTCTAGTAGGTAAAGTCAAATAATTGTGTTTCTAGATGTTTTTATAGGATTTGGATGTTCTTGAGTTGAAATGGGATGAAATATCAATAGATTTTTTCACAGGGTTACAATGAGCTTAGGGAGGTTGTGATGCTATTTGGGTGATCATAGATCAGTTAATGAAATCAGCACACTTCTTAGCGATCAAGGATTTAGGCATAATCGATACTTTATCTAGGAGGTATATGGAGTGTCCATCCAGAAACTATGGGGTATGTTATGTACATGAATCTTGTAATTTGGTAGATCTTGGGTATGAAAACATACTTTGGTTGAGTTTTCTTATAATAATAGTTTTCCCTTATCCATTGAAATGTCCCCATTTAGAGAATTTTATAGGAGACCATGTAATTCTCCATTTTACAGGACAAAGGTTGTGGAGGTATTAGTTCTTGGACCAAATATGGTTTATAACATGATATAGATGTGTCATCTTGTTCATGAGAGGATGAAATTAGTGAAGGATCACATAAATTATTATGAAAATTTTAGGAGGAGGCCCTTGGAGTTCAATATTAGGGACCATATGTTCTTGAAGGTTTCCCTGCTATGTGGATAATAAAGGGTTGGTAGAGGGAGTAATCTTTCTCCTAGGTTTATTGGGCCCTTTTATGTGTTTGGGTGAGTTGGAGAGGTTTTATATTGGTTGGCCTTACCACTGTGGACGGGGAGGATCAACAATATCTTCCAAATTTCTCATCTTTCTCAATATCTTCATGATGAATCCCATGTCCACAAATAAGGAGAGTTGGATTTCCTAGATGACATGATGTTAAGGGAGTAGCTAGTGGAGATCTAGGATCACTAATAGAAAGTGTTGCAAGGAAGAACCATTCCTTTAGTTCACGTGTTGTGGAGGTATGGTGGCCTAGAGGAGATTACTTGGGAGTAAGAGAAGCAGATGTGTGTCCAGTACCCATTTCTATTTTGAGTTTTTCCTTTTATATTTTTCTTATTATGAAATGTTTAAATCCTTCTATTTTATTAGATGTGATGATTTTCTTGATGTATGATGTGTAAAAATGTTCTGACATAAGAAAATCGCCAGAACTGATTCTTAATTGAGGAAAATTAACTATGATGTAATTAAACCTGTGCAAGAGAGTCAGTTCTACCAAGAGAATATAGTATCCGGACAGGGATGATGGAATTTCTTAATTCTTATGTTCGGGGAAGTGTGGTTGGTCGGTTGTGACATTTTTTAGTTTGGGATGTATAGAGGTTTGATGGTTGGGGTGGTGTGGTTGTGTGAGGATGAGGTTATTTATGATGTTTTATGTCCATTTGGTTTGGTGTGTTTGGATGCTGGTAGCATTTTTGGTATGATGATATCATAGAGAGGTATCTCATAGGGTGGTTTTTTGGACCCTTGTTCTTTCTAGGCTTGGTTTTGGATTCTCAAGGGAGGGAATCTTTTGATAGGTATTTGATGTAATAGTCTGTGACCTCCCACTCCATTACTTTTCTAGTTTTGGGTGGTAGAGGTGTTCTATAGGAGGCTTGAGGATGTTATGTGGGTTTTTAATGGAGGATGAAGGTGGAAAAAGAAATACAAATCATGTATTATTTATACAATGTGAAATGGAAGTTCATGGATTGTGTAACTGGCTATTTCATGGCTTGTATGCAGTTAAGGGGAAGCCGTGAGATGAATTACAAGTAGTGTAGGTGGAATTTATGATGTGTATTAAATAAACACTGAGGCGATGTGATTTTTTGACTAAAGATTAAAATTTTGGGAACCTGTGAATTATATGCTGTGTAAATGTATTACATGACATGTAAATGATAGGATATATGATTTAAATATATTTTTCATCCAGATTTATTTTCATTTAGATATACCCTTATCTCCCACTCTTTTTTTTGGAGGAACCCTAGGTACCCTGAGGATAATTTCTCTCCCTCTTCCCATTTTCTACGATCTATTGGCTCCAGTGGTTGTTTTTTGCCGATTTGAGGTGAGAACTTCTCCTTTATCCCCATGTTTTCTTCTGTTCTTATACCGAATATTCACAGTGATGATGTTGTTTTGATTTAGGTAATGAGTTGGGATGTATTTTTATGATACTTTGGTTCAGTATAGGTTGATCCATGGTTTCTCATGTGCAATTCTGATTTATAAGAATTTAATCTTCACCATGTGGTTTGGAATTAAATCAAAAATATTCTTTGAGGTAGGGAATCCATTATCTCTTTTTATTATGTATTTTAAGGAGAGTTTTAGTTTTCTTCATCTATTGGTTATAATTTTTATAGATTAATCAAAGATAAATAATTAGTTAATTAAAATTTAATGGGAAAAGGTGGAATTTTTTTGCATGCTTTTAAATATTTGTTATTTCTGTGATATTTTGAATTGTATGGTCTTGATTTCACGATGAAAATTATGACCATTGGGCGATTTGTTTATACTGGTGGATATATGCTATGAATACTTCTTTTTATTTTGATATCACCCTAAAATATAAATTGGAAAACCGCTAATATTAATCTAACAAAATGGTTTCCCCATGATTTTTGTTTGTCTGATAACTCCCCTAAAAATAAAGTGGAATGTGATAAAAGACCCTTTATAAATATGTAAAATCTCTTTTGTTGTACTATGATGTGTGGATATGATTATGGGGTGGTGATGTCCAATTTTCATGTGGTTGGGGAAAGTGGGGATGATGGTTTTATGTACATTATTTTGGGGTGATGAGGTGGTTTTTGTATGTTTGTGCTTGTGTGGCTATAATTTGTATTTGTGATGTGATGTGCGGCTAATGGGTGAGATATATCCAAGCTTTTAGACTGGAGAGGGGGTTGATGTTTGTCTATGATTTTGGGGTGGCTAGGTGGAGATTGTGTAGACATGCTTTTGGGGAGGTTAGGCAATGGTATGCTGGGTATAGTGAGCTGCTTGTGATGTGTGGTTTATTATTCAAGAAGATTGGGTAGTGATGGAAAAATTAATTTGTTAATAATATTTTAAATGGATGGGGTTTGGTTTGGTTAATGTGATGTAAATGGATAATGAATAAAAAAATGATAGTTGTGTGGTGAAATGTGGTTGATTCTTAATAAACAAATGAATGGGTTGGATAATGAAACTAGTTGTTTTTGTGATCACCTTATGCTTCATGTGGTGTTATTAATTTTGAGGTGGTAGTGAAAGTGGGGGAATTGTGAGTTGGTTAGTGATTTTTTGTGAACCCACATGGTGGGATTGTGTGTGTGGATATATGTATATATACTTGTATATTGATTGTTATTTCTATATTCATCCCATCCCCATTGAGTACTATGTTCCAACACCTGTATAGTCATGTGGGGGGTGTTTTTCCTGACATTCCTTGTGGATGAAACATGGTTGGGTACTTTATCATTCCCATTATCTCTTCCATGCTCGATTGGTATTTCATAGGTTGTGATTTCTAGAGGTTTATTAGTTCACTAGATGATGATTGTGATAGCTTATATGTCTCCTGGTGAGTTATGATGTGAACGTGCTTGTTGGGTGGTGAGCCTAGGCATCTTTGGGTTAGAGGTGACATAGCCCTGGTGTCTATGGGTAGGATGGGATGGGTTGGTGTGGATTAAAGTGGGGGTTGTTCATGGTATGAAGAGGGAATGATGTTTATTTACTTCATGTTCATGATACCCTACTATTCTTTTTTATGGTTGTGGATGTGTGATGGCCCATGTGTTTTTGTGTGAGATATGAAGTGGCCATGCTTGTGGGGAATCTATCTCAGGTGTTTGTGGGCATGATGTGATGTGACAGTGCTTGTGGGGAAGTGTGTTATATGGAAGAGATGAGAACATTAAGATGTATGATATTGGGGTGTGAGAGTTTCATACCAGAGGGAAAGTGGTGAGAGGGTACCCTTTATCAAAGTGATTCAAATTATATTATATTACCAAGATTATATTGTTTTGGATATAATTACTTGATGAGTTTTGGGATGGATAATTGACCTACTTAGGTATTGTCGGTTCTACTATTTTCTCATAGGTGAATTAGTATGCTTCTTTCACATATTTACAAGAGAATTTGGTTTTCCTACTGTGTATACATGTATTCTCACCCTATGTTTATAAACTGATTTACAGATTTCTAAGAGGATTAGATGAACCATTCTAGACATTACTAGATGAGACCTTAGTTAGATATTGTGTCACTAATTTATCTTTTCTTTTGAGTATTTAATTTGGATACTTTCATCTGTATTAGTTTTATTTTTACATTCATGTGGAATGGTTTTGTTTTCCTTTTATATTATGTCATTGTCTTTCTTGGGGATGATTCCTTTTTTCTCAATATCATATATTATTATAGAGGTTAATGCCTCCCATTTCATGAGATTTTTATACCCTTGGTGATATTCACAAACCCAGGGCCTACTGAAGGGGGGACTCAGGGGTATTATATCTCTCTACTTATTGCGGTATCTTTGGAGAGAGGGGGTCGTGATAATATATTTGGTGAAGGAACACTATAATCATCTATAACTAGTTCCTAAAGGCCTCTTATAAACCTATGAATAACCATGATGTGAACCAGTCATGATGTTCAAAGAAAATTATCACGGGTACCCAAAAAAAATATTAAACTCAGCTCCTACATAGAAAAAAAGTGAGATGGCTTGACAAGCCAATAAAAAATCACCCAAATAGTATTATGAATTCTCACTATTTATAGAATCCCCATAACAAAATCCATTGATATTCCATCAAAATTTCACTCTAGGATCTCAATGGGATGATTTAAAACTAACAGAAAAATAATTCTTTACCTTCACCTATTGATAGGTGAGGTATCAAGAAACAAACTCAAAAATACTCTACCTCATACCTATACAAAAAAATTAACACTAAAGGTTCTGGTACATGTTCACCAGTATAGGATGTACTACCAAGGGGTAGGTATGAAACTCTCTCATCCCATCCTCACACAACATGAGTATAAATATTATCCCTCCTTTGAAAATGATGAAAATTTACCAAGATTAAAAAAAAATGGTGTATCTCTTAAGTATATCTATTTACACAGAACATCATAATTGATGTCTCCCATATGATCCTCTCACACACACTATAAAAGTGCTGGAATCACTACCATTGACCAAAGATACACTTTCACTATCTCCCCTATCAGGATTAGTATAAGTGAGTACAACTACTCTGAAACATCCTCCACTAAGAGAGAACGAGGTTTCACACTAAGAGAATATGCTACCATGTTTCCCTTTCCTATAGTATAGACTATATTTAAGTCATAGTCCTATAGGGATTCTGGACAATTTCTAGGTCTCTTATTGAGGTATCACTACGTAATGATTCACCTGAGACTCTAGTGGTCCAAATATATTATAAACCGATCACCCATAAGAGAGTTCCTTTACACCTTCAAGGTTAAGAATACAACTACCAATTAAATTTCACGGGTTTAACAATTACGAAAACAGGGTACCAATTTCCTTGACATAAAATCAATCACTATCTACCTATGCATCAACACACACCCTATCCCATTTCTAGTGGCATAATAAAATACCACATACACAACACCCTCCTTTGGAAGCCTCAGAATAAGAGCACTAGTCAACCTCTACCTCATATCCTCAAACACTTTGAGACACTACTCAGTCCAAGTGAACGACTACCCATTTTCATGTTAAGGTTTCCAAAGGTGCCTAAATCATGGAAAATTATACCATAAACCTCATATTTTACCCATGAAAACCATGAAAAATATGCAACTTTGATACAATCTTGGGGGGGGGGTCCAATAATAACATTGCCTCTATCTTTGTTGGGTCTATAACTACACTATGTTCTGAGATGATATGCCTTAGAAAGTGAACCTCTCAGTTCCAAAAATGACATATTATGATCTTACCATATGACTAGTTCTCGATGAGTAAGTGTAGGACCGTCCTTAAGTGCCCTCTATACTTATCTTAAGAAGAACAAATAAGGATATAATCAATAAATACTACTAAAAATAAATCCTATAAAGGCTAAAAGATTCAATATATAAGTCTCAATAAGACAATGGGGTTATTCATCACACCCAAGGGAATAACTAGGTATTCATAATAGTTATAGAGAAACCAAAATACCATCTTTAGAATATCCTCTTTGCGTACCCCCAACTGTTGGTAGCTGGACCTAAGATCAATCTTTGAGAACCATCTCATTCCCTTGACCAGGATGAAGAGGTAATTGATCCTTGGTAATGGGTACTTTTTGTTTATCATCACCTGATTTAGGATAGAATAATCAACACATATCTTCAAGCTCATATCTACCTTCCTAGTAAATAATATTAGAGCTTCCCAAGGGACGCATTGGGTCTGATGAATCCCTTTTATAGAATATACTCCAAATAAACCCTTAGATCTAGGATATTCACATGGGATATCTGATATTCCATAGAGGATATCTGACCATTTTTGAGGTACAATTCAATACATAAGTCTATAACACCCCCAGATTTTTTGAATTATATTTGTTCGGATTAATTTATTCTTTCTGATATTTTTCATCTCACATAACATTGAAAATATTTATTATATATATATTGAAGAACTAAGTTTGGATTGTGTTACACAAAATTCCAAGTTAATCATGAACCAAAAACAATATAATGGTTATATTTCTCTACACACAACACTGAGGCTAGCTTACGATATACTGACTTTCTTTGATGACTTGCATAACACGCAAGACTGAGTTATACCAAACAACAATATATTATTAAATTATTATTTTGAAATATATTTAGACTTAAACTATAAGTTTAGTTAATAGTTGTGAATATTATTTACTAACTTATGAAAACCAATGGTTTATAAAAATATAAAATTAATTCAGTAGTTACAATAAATATAAGAACCAATTGAATATAAAGGGAATATTGTTACAGAAAACTTTTTTATGCTTACAAAGCTATTTTATCCTAATAAAATAAATTAACTAAAATTAGTAAGTTATATTAATGTAATATAAATATATACATAAATATATATATTATATTCATTAAAATATTTTTTAACTTCATCCAATATATTTTATATGCATAAGATAATAACAAACCCAATATTACACATAAAAACCAATATTTTTATTAAGGCACTTTTACCGCAATTTTATGGAAAAAATATTTTAAATAAAAATTTTGGAACTTTTTTAAATTTTATATGTAAAAATAAACATTATTTGTAAAATAAAAACATAAAAAATTAGTTAGGGTGAATTTTTGGTAGTTTTCTCTCCAGGTTAATTTTTAAATGAACAGGGAAAAATACCAAAATTTTACTCAAAACTACCTTTAAATATAATTTATTTATATAGTAAAATTATATTTTAAGTTGTTTTTAATGTTTAATTAGATCAATATTTTATAAATTTTTACAATTTAGGTCATTGTAATCAATTTCACATTGAAATTGGTTATAAAAAAATAGAAAAAGTATGAATGTTTTTACTTTATAAACCGACTTTGTCATCCCATATATAAGATTAAATTTAAATTAATTTCTGGAAGTTCTATGTTTGGAATTTAGAAAAATTTATTCCATATTTTGAATCATAATAATTTATAATTTCTAATATTACACACTTTGTTTTTGACCAAAAATATTAGTGATGGTGATTAAAATTAATTACAATGATTAAAGATAAATTAAGCTTAACAAGGGACTAAACCATAACCATAAGGCTAAAAAACCTATTCAATTTTCCAAAATCCATTTTATGGCCATATGTTGACCATATACTCCCTTTTATTTACTTTTAATCATTATTGGATGTACTTTCAATAAAAAACATGGGTAAGGTTTCCCTTTTCTAAAATATTACAAGAGTGCCTGTCCTCCTCCATTATAAAAGGCCTCCTCTACTCCCACTTCATAACACCTATAAAGCCAGTTTGTCTTGAAAAAACATTTTACAAATATATCCCAAAAATTTCTCAACCCACTTGATTCCTCCCTTTGACATAAATCATTCCATGCAATCCATTTAGTGCAGACCAAAAGGAGTTACCCGATTTTGAGGTAACACCCTCCCTCAAACTCCTTTATTTTATTTTCTTCCTCCATTAGCTCAAATATTATTATTACATGATTTTATAAAAACAGAATTATCCTAAATCTAATTTTATTTTTATGCTAATATTTTTACCTATATTTAAACACACTTCTATCTAAAATGTAACGAACATACATTGGTTTAAGTGTATGATGAACTACCTCCTCACTAAATGACGATTGTTCATGTTTCCTTTAACACCTATAATGGTGGAAATTATGATGGAAAATCTATTTATATATGTTATATATTATATTTATTATATCTTTAAGATTATTTAATTATTTTATAGAAAATATCTTAATAATTTCCATTTTGTGTTAATACGATAATTTTGTTTGAGGAAGTCTGGACTACCGCCCCTCAAAGTGATGTGATTCATTCATACACAACATTGAATGTATTAAGGATGGATTTAGTGAATATATATTATATATATGATATAATAAATCTACTTTAATAATGATATATACAAATATATGTGTTTTAATTACTTTTATTCAACACGATAATTAAACAGAAATATTATTCATGCGTATGTATAACATACTGTCTCCATGAATGGTGTATTTCATTTCATAATTATATATTATATGGATTATTATAATATAAATATAATGAATATAAATTATATATAAATAATTTTTTTCATTCTGTAATCATTATATAAGTATAAGGACAAAATATATAACAAATTAATAAAGATGTGAAAAACAAAGAAGATATTACCCGAAGTGAAACCTTATCATAGAATTTTTAATAATCAAGTAATTTAAAGCCATAATAAAACCATATATAGTATTATAAGTAATAATAGGTTTCTGTGATATATTTATAATAAATATATATTTATTATTCTGTAGTTTTGAATGAGTATGATGAGCGTCAAGACACAAGGTAAGAGAGTTTCATCTCACTTTTTATTTCTGTGAGATAAATGCTTTATTCACCACACATTACTTTTGTGTGGTGTGTATACTGAACATGGATGTATTATATGATTATTATAAATAAATTTATTTATATTTAAATATCCATTCTATTATATTTATCTCATTGGGGTAATGTCTCAAAATCTACCAAATCGATAAGACGCTTTTTTCTCAACTTGCCATCTAGGAGACACATGTTTTGTTATGCACCTATATTATTTATCAAGGTGTGTATACTTAAATTTTGACATATTATATAATTAATATCCTTATATTAATTATATTTCAAAGCTTCATGTAGTTTACATTTCTTACATGGAGAGTATGATCCCAATTTACCAAGTGGTAAGATTTTATTCAAACAATCTCATCTCTTTTCAAGATTGTTAATGATTATGCTTCCTTTGAGGAAATATTATAATCCATATCTTAATAAATCTCATGAATTTTCTTATTCACTTTTTATTAAATTTATATTCATGTATTTTTACCATTTTTAACTCATTGGTACTTAAGATAATTAAGAAAAATGTTTTTTATGAAAAATACGACTATGTCTCTCTCTTCGGTCAGAAATCTGTTTTATTTCAAAAAACCATGTTTTCAAAAACGTTTTAAAAATTGACTTAAAATTATCATTAAAATATATTTTCAATGAAAAATGTTTCTAAAAACGTTTTATGGTTTTTAATCATCATTTATAATTTTTTACATATTTTTAAAGTGATGGGTTTCAAAAACGTTTTGAAGATTTATTTATAAGTTTTTTAATATTTTCAAAGAAATGGGTTTTCAAAAAAGAATCATGATTTATTTATAAGTTTTTAAGTATTTTAAATGAAATGTTTTAAAAAATATTCATGATTTATTTATAAGTTTTCTTGTATTTTCAAAGAAATGGTTTTGAGAAATGTTTTCATGAATTCTTTTGTTTTCAATGTACTTTCAATGAAATGGTTTTCAAAACATTTTAAAGATTTATTTATATGTTTTCAAATTTGTTTCAAATAAAAATGTTTTTAAAATTTTTATAATCTTATTTTATATGTTTTCAAGGATAATAAGTTTCACAAAATTTCAAGCTTCTTATATAAGTATTCAAGGAAAATGGTTTTAAGAATGTTTTCAAGATTTCTTCATAAGTTTTTAATGTATTTTAAATTGAATTGTTTTAAAAACATTTTAAAGATTTATTTATAAGTCTTCAGGAAGTTTTCAAAGAAAAAGTTTTTCAATTTGTTTTCAAATATTCCTTTTTATTTTTTCATGTTTATTTTTATGAAAATGGTTTTCATAAGGTTTTATCTTTAAAAAATAATTTTCCAAAGAAGAAAGGATATTTTCCTCCGGAAATGTTATTTAAAATATCCTTAAAAATTATTTCTCATATAAGATCACATATTTTGGTGTTACTTGTGACTTTCTAGGGAAATTATTCAATTTTTAAAATCATATTCTTTCTCTGAATGGTTTCTTTTTTGTTGGCATAATTTTTGTGAAAACTGGTTATCTTTGATAAGTTATTTGATTTTGAAACTCACTTCATTTCATGAGTTATGATTTTGAAATGATTATGAAACATTTATTCTTTTCAAAGGTTATTATTTCATTACATTTTTATGATACCCATTTAATTTCATGGGTTATGATATGATTTTTATGATTTTGTGGAACATGTATGTATGAATTCATTATGAGATGGGTTGGACCTTATCTCCCTCTAATGCATGGGGTAAAAAACTAATCTCATAAGATAGAAATGGATGGAATGAGGAGGGAACTTGGTTCAGTATTATAGGTCTAGAATGATGAGTGAACTTGGTTTAGTAATATAGGGTTGGAATGGGGAGTAAACACGGTTCAGTAGAGGAATTTTTCCAATAGGATGGACAGAGAAATGATTCCATGACTATCATAGAAATAATATTATATGCTTTTGTGTTTTCCAAAATTATATGTTTTATTAATATGTTATGATTTCATGCATTATGTTCTTTATTTCTTTATGATTAATGTATTATGAACTGTCTGTATTTTTGGTATGATTCACATTTATGATATTTGATATACAGGTCATGATATTAAAATCTTTTTATCATGTTATCATGCTCATATGATCATGTTTATTCTTATATGACTCCCTTTTTTACCCTTACTGAGGATCTAATATCACCCCTTATTATGTTTCCTTCCCCAGGTTATGGAGATATGTATTAAGTATTATGTCTCTAAGAAGGGTACTATTAAAGAATAACCAAGTGGAAGATAATGAACCTCACTTATATACCAGTGTTCAAGTTTCCATGTTTCTAAAGACACTAAACTAATAAGGCCTTTGGGAGTCTATTTGTATTATGTTTTAACTATTACAAGAATGTGATGTAATATTAAGGTATGTCAAGACCAGGTCGTTATAGCGGGTATCAGAGTGAAGGTTTAGTTATCCTTTGGAAACTACGATAAGAAAACAATAATGATAGCTCTAAAGAAATGTATAAGGATAAGAAAAATTATAGGAAAATGTCCTTGAATTTTGGTAAAGGATAAAGTGAGTGGTTTCCAAGAAATAAATCCTTTTCTAGATACTAAAGGATTATGTTGATCTAGAACATATGTAAATAGGGGTAACAAATCTAACCAGATGTCCCAAACTTGACTCGGGGTAATTTGATACACGACAATGGGCCTTATTGCACACATGGTTTGACACTCCTGGGGGATATGCTTTGGAAATTCACAAAATCTACACAAACCACTATAAATAATTTTAAAGGAATATGACTATGAATAAAATAGGATAAATCTATATTGTCCTAAATTAAAAGGTAGGTGTCATGATTTAGACATCCTATAACTAACTTTTCATGATTATGTAGTTGTTTTCTACGATATGTATTTATCACCCCGTGCTTTCTAGTTTTTGTCAATGGAGAGAACAATAAGGACCATGATTAACATTGAATGTTTTAGATTTGGAATGTATGTGAATTATGAACTTCTATTTCCTAAGTTGAAATCTCATAAATAGAATTAAGAAGGTGGTATGAGTATTGGTTATACTCTTAAAGACAAAGATACTTGAAAATACATGTAAAAGGAATTCGTTTTTCTTCCAATATTGTTAATATTAATCGTAAGAAGCATTATTAGATTGAGTTTGACGAACCTTAAGATGTGATTCATATTTCATATTATAGGAAATATGTATTAAGGAATAAGTTGACGAAGAACATGTAATGGTTTAATAATAAAGTTGGATAAATGAAGTTCTTATGTTTTGGAATTCAAAGATTATGTTATATGGATGATGAAATATATAATTAATTTCAATATAATTTTTTGTTAAATACTAAAAATGGTATGTTTAATGGTGATGAAGACTTAGAAAAGTGATATTTTTATTAAGGGAAGGAAACCTTTAATGCGATCAAGATGTTGAGAAAATTGTGTTTCGCTTGGATAAAGAGATGAATGATTTGGATAAAGTAAATTTGATAACACTAATTACCCACAATCTGATTATTTATTGGTTAAAAATAAGTGTATTTCACCGTGGGTGAAGTTTAAAACTTCTTGGATTTAAGTAATATATCCAGTAACCTTTGGAATAAATAAATCATGCATGTTTTCCAAAAGTATATATGGAAATTTAGGTTATTACCATGTTTCAAGAGAATATATGATGAAGGTATTCACATGTTGGAATATGACAACCAAGAGACACTTTGTGATATATGGGGGATAAATGTTAAGCTGATTTTGTGACTTTTTTTCTAATGTTTTGAATTTTCATCATTCAGAAGGGTGTAAGGTTAACCATTTATGGGGTGTTTAAGTTAACCTTGAGATGATGTTTTTGAGATTAAAGTTTTATCTTACCACATGAGGATTCATGAATATTTGATAACCTTTTCTAACTATTATATATTGATGGTAACTAAAGAGATATGGGATGACTTATAATGGATATCGTGATCTACTAGTGATTTAGGAATGAAAAATTAAATTTATTTTTTGGAGAAAGAGGTGAAGTGGATTGAATAACAAAAAAGGGTTAGATTGTCCTGAAATCATGAAAATATATCTTTTCATGAAAATTATTCAACTTGAGGAAAATGATCTATAAATAAAATTTTATTCTACTACATTTGTTTCTAATGGATCAGATGGTTCTTTAGGTCATCACAGATTTATAGCTTTGTGATTTTTTAACTTTCTCATGACCTTATTCTCTATCACCTCTCTATCGGAACTTGATGGTTAGATTTACCTTCTATGTCTATGTTTTTACTTCCCACCTATTTTCTCCTCTTTGAAAACCTAGTCATATGTTACTTTGGGTAACCTTCATGTTTCAAACTTTCTTTTTTCTAAAGGAAGTTTATGTATTCATTTTTACAACGTGGGTTTTTATGAAAGGAACTTTCATGTATTAATGATTTGATAACCTAGATGAATTTTGAGGGTGGAATACATTTTATGTGGGGTAGAATGTAATACCAAGAGATTTTGTGAATTATTTTTTTCGAATTAATTTATTCTTTTTGAAATTTTTTATTTTAGGCAACATTGAAAATAGTTATTTTATATATTATAAAGAAATAATTTTGGATTGAATTATACACATTTCCAAGTTAATCATGCACTAAATTAAATATAAAGGTTATCTTTATCTACATGGAATACTGAGGTTATCTTATGTTATATTCAAGACTGGATTTTCTCTATGACCTGCGTAACATGCAAGACTAAGTTATACCAAACTATGATATATTATTAAAATATTATTATTAAATATATTAAGACTTAAACTTTCCATTAAGTTAGATGTTATGAATAGTATTAACTAACTTATGAAAACCTATGGTTTATACAAATATAAAATGAATTCATTAGTTACAATGAATATAAGAACCAATTTAATATAAAGAAAATATTGTTATATGAAACTATATTTATGCTTACAAAGATCTTATATCCTAATAAATTAAATGAATTTAATTTATTGAATGATATTAATATAACATATATATTTATTACATTCAGTTAAATATTTTTTATATTCATCTAATAGATTCTATAGACATAAGATAAAGACAAAACCAATATTACACATAAAAACCTATATTTTTATTAATCCATTTTTACCACCTTTTGATGGAGAACCTATTTTAAATATAAATTTTTGAAATTTTTTAAATTCTATATATCAAAATAAACTTCAATTTTAAAATCAAAACATAAAAATTTGGTTATAGTGAATTTTTGGTTTTTTTTTGTGAAGTTTCATTTTTTAATGGATAGTGAAAAATACTGATATTTAACTCAAAAATGATTTTCCATAAAAGTTAGTTATATAGTTAAATTATATTTTAAGTTAGTTTTAATATTTAATTAGATAAAGTTCTTATCAATTTAACCAATTTAGGTTATTGGAATCAATTTTACATCGAAATTAGTTATAAAAACCTAGAAAACTTTTGAACGTTTTTACTTTTAAAACTCGCTTTGTTGTCCTATCTATGGGATTAAATTTAAATTAATTTTTGGAAATTCTATTTTTGGTATTTAAATAAATTAATTCCATATTTGGAATAAGAAATTTTTTAAATACTAATAATATCAGCTTACTTTTTTTACCAAAAATACAAGTGAAGGTAATTAAAATTAATTACAATTATTAAATTTAAATTAAGATTAATAAGAGACTAAAAACTTTCCTTAAGGAAAAAAACAACCTATAAAATTGTCAAAAATATATTTTATGGATATATTACGACACTATCACCCATTTTCTATACTTTGGACCATCATTTGATCCAATTTTAACAAAAAACATGGGTGGGTTTTCTCTTTTCCAAAATATTACAAGAGTGCCACTCCTCCTCCATTATAAAATGCCTCTTCTCCTCGCACTTCCAAAAAAATCTCAAGACACATTGGATTGACCAATATCTACCCAAATAACTATAAAAAATACTTCAATTCCTCCTTTAATCTGTTATTGGTAATAAATATTTCAAATAACTCTCTTTGGTGCAAACTAAAAGGAGTTACCCGATTAAGAGGTAACACCCTCCCTGAAACTCATTTATATTATTTTCTTTCTTCGATCCATAAAATATTCTTATCCAATGATTGTGTAACAAAAAAATTATCCTAAATATACTATGATGTTTTAGTTCTAATGTTTCTACCAACACTTACACACACTTCCATATAATGGGTAACAAACATACTATTTATGTGTATGATGAACTACCACCTCACTAAATGATGATTGTTCATTTTTCCTTTACCACCTATCATGGGGGAAATTATGATGAAAAAAACAGGTTATATATGTTATATATTATATTTATTATTTATTTAATCTCCTTTAATTCTTTTAAACCACAAATCTTTATACTTTCCATTTTTTGTTAATATAATGATTTTATTTGATGAAGTGTGGACTACCGCCCCCTCAAAGCGATGTGATTCACTCATACAATACGTGGAATATATTAAAGATAGTTTTATTGAATATATATGATATAATAAAGGTACTATAATAATTATATATATACATATATGTATTTTACTTTCTTTCTTTCAATATGAAAATTAAACAGAAATAGCATTCATACGTATGTACGACCTACCATCTCCATAAACGGTGTATTCTATTTCATACTTATATATTATATGGATTATTATAATAAATATATAATATATATAATTTATATTTAAATATTTTTTTAAATAATGGAAATCATGATATAAGTATAAGAACCAAAGATATAACAAATTATGACACATGCGAAAAACAAAGCAGATATTACCTGAAGTGAAACCTTAACACAGAATTGTTAACTAGCAGGTAATATAAAGCCATAATAAAGCCATATATGTTATTATAAGTAATAATATATTTATTTTAATATATTTATAATAAATTTATATTTATTATGCAGGGTTTTTGAATGAATACAATGAGTGTCAAGACACAAGGTAAGAGAATTTTATCTCGCCTTTTTATTTCTGTGAGATACATGCTTTATTCACCACCCATTCCATTTGTGTGGTGTGTATATTATGAAAGGATATATTATATGATGGTTACATTTAAATTTATTGGGATTTAAATATAGATTATATGATCTTTTTTTAATGGAATTAATTTTTCAAAATCTACCAAATTGGTAAGATAATATTTTCTCAACTTTCCTTCTATAAGACACATGTTTCTTATGCACCTACATTATTTTTTGAGGTTTATATACTTAAAATTGTCATATTTTATAATGAATATCCACAATTTCATGATATTTTAATTATTCATATACTTTCCTTTTTTTTACATGGAGAGTGTGATCCCATGTTACCAAGTGGTAAGATTTTATTGAAACAATCTCATTAATTTTCAAGATTATTAATGATTATGCTTCCTTTGATGAAATATTTTGATCCATCTCTTAATAAATATCCTGATTTTCTTATCCTACAATTATTAAAGATATAATAATGTATTAGTACCATTTTTCCACTCTTTTTTGCATAAAATAATTAATAAAAATGTTTTTAAGAAAAATATGACTGTATCTATCTCTTCAGCCAAAAATCTATTTTATTTGAAGAAATTGTTTTTTCAAAAGAATTTTCAATTTCTTTTAAAATGATATTTCAAAATAATTTTCAAGTAAATAGTATTTTATGTTTTTTTATAGTTTTAAAATCTTCCTTTATATATTTTCAAGTATATTGAATGAAATTATTTTCAAAAACACTTTCAAGATTTCTTAATAAGTTTTCAATTATTTTTAAAGAAATAATTTTTCAAAAATATTTTCCAGATTTCTTTATAAGTTGTCAATTATTTTCAAAGAAATGTTCTTCAAAAAAAATTCAAATATTTCTTTATATGTTTTCATGTAATTTCAATGAAATGTTTTTTGAAATTATATTTAAGATTTCTATAGTTTTCAAAGTATTTTTAAAGAATGGGGTTTCAAAACGTTTTCAAGCATTCTTTATATGTTTTCAATGTGTTTAAAAAAACGTTTTTGAAATTTTTTTGAAGATTATTTTATATGTTTTCAAGAAGAAAGTCTTTAAAAATATTTTCAAGTTTCTTTCATAAATTTTCAAAGAAAATGGTTTTTAGAACATTTTCAAGATCAATTTATAAAATTTCAATGTATTTTTAATAGAATTATTTTAAAAAGGTTTTTAAGATTTAATTATAAGTTTTCAAGAAAATTTCAAAGGAAATGGTTTACAAAAAGTTTTAAAATCTTCCTTTATGAGTTTTCATGTTTATTATCTTGAAAATGATTTTCAAAAGGTTTTATGTTTTAAAAATAATTTTCCAAATAAGAATGGATATTTTCCTTACGAAATGTTTTTAAAAGATATTTTAAAATTATTTACCATCTAAGATGACATTTTTTGTTGTCACTAAAGACTTTTTTGGGGAAATGTTTCAGTGTTTCCATTAATATTCTTTCCCTAAATGGTTTATATTATGTTGGAATTATTTTTATGAAACCCATTTTACTTTGATGGGTTATATGATTTTGAAACCATCTTCATTTCCTGGGTTATGATTTTTAAATGATTATGAAACCTGTTTCTTTTTCCATAGGATATGATATGATTACATGTTTATGATACCCATTTAATTTCATGGGTAATGATATTATTGTTTATTATTTTTTGGCACTTGTATGTTTGATTTCATTATGATATGGGTGGGACTAATATCTTCATCCAATTAATGGGGTAATGATTTATATCTCATGATATAAACATGGGTAGAATTAGGACTCAACTTGGTTTAGTATTATAGGGATTGAATGAGGAGTGAACTCAGTTCAGTAATATAGGGAAGGAACATGGAGTGAACCTGGTTAAATAAAGGATGTTTCCACTAAGATGGCCTTGGAAGAGATTCCATGAATACTATGGAAATAATATTATATGAATATGTGTTTGCCACAATTTCGTGTTTTATTCCTATAATATGATTTCACAGCTTATGTTCTTTATTTTCTTATTATTCATGTCTTATGAACTATTTGGATTCATTCCATGATTCATGTTTATGATCTTTTATATGCAAGGTATGATCTTAATTGTTTTGATCACATTATCATACTACTATCCTCATGATTATGCTTACATGTATCCTTTGTTTATCCTTATTGAGCATTAGAGCTCACCCATTTTTATGTTTCCTTCCCCAGGTTATGAAGATATGTATTAAGTATGATGTGTCTAAGAAGGGTTCTAGTCAAGGAAAAACTAGTTGGAGATAATGTAGCTCAATTTTTTAGTAGTGTTCATTTTTTCATGTTTCCAAAGGAACTAAACTAATATGGTCTCTGGGAATCTATCTATATTATGTTTTTATTATTCCAAAAAAGTGATATAATGTTAATATCGGTCAAGACCGAGTCATTATAATTTGATCTATTTACATTGATCCAACCCCATTTAATATTTTAGGAATACATCATTGAATTAATCTACTAAATCTATAAGTTATATGTTTGAATCTACTAATACACTAATAGAGAAGTTCATAAACTAATTGGACATGGGTTGCAACTTCCTACTCAGGAGCCTGACTCAATCCACTAGTAGGTCCTTCTCACCATTAAAAGAAAATATTGTACCATATTTCCATAGGCAACTAACTCTCATACAATGATATTTATCTTGGAAGGTACCATGGATATCCAGTCCATTCCTAATATTATTTAATTAACTTCATCATTACTACCAAGATTTCCCTTGTGAAGCTCTCTCTATTGAGTGTCAGCTCACACTATTGGAAGATGTGTAAAATAGTGGAGTAACTTTCTGTAGGAATATAAAACCACAAATGATATGATAAAGGATCTATAATAATCTTATGAACTTGGTCACATCATAAGGAAATTAAATAATGGTTTACTCAGGTGTCTATAAGTAATTGTGATAATGTATAGGGTGCATTGATCATACCTCAAATCATCTCATGCGTAACCTCATTATATGCTTCCATAGAATGAAACTAACCATGCCCTCAGTCAACATATCTATGAGCCTATCCTAGGACACTTGGGGGGAAGTGTTATAAGTATGTTATAATATCTTCCTTCACCTCTATATTCTTCTATTAGGGCCCCTCTAGCCCCTCTATCAACATATCCTCCATGTGGACCACTGTGAACACCCATGAGAGATATATATTTGTGATGTTGCCTCTATTGTGGAAGTTCATACAATGGTTGAACCCCGTATGAATCACCCTTGGTTAGGAAATCATGATCCATGTGAGAAAACCATTATAATAATAACACCAACCATATCTTACCTAACTAGATCACTGGAGGGATCCATATTTTAATAATCCCTGAAACTAAGCATATTTTTTACAAATATTTTGCATCATGAACTTGAAGTCTTTTTCCTAGTGACTGTAATATATGAATATAATCCTTAATTTCCATTAAAAAATCTAGCTCCCCAATTATCAATTTCTAGTAATATTTCTCTTATGGAGTCCCTATCTAAAACCACAACATAAGTGGGAACATATTGTGAGGCCATGAAAGGTTTGATATCTCCATGTAGGGACTATTAAAATTCCGTTCCTGAAATTATCCATATTATACCACATATATAGTGTAACATTTGAGGTCATTGAACCTCAATGTGCACTATAAAATAGTTATATCACCCTGCTACAGTTATATAAGCTCCTCATTCTTAACAGAGCATAAGGTTAATAGATTGTACTTATAATGAAATAATCAATGAAACTCCATCCATGAGAGTGTCTCCTCATCATGGGTCTAGGCGACTAGACCCCACCAGTTCCTTGCTTCTCCATGAGGAATACTGGTTAGGATGGAATCAATATGATATATTAGTGTTAGTATGATTCAGAATACTCAGACTACAGACTTAATCCAATTGTTCAATGTTGAAGGTTTGGCTCACCGAGAAAGGTGAGTAGTCTCTACAACTAAAACTCATGTAGGGTGATATTTTTATGTGTATAACTATCCTGACCCAGTGGAACAATCATATCAGCATACGAACATCATATTGAATCACTAGATTCTGGTCTACTCATCACTTAATAGGTAGAAGTAGTGATATTTTCTTTCTTAAAGGGAACAACTCCAGAACAAGACCCTATATTGAAGCCTCATCACTCAACTAGACTTCATCCTGAATCCTCAATGATTTTCATTGTGGTATCTTCTTGAAATTTAGTAAGAAATACCATGATTAGATGAGAATACATAGGAAGATGACACAAGAAGTACATGGATGTTAAAATATCATTTCTACATGATGCACGTACCATTGGTTTCCCTGCAATAGGAGTCTTAATGAGCCGATTTGAAAAGAATGTTTTCAAAGTCTTGGTGTATTGATACATTATTCGACACACCATCAGTGGGTTTCTCATCTTGAAAACCAAACTTGTGAAACTTTGACACTATTTTCCTAATTTACCAAACTAATACCCACAACACATATAACTCAAAAAAATTTACTGAGGAAAAACTCAACTTCGATACCACTCTATCATGACCCAAGCCATTGGGTCCCCACCTGAACTAGTGGTAATCCAATATGGGTGCCCAAATATTTCCTTCAATAGTTTTGGGGATTGAGACTAGTTTGAAGTAGAAATATCATACAAATGAGTGGCCATAGCCTAATGAACATGTACACACCCACTCATCTAATTACATCACAACTATAAAAGATTGATAAAAATTTACTATCCCAAGAGGAAATAAATTCATCCAATAAACTATAAGAAGAACTAGAGTATAGTAATACAAATATATCAAAAGTATAAAGGGGTAAAGTAAACCCACAACTAGAAAATATGGTGAGTCCCAACCAAGAAACTCATGGGGAGGTAGAAATATACTAAAAAACTCAGATACTGGACATTTTTGATGATCAGTATCATCAAACAATGCTTATATCCATCAATATAAACCTAAAAAAGTCACTGTATAACTACCTGTAATCTATAAAAGACATAACACATTTGGAAAAAGGACATGCAGCAGTGAGTATATATATATACCTAGTAGGATTCCATGAATACTAAAGGGAAACATAAGAAATATATTTTAGGCTCAAACCATAATATATAGAGTGGATTAATAAACCCAAAAAATATATATAATCAATTATAAAATTGAGTATAAGAGAGATATTGAGTTATTAATATTTATAGTTATCTAATTATGATGATTCTACCTGTAAATTCAATAATCAGTGCTATCCCAATGCTTGTAGTCCGATGTAACCTCATTAATTCTATTATAGGGGACCCATGAATCACCACTGACATACCATAGTTGAATGTAACCGGCCCCTAGTAGGGGACCCATGACTCATTTGAGATCATAGAAGAGTGGGTGTTGACTCTATATATAGGACACCCACACTTTGAGAGGGTATATGGGAAGGGGGCACTGACCTTATCTGTACAAATAAAGTGGGTGACCCATGACCTAACATATATGTTACTTCAAGAGATACTGACCCCAATGCTTCTTTGGATATCAAAATTGAGTTTCATCATTTGAAACCCATGATGGAACAAGTTATTTTCTCGTACCATCTTTCTTTATATCACTAATTTCAAAATAATGGTCACCATCATTCCCTATGATGAAATCTATTCCAATAGGACTACTCATGGGACTACTTTTGAGCCCAAATAAGAAGATATGAGAGGTATATCTCACTATCTAAATTACAATACATGTACCTTTGTGATACATGTGGTGTAATCCTAATTCGGAGTCTATTCATATCCTATAGCACCAATTTTCATGTAACGGACCAAGTTCAGAACATGTGTTTTGGGGGACATGACATGTTGGACCACTCCAGGTCCAAATCCTGTATTCTTTATATGTGGCTCAGGTACCTGGCTAGAGTGAAATGACATGTGGTCCTAAAAACATGACCATGTGATATATAACTCAGCCTATAACCTGATCCACAATAACATGTGGACTACACACACTAGGATACACAATGTATAGTGGGTAATTTCATAGAATATACATATACCTCCAAAAATTTCACCATGTCCACCGATTGCACCACCAATCCCACCAATATCTTTATCCAAGGCATCGATCTCAATGGAAACTTATTTGGCCATCAATTTATGACCACTGGTGGTTAGAAATTAGGCTTTTTATTGATCCATGAAAGTCCTATTGCACCTTTCATCATCATATAAGGTTTCAACACTCAATCTACCATATGTAATCCTTAATCATTCCTCTCCACTTCCACAAATCATCAATCCCATCATCGATCACATAATCAAAAGTGGAACCAAGGTTTGATCGTGTCTCAAAATGAATATGAGGTTGAATCACTAGCCTATCACTGAACAATAAGGAATATGGAATAAATTTGGGGAGAAACAAACAATTATAAAAGTGAGTTCATCAATGGTAATTGAAAACACATACAACAATAAAAAAATGATGAAACTAAAAGAAAATGGAAAAACTAACAAAAAATATTTACAGGGATAGTATAAAAATAATAAATCAACAGGGGATTTCAAAAATAGTTGAAATAAACAAGGATTAAATGTATATAATTAACCAATGCTTAAAATAAAATTATCAGTTTAAGATATACATAAATAAAAAATACCAACATTATCATTAGATCGATCATTTATGAAGAATGATTTCACATTGATGTGAATGATGATTCTCATTAAATCAGACTATCAATCAGAAAATTTTCCTTGATCTCTTGTTGATTATTCCCTAGGTACTGAAAATCTTCCCATACCCTTTTAATTCTCTAGGTTATATATCTGACCCAAAAGAATTGGCATAGTGGGGATTAAATAATCTCTTGATGGGTCAAAAAATATAATTAGATAATTGAATTAATTTGTTAATTTAATGAATTTTATTAATCTTATATCAACCCATGAATACACATATGCATAGGGACTGATTTAAATGAACCTTATATCATGCATAGGGTGAAATCTATATTCTGAACTAAAAAAAGTCCTGATTTCCCCATATGATATTTTGTTTAAGAGGAAAACCATCATTTCTAAAAATATGTGTGTATGGTTTCATATATTTAATATTTTTAATATATCAATTTTAGGGACCTATGACACACTTATCTCTGTACCAACTCTGAAGAAAAAAAACCCATAATAAAATATATAAACATTTAAAGGGTCTAAATTAAAAACTTGATTCATTATATCAATTCCAATTGGTGGATTTTCTCATTAAAAAAATTAGTGGGAAGTTATGAGAAACTCTTTATGGTGAGCATATTAAATTTCAAAGTAGAAGGAAGAGACACGGTACTTCTAAAAATGAAATCATGAAAGTCTGTGACACTAAAAAACATACTTTATGTACTCAATTACCTGAATAATTTAATGTAAGGATCTCTTATTTTTAAGAATGGTTCCAATTTAGTTATCATTTCTTACAATGTTTTACTATACAAGAGTGATGTTTACATTGATAAGGTCAATTTGTGTAATGTTTTTTCAAAATCAATGTAATGACCATTATAAAAAAGATTTTGAGATTTATGAGAGCAATGTTATTTTAGTCTATACGGTAGATTTTACTAATTTTTATTATAAAATATCGGGGAATGTTAATTATAAATCCAAAAAATAAATTAACTATCAAGGATTTATCACCATAATTTTATTTTTCATGTTTTGAAATTTCATATTTGTATTGAATTAAAATTTTATAAATTACACATTAATTTTATTAAAATCTGTTCGAAGCCTTTGTATTTAATATGCACTATTATATGTGATATGAAACCAGTTCCTTCATGAGGTGGTAAAAAACACTTAACAAATTTCTTATATATGTATAATAGGTTTTTTTATGTTTATATACATAATAGTAAATATGAATCTATTGATGTATTTGAACATTTCAAAAATGTTGCTAAGAATTAGCTTAATAAGAGAATCAAATTCATAAGGGGTGATCAAGTAGGTGAATATGCGTCAGCTTTCCAAAATGTGTTCAGTGATTTTAGAGTAATTTAAAATACAATAACTACTTACTCTCCACAATAAAATATAGTTATTTAAAAGAAAAAACATACCTTGAAAGAAATGAAAAAATAATTCTAAATAGAGTCAGTTTATAACAAAATATGTGAGGGGAAGTTGGTTTAACTTCAATTAACTTATTAAATAGAGTAACCCATAATAATATACAAAATATTCCATATGATTTTTCTAAGGGAAGAAATCCCACCATTAAATATTTTAAATTATGGGGGTGTTTAGCCAAAGACACAATTTATAAACCTAAGAGGATAAACATTGGGAAAAAACTATTGATTACATATTTATTAGTTATTACCATAATAGAAATGTATATCGGTTTCTTATTCATATGTTAGAGACATGGGAATAAAAAAAATACGATCATTAAATTTAAGGATGTTTCTTTCTTTAAAAACATGTTTCCATGTCAACTGAAAAATAAGGTGAATGTAAATAATTAAAGGCCTATAAATAATATATAATAAAGAGAATTAATGGTGTTAGAACCTTGATAAAGAAAAATATATTTGATATCTAAGTATTCAGGACCTTATTTTCTGACATAATTGTTAAAAAACAAGGCTTAAACATTTAGATAGGATAATTCCATCTTATAAGCTTCATTTTGGGAAGAATCTATCAAATTTGAAATAGAACCTATCTTGTGAAACCATAATTATGAATTGGTTGATATTATATGAAGGAAAAACTACTTAGATTAAAGGGGAACCTTAAAATAAATTGAATTTTGATGAAATTATTGAAAAATAAATGGCTTGAATTATGGTAAAAAGTTATATGAAAATAGAGGAACTTGACTGTTTTGAAACTTATTAACATGTTACAAGGATGACATATATAATTATGTTAATTTATTTAGCATATTTGAATGAGATATAAATTCATCAAATGGATTCCAAGAATTAATTCTTAAATGTTAATTTGGAAAAGTATATTTATATTGTTTAACTTGAAGGATTTATTATTTTAGGATTTTTTTTCAATCAGTGAAATCTCTTAAGGGGTTTAACCATGCTCCCAAATAATGAAATATAAAGTTTTTTAATTTAATATTATCGGATTATTTTATGTTTAATTAGTGTTATAAATGTGTATTTATTTGAAACACTCAAGTTGGATATGCTTGTGTATGATTATATGTTGATGATATTCTCATAATTAGAAGAAATATAGATATTATTAAATCCACTAAACATTATTTCACCAGTCAATCTTAAATTAAATACAATGGAGTGATAGATTCTATTTTGGGAATTAAAAAAAAGAACAACTGATGGGTTTTCATTATAAAAACCCATTTATATTGAGAAGATTCAATAAAAATATCATAATATTGATATAAAACCAATAAAGACTCTAATAAATATTTATTTATTTATTTTAAAGAACACTTACCAAAGTAAATATTACTTAGAGTATGTTTATATTATAGATAGTTTTATGTACATCCACACTAGAACATATATAATTTTTTCCATAAACTAGATAATTCAATTTAATATCAATCCAAATAATCTTCATTGCATGGATAAGAAATAATTTTGGAGATATTTAAAATATATTAAGAACTTTTCATTGAACTATGCAAAGTATCTAATAATAAATCAATGTTATAGTGATGAAAATTGGATAAATGGTTTAAAATAATGAAATACACAAGTGGTTATGTGTTCAAACATAGTGGTTAATCTGTATCCTAGAAATTATATGAAAACATATTCATTTCTTGATCTACTATGGATATAGAGTTTATTTACTTAGAAAAGGATGGAGAAGAAGTTGAATGGTTTTGAAACATCATAAAAGAAATACCATGTTGGAAAATACCTATTCCTATTATGTATATTCATTATGATAGTCAATAATTGATAGTGTTACACCCTTATGTCACCAGGTTACTTAATATTAATTTATTTTGGGCTGTTTTATTTTTTTAGGAGGTTTACATTGTTTTATATCTGTTTTGGACCTTAAGGAGTAATTTTTAATGATGTGTAAACTCACCATTACATGGTGAATGTGCACAAAATGTGTATTACTTTTATGGTTAGTGAAACAAGGAGTATACCCTAGGAATTGGGTGTTTTAGTAACTTTTTTCATTGATTGGTTGTGTTTTGGGAAATATAGAGGCTCAAAATTCGCATTTTAGGCATATTGGTGGGCATAGTGGGGGAATCAAAATGAATTCATATCATGGTCTAATTTTTGTTGGTGTTTTGATAGACCATGGGTGGAACTATGATGTGGTGCATGATATAGTGGTTGGTGGAGGTCACTCACCAAAATAGTGAGTTAAGAGTTTGTTCTCCATAGTTTCATAAACTTTTGTGTTTCCTAGAAGCACACCACAACATGGTGCAGGTGGCCATGCTGTGATGATACCCTATCCAATTTTATATCCGAAATAAAGAAATTTTTGTGTGCCCCTCATTGAATTTAAGGGGTTTAAACCCTATTTTCTCCCCATTCTCATTCATCCAACATAGAAAAACACTCAGTGGAGCTTCCCATCCATTCCTCTTTAGTTTATAGATCATTCTATATGGATTTCAAGAAGTTCTTCAATGTAAAATTATCCTCCTTCATTGTTCTTTGAATATTTATTCTCCTAAATCCATTTCTCCCTTAGTTCAGTTTATCCTACAAACCCTTGGGGGGATGTGATGGGAAATATTAGGTTTTAGGGTGATTTCAATTTTTATATTTATGTTTTTGTGGTTTAGAGGGGTTGTCTTCTCAATTGGTTTGTCTTCCATTGTTGAAGGTGGCATGTTTCAACATTCTTATGCATGAATGAGGTATGTGTTTTTATAAAATCATTTTATTTTATAACTCATAAAATTATAGAGATTTACAAATTCTTTTCATTAGCAAGTTAAATATATATGTAATACCTATTATGGGGTTTTAAAATGTTTTTATACTTTTATTTTCTTAGAATAATGAATTTTATATAGATTTTTGGTAAACCATTTAAGCTAGAAAAAGATGTCTACTAAGTTTTTTTGGAAATTGATTTGGGAATATTTTGAATCAATTTTTATGACAAATGAGGGTTTTAAATATTATATTTACTTTCAAAAAATTAAACTATTGTTTTAATGTTTGATTTTATTTAAATAATGTTTTAGTTTTTCAGATGAATCCTAAGGGGGAAATAATGTTTTAAAGATGTTGAAACCTTTATTGGGTTTTAAAAGCTGTTTTTTGAAAATGTGGTTTTCTTTTACAAGTTTGGTTTTAAGAGCCTAATTAGAACTTTAGGAAATGGATTCATTTGATTATTGTACACCTGTTTGGTGATCCATTCTATCATTATGACCTGTTTAATCTATTTCACCTTCATGGTATGTGAATTAATTTTTACTATTATATGATACATTATTGATATATAAATGAGATGTTTTGTGTGTGGGTATAGGAGGTGAGATGAGAGTTATTACAATTATTATTTATCACTTATACCTTGAGTTATATCATGGAAACTCTTGGTATAAGATCCTGAATGAGTTTTTCCTTTAGTTCAGTTTGTATTCTCACTAGGCGATTGTGTCCCAATTTGTCTGAGAAAAATAGTGATGGGTTATATAGACACCATGGATGGATTATATGGATCAATTTGTAAAAAAGGTTAGTGGTATGATAAATAGTTTCATGTATCTTGATAGGTGTTCCAAGATACTAGGTCTATTATTTTTTCATTTTAGGCCTTGTGAGTGCCCATGATGCTTATCTAGTTACTGAGGATTTTATATTAAGGATTCATGCTCGGTGGTTTAGGTGATTTCCCCTTGCGTGTTTTGGTCTTGTGGAACCATTATTATTGTTTTTTTTCATTGTGTTATTCTCTTTTATATGATGGTTCCATTTAATTGTATTCCTTATTCATTTTTTAATTGGTTGACTTTTCAAAATATTTTGATAGTAGGTATTGGTGAAATGTTTTGAAAGAAGGAAAATGATTTGGTTTTAAATCAATTTTTTTTAAGCCACTGATTTTTAAGTATTTTATTTCTATTATAAATGGTGTATTCCACTCCTTGGGAAAAAGGATTTTATATTAAATTTTAATAAATTTTTTTATTAGGTTGTGTGGGTATGAAATCTTGGTTTTCTTATTGGGAAGTGTTTTTTTCTAAAAAGGGTCTTACTTTCAGTTTTTTAAAAAGTGTATTATGTATGATATTTATTTTAGTGTGAATTTTATCTAGAAAAAATTATTTTATGAATGTGTTTAAAAAATAATTTTTGAAATAGTTTATAAAGGTAATTTTAAAGACTGGTTAAAAACTACCATGCCCATTTAGCCCAAACCCTGCATACACCCTTGTCTGCGAGTATGCGGTGTTTATATCTTTATACCAGAACGATGGTTATTAAATTTTATTGAATATAATTAATATAGTATATATATATATATATTATGGATATGGTGAGTGATCATGGATCCTATTGATATACCAGTGTAGTGGCTCAAAATGTTTTATTTAAGATGGGATATTATTTATTGGGAAATTTTTCCAGGTGCATTCTTTATTCATATCCTTATTTTTATTTTTCTTCTAATTTATGCTATATGAAATATGATTGTTTATTATTGTGAATATTATTTAATGAGAGTAGTTAATTTAATTGATTATGTCTCATTTGGATGTTTATTATTTCTTATTCTATGATTGGTTTGTTATTCTCTTTTAATTGTTTATTTCATATTCATAGTAGTCCAATGTTTTGACATACTATACTGAAATATTGATAACTTTACATAGATTATAGTACCCATGGTTTTAGGTATATAAAATCTTTCCTCACTTTTTTTAATTGGTGAGCAAAAAATAGAGAGTTTTGATAAAATAGAGTTTCCATAATATATAGAGTTTCCATAAAATAGAGAGTTTCAATAAAATAGAGAGTTTCCACAAAATAAAGAGTTTTCATAATATAGAGAGTTTCCATTAAGTTTGGTGTTTCCATAATGTTGTTTTTTTTCTATAAATTGGGTTGTTTCCATAATGTGGGGTGTATCCATAAAGTGGGTTATTTCCATAAAGTGGGGTGTTTCCAAAAAATGGGTTGTTTCCATAAAGTGGGATGTTTCCATAAAAAAATGTGTTTCCATAAAAAGGGTAAAGGTTAAGGATTTGAGAGTTTAGGGGTTTTATAAAGAGTGTTTGGTCCAAAATTAAGGTCGCACGATCCATACACGGTTGGCCCAAACCTTGTGTTCAAACCTTGCGCTGAGGTCAAATCTAGATCCTATTTTCCAGGAGCATACTCGTTTTTGTTGTATATATTTTTTTTGGCCTAAAAAATCCCCTATTTCGGTATTACTCTCCCTATAAGGATGTATAACCCTCCCCACACGAGTTTTATCCAACCCACAGTCTTCACTTGGTGATTTCGAGTCTGATTTTTGAGGTATGTCACCATTCTTTTCGGATTTGTCATGTTTTCTTAGATCTGCACAGATCTACTTCTATGATCTCCATTATTTCTTAGATATGAACCAATATTGGGTAGATTGAAATTTTTGGATTCCAAATAATTCAATTTTGAGTCATTATCTTGATAGGATAAGAGAACTAAGGTCATTCTTGGAGAATCAACCCGCTTTCTTGTATGTTCTTCATCTGTTGTCAAAGTTTCGTCAAAACCTTCGAGGTATGAGGATTCTCTCTCTAATCCTCTTGGTATAATTTATTGGCTTATATTCAAATTGGTTTATTTATTATGCATGGAAAAATCTTCATTTGTGATGATTTATGGTTTTTGGGAAATTGCATGATCTTGGTGAATAGTTGTGCAAAGGGGGTTTAGTTTCATGAATTAAAATGATGATTTTAAATTATGGATTTTCTAGAACTTCTAAATGGTTGATGAAAAATGGGTTTTAAATAGAAATGTTTTTCAATAAAAATGGAGTTTTATTTAAATGGTTTGGAGTTGAAATGGTTTGGCATTGAAATGGTTTTGACAGAAATTGTTTTTAATAAAAAGGTGTTTTTATTGAAACGTTTATTTTGGATTGATCATTGGGAATATGTGCTATGAGTTAATATTTCATATATAGGGCTTGGTTTAAATATGAACTTGTGCTCAGTTCCAATGGATTAATGGAACATGGGAAACAATTACATTGTGACAACTTGGTATATTGATGAGAAACCGCTCATGAGTATGGAACTGTCATAACGTCGCACACATGGTTAGTTGCATGGGTTTGAGGAATGGTTGAGTGTGCCAATATAGGTATATTGGGGAATAGTTTTAAATATTTTTTAGTTATTTTTTTGGAAAAATATCTTGATGGGAAAATTGGTTTCAATTTCACTTGTATGATTTTGGTAATGAATGGTTTTGGAAACTTGTTTATATTTAGTTATAAACCGCTTTTTAGAAATTGTTTTATATAAACTATTTTATATAATTGTTGCTAACTCTTCTATTCTAGTGGTGTGTGTATGGAATTCATTGGAGAAAACCTACCGATTTTTACACTCAACCATGCTTCTTCACTTTGGTGCTTCTGCAGATGCTATCCTCTAGGACAGGAGAAATGGTAATGTTTCACACGTGTTTAGCACTACCTCATGATGTTTGGGTTGTTCAGTGATTTTGGATCTTGGAGCATGTGGATCATTTAGTCTTGTGGTATTTTTAGAGTCTTGTGTATTTTATCTTCTATGTACTATGATACTTGGTTTTCCTTCCGTTGTTAATTACTTTTATGTGGTTTTGAGTGCATGAAGTTGTTGAGTTGTCTTTCATTTGTTCATGCATCATATAGTGAATGTTTGTTTATGGTTGGTAGATTTATTGGTTTATTTATTAAAGGGTAAATCATCCCCCACTTGTATTTGAAACCCTTTGACATTTATTTCTAGACTTTGGCATCTTGGGGATGTTGCTGAAGGCCTAGTAATGACTCGTTGTACTCTCAAGCCAATGATAATTGGAAGGTCATTATAATTGGTATCAGATTTTTCGGTCCTTTCCTAAAAAGTAGTCATCGATGTTCCTAGTTTTGGAGATGAAATCCCTTCTTGTCTATTCCTTGGGTGGGAATCTTAGAAAGGAGTAGGATTGTAAGAAATTGAAATATATAGCATAAAAGGACATATGTGACCCTTTTATGCTGAACTTCAAGTTACCAGGGAGTTGGGTAAATAATTTTTTGGAGAAACTTCTAGGATTTTGAAATCTTATTGTCATGGGTTTATCCAATGAGACGAGCATGACATGCATTGTAGAGGAATGACTTCCCACTAGGAGTGCATACATCATTTCGAGGAATGATTCATGTTGTGAAGAAAAAGAGTGTTAATTTTTGAAAAGTATGGAATTGGTTTTCAAATGAATGATTTTGAAAAAGTGAATGATTATTATATTTTGAAAATGGTTTAATTTTTAAAATCATGTTAAGTGCTTTAAAAAATGGTGAACATGGGGAAAAAGTTGTTTTGGAAAATAATGTTGTGATAGTTGATGTGATAGAATTTGAAATGCTATGCCATCAGTTGCTAGAGAGTGATACTTGTAGAGTTTATTGTTGGTTTATAAAATGGCACCCGATAGGTGTCATAATAACTACTCAGAAGTGGATGTTGAGAATTTGGTTGCACCTGAGCCACAGGTAAACCACCCATTGGTCCAAAGCATCACTTAGGCTGTTCAAACCATTGTGTTGGGACTGAAACCAGATACCCCGTTTACAATATTTTTTTCACTGCTGAAAATCTAAGTGGATGAAGTACATTTGTATTCACTAGAGGAGATTATAACTCTATAACTATGATGATGGGGAAGTGGGGAACCTATTTTCTATGTTTAAAACATGAAATAATTCCTTCTATGATAAGACAACAAACTCCTCTCGGTGAAAGAGAATGTCAACACTTTATGTCTAGAGCATGTGAAATAACTGTTGATGGATATGAGCTAAAATGTGACTTCTCAATGTTGCATATGGATGTATATGATGTTATCCTAGGTATGGATTGGCTGACAACGTTCAAGGATCAAATCGACTGTTATAGGAGAACAATTAGTTTCATGATTGAAGATGACATTGAGCATCTCTTTAGAGGAGAGAGGATTGAAAAGAAGGGTGAAAAGATCTTGTTAGAACCAATGGTTGGAACAATATCTTACCATTTGGAAGCATTGACTTTGGAATCAATGGAAGAGATCAAGGAAAATTGTTTTCCAGCTGTTGTGGATCAATTTTCAGATGTCTTTCCTAAGAACTTATCAGGGTTACCAACTCTAAGGGAAGTGGAGTTTACGATTGATCTCCTTCCAGGGACCAGTACTATTTCCCTTCCATCATATAGGATGAAACCAACAGAGTTATAGGAATTGAAAGTGTAGTTAGAGGAGCTAGAAATCAAGGGTTTCATTCAACCAAGTATGTCTCCATGGGCATCACCAGTTTTTTTTGTAAAGAAGGATGATGGAACTCTTCAGCTGTTTTTTGATTATTGTAATCTTAACCAAGTTAAGATAAAGAATAGATATTCAATTCCATGCATTAATGATCTGTTCAATCAATTAAGGAGATATTATTGGTTCTCTAAGATTGAATTTCTATTAGGATATCACCAATTGAGTGTTCGAAAAGAGGATATTCCAAAGACAGCAATCAGAAGTAGATATGGACACTGAATATATAGTCAAGCCTTTCAGTCTAACAAATGAACCAATGGTATTCATGGAATTGATAAATCAGTTATTTCAAAAATATCTAGATTATTTTGTTGTGGTATTTTTGGATGACATTTTGGTCTATTCAATGACAAGAGCTGATCATGAGGTGCACCAGAAAACAATGTTACAAATCCTGAGAGATCATCGTTTGTATTCTAAATTATCAAAGTGTGATTTTTAGATATAGTAAGTACGTTTACTTAGTCATTCCATTTCTGAGAAAGGAATTTCTATTGATCCTGAAAATATAGAATCTGTTATCTCTTGGAAACCACTGAAGAATGTGTTCGAGATATGAAGTTTTATTGGTCTAGCTAGTTACTACCGATGCTTTGTGCATGATTTCTCATGACTAGATTCACCAATGAAAGGTCTGATAAATAAGAATGCTCTATTACAATGGGTGAAGTAATGTTAGAAGTCATTCTAGGAACTGAATGTTCGGCTTACATCGGCACCTATCTTCATCTTTCCAGAATCAGGACAGGGGTATGTGGTGTATTGTGTTTCTTTAGGATCATGGTTGAGATATGATATCATGAAAGGAGATCATGTGGTTTCTTATGGTTTAGGGCAGTTGAGGGTTCATGAGAATAATTACCCAAAACATTATTTTGAGTTACCTGCAGTCATCCATGCTTTGAAAATATGGAGACATTATCTCTTTGGTGAGAAATTTACTGTGTTTATAGATCACAGAAGTTTGAAACACATTTTCACACATTGATATTTGAATCTAAGGCAAAAGATATGCATTGAGTATCTCCAAATGTTTGAATTTAACTTGATGTTTGCACCGGGGAAAGAAAATTTGGTGGCAGATACATTGTGTAGAAAGTCATATGATTAGTTGGCGAAAGAAGCTTCAAATGAATGGTAGTTGATGTCGGTCTTAGCCTACGTGCATGTGGAATGTGAAGACTGAGGTGATGTGTCAGTTTTATTTTAAGCTACGCCTGTTCCTAGTTTAGTAAAAATGATCAAATAGGCATAAATATCTGATGTAGAATGTCTGGTTGTAAGTTTAAAACTCAATGGTGGGGAGAGCATTGAGGGCTGGAATCTTGATGGGGGTTCAATTTTGTGTTTAAGAGATAGGATGGTTGTACCTATGTTTTTATTTAGGAACAACTCCTCCATTATTACAACTATTCGAGATGGGATGTACATCCCGGTACACAGATGATGTATAAGGCATTGAAGGCACAATTTTGGTGGAGCGACATGAAATGGAAGGTGGATGAGTTTGTTTCACGATGCTTAATTTGTTAGCAGGTTAAAGTAGAGAATCAGAGACCAATTGTAATGTTACAATCTTTTCCGATCCTAGTGTGGAAATGGGATTAGATATAAATGGATTTTGTTATGAGTCTTCCAAGAATGGTCCAGAAACATGATTCCATTTGAGTGATAGTGGATCGTCTAAGAAAGTCGGCCCATTTCATCCTTATTTGTGAAACTCATATGGTGAAGGATCATTCAAAAATCTATATTCTAGAAGTGGTAAAGAGGCATTGTGTACCAGTGGAAATAGTCTGAGATTGAGATCTGAGGTTCACGTCTCGTTTATGGAAATCCTTACAGCAAGCCCTTGGGACTCAGTTAACTATGAACATGGAGTATCATCCTCAAATAGATGGGAAATATGAGTAGACGATTCAAATGATGGAAGACATGTTACAGTCTTGTGTAATGGGTTTTTATGGCTCATGGGAGGAGCATATAACCTTAGTGGATTTCTCATACAATAACAGTTATCAAGCATCGATACACATGGATCCATTTGAAGCATTGTACAGGTGTCCTTGTCATTATCCACTATGCTGGGTGGAAACGGGTGAAACATCACTATTCAAGACAAGCCTTTTCCAAGAAACAACAGTGAAGATTCAGTAGATTAGAAAGAGGATAGATACGGCTCAGAGTCGTCATAAATCTTATGCATATCACCACCGAAGACTGTTGTCATTCGTTGTAGGTGATCATGTCTTCTTCAGGATCTCTCTAAGGCTTCTACATCGTCGCATCAGGAAGTAGGACAAGTAATCTCCTAGATACATTGGAAATTTTAAGATACTGGAATGGGTTGGAGAGGTGGCATATCCGTTGGAATTACCACCATGGTTTAGTTCGGTGCATAATGTGTTCCATGTATCCCAATTGAAAGAGTATCACCCTGATCCTGACCATGTGATCAGATGGGATCATGTTGAGCTAGAACCAGATGCATCAATGGTACATATCCTAGTGCAGATCATGGATAGATAATAGAATTTCTTGTGTGGGAAAATCATCGGCCTAGTGCGGGTTTTATGGAAACATGGTCAGATTTATGAAGAGACCTGGGAACGTGAGAAGGAAATGAAAGAGCAGTGGCTGGGACTCTTTTTGGCCAGTGAGGGTTTTCTACTTTCCAAGGATGGAAAGACCAATGGTGTGGAGAAATTAGTACCCCCGGTTTCGGGTACATAACCCCTTTCCTCACGTTATTTAATTGGTGTGCATAAAATAGAGAGTTTCGATAAAATAGTGAGTTTCCATAAAATAGAGTGTTTCATAAAATAGAGAGTTTCCATAAAATAGAGAGTTTCCATAAAATAAATAGTTTCCATAATATAAAGCGTTTCCATTAAGTTGGGTGTTTCCATAATGTTGGTTTTTTCCATAAAGTGGGTTGTTTCCATAATGTGGGGTGTTTCCATAAAATGGGTTGTTTCTATAAAGTGGGGTGTTTCCATAAAATGGGTTGTTTCCATAAAGTGGGATGTTTCCATAAAAAAAATTTGTTTCCATAAAAATGGTAAAGGTGAAGTATGGGAGAGTTTTGGGTTTTATAAGGAGTGTTTGGTCCAAAAGGAAGGTCACACGATACATGCATGTTTTTCCCAAACCATGTGGTCAAACCTTGCGCAGAGGTCAAATCTAGATCTTATTTTCTAGTAGCTTACTTGTTTTTGATCTATATATTTCTTTTTGGATTCAAAACGCACCTATTTTGAGATTAATATCCCTATAAGGATATAGAACCCTCCCCACATGAGTTGGAGTCAAACTAGAGCCTTCCCTTGGTGATTTCGAGTCCGATTTTTGAGGTATGTCACCATTTTTCAGGATTTTTCAGGTTTTCTTAGATCTGCTTAGATCTACTTCTTTGATCTCCATTATTTCTTAGATTTGACCCTATAGTGGGTATATCTATATTTTTTTATTCCTAATAATTCAATTTTGAGTCGTGATCTTTCAAGGATAAGATAACTAAGGCTGTTCTTGGAGAATCAACCCGCTTTCTTGTGCGTTCTTCATCTGTTGTCAAAGTTTCGTCAAACACTTCGAGGTAGGAGTATTCTCTCTTTAATACTCTTCATAGAATTTATTGTCTTATATTCAATTTGGTTTATTTTTTATTAATGAAAAAATCTTCATTTGTGATGATTTATGGTTTTTGTGAAATTGCGTGATCTTGGCGAATAGTTGTGCAAATGGGGTTTAGTTTCATGAATTTAAAATGATGATTTTAAATTATAGATTTTCTAGAATTCCTAAATGGTTAATGAAAAAGGGGTTTTCAATAGAAATTGATTTTTATTGAAATGGTTTGGAGTTAAATAGTTTTTCATTGAAATGGTTTTGACAGAAATTGTTTTCAATAAAAAGGTGTTTTTATTGAAAGATTTATTTTTGTTTGATCATTGGGTGTATGTGTTATGTGTTCATATTACATATACGGGGCTTGATTGAAATATTACCTTGTGATCGGTGCCAAAGGTTTAATGGCACATGGGAATTGCATATAGAGGGTTTGGTTGAAATATGACCTTGTGCTCAGTGCCCAAGGATTAAGGGAACATGAGAAAATATTACCTTGTGACGACTTGGTAGATCGACGAGGGACCACTCATGAGTATGGAACTATCATAAAATAGCATGTGTGGTTGGTTGCATGGGTTTGAGGAATGGCTGAGTATGACGATATAGGGATATAGGGGATTGGTTGTAAATATTGTTTAGTTTTTTTTCTGGAAAAATATCTTGGTGGGAAAATTGGTTTGAATTGCACATGTATGATTTTGGTAATGAATGGTTTTGGAAAATTGTTTATATTTAGTTATAAACCTATTTGGAGATTTTTTTATATAAAACGTTTTATATAATTGTTTCTAACTCTTCTATCTTAGTGGCGTGAGTAGGGGAGTCATTGGGGAAAACCTACTGAGTTTGATACTCACCCCTGCTTTGGCACTTTGGTGCTTTTGCAGATGCTATCTTCCGGGATAGGAGAAAAGGTAATGTTTCATATGTGTTTAGAACTACCTCATGATGTTTGGGCTGTTCAGAGATTTTGGAGCTTGGATCTTGTGAAGCATGGAGTCTTGATGTCTTTGGATAGTCTTGTGTAGTTTATCCACTATGTACTCTGATACTTGGTTATCCTTTCATTGTTTCTTACATTGATGTGTTTTTGAGTGAAAGAATTTGTTGAGTTGTCTTTTATTTGTTCATGCATAATATATTTAATGTTTGGTTATGGTTGGTAGGTTTATTGTTTTATTTCTTAAAGGGTAAATCATACCCCACTTGTATTTGAAACCCTTCGGCATTTATTTCCAGCCTTTGGCATCTTGCGGATGTTGCTTAAGGTCTATTAATGACTCGTTGTACTCTAAATGCAATTAGAATTTATGGGTCATTAAATAGATGGTTTATTTATTTTTCAATGGTAAAGTCATTCCCACTTGGTTATGTTTAATTTCGACACACTTGTTTCCTGACCATGGGGATCAGGAATGGTCTTCAGGCCTTCTAGAGGGATTACTTGGGTGACATGGTGTGTTAACCCGCATCTGTTTATAACAAAATGGTATTAGAGTTCCCTCTTATTATTTAGGCATTTAATGGTACTATGGAGACCAATAATGTCTAAAATGATGATGTAGGTCATGATAAGGGGCATAATCCCCACCATTTAGAATGAGACTTGAGTTTTCACGTTTTTTCAGGATTTGAGACTTGACTTTGGATTTTTTTTGTTTGTTTTGATAGTGTTTAATCCCCATTATGATTTATTATACACTTTGGGGATATCCTTGTGTTTTTGGTTAAATTTAAAAGGAACCAAGGTGGTTCAGTTACCTCACATAGTCTGGAAAACCAAGATAAGCCTATTCCCCAGGTCCTCGAAACTTCATTATAGTTGTTACATAGATAGCGCACAATCATTCATGACTTTAATACAACCTAACCAAAACTATATATCCTTCCTAAAATTATTCTTTAAAACTATTTTTATTACAAATTTTTCTTAAATTGGGTTTCACTTGAAGGAGATGGATTAATGAGCATATTGGTATGTATAAATATTGCATGACCTTGGGGTTTAAGGGTTAGTTTTTTATGTAAATAACATTACAATAAATGTTTTTTATTTTGAAACCAAAATTAGTGGTTTATTGGAAAATTTAATTTCATAGAATATTTTTTAAAAACATTTTTTTGGGTTTATATTGAAATGGAATTTTTCTCAATGTGGTATTTTCTAAAATGGCAATCTCCTTTACGTGATTTGAAAAATGTTTTTGAATTGAAAGTGAAATTCATGAAACATTTATCTCTATGATAGAATTCAATGAGTTATTTATAAATAGGGGAGAACTTTGTGAAGTTTTAATGTTATTTTTAGTTTAAATAATTGGATGGATTTATAAAACCAGATTAAATGATTTGAAAGTTCCTAACAAAGAAGATGGGAATTCAATTTGTGAAATGGATTTCCTATAGTTTTATAAAGTAAGTAGAATGATTTTAAAGTATTTTTTATTTTTATTAATGGAGTTTTATTCTCTTTATATATATTTTTTGTTTTGAAAAATGTGTTTTTGGAAAATGTGGTTTGGATTTAGTGAATTGTGTGTCTTGGTTTAATCACATGGTTTTAATGGGATTCTTTCTTTGGTGTTGCAAGTAATTGGTAGGTTGGATAAATTCCACATTATATTTATAATATGAATCCTATAAAAGGCCTTGATTGAATATAGAAATTTCATCTTGAGTAGTGATCCATAGGGATATTTACTATCATCATTTGGGTATCTTATAGTTGTTGGTATAACCATGTTCTAAATAGAGTGGTAGGGTCTAAACCTTATTAAATTTTGCACTTGTTAAGTTATCACCCACTTTATTCTATAGTGATCATGTTCTTTTTAGTTTATAATAACTTTTAGAATGCTAATTTCTTTTTTGATTTTACCTAGTTTTTCATATGGATGTGGTTGAGAGGGAGTGTCGAGCATAGAAAAGAATCAAGTGATTATCTATTCTGGGATTAGTTTTCATTGTGTTAAGACATGATTTATAATTGAGGATATTTTTTTATGAGTGAATTATTTAAGTGTTTTCTCCATTATTGTTTTGAGAGGTGTTGATTATTTATATTGATCTCATGTATTATTGTTCTGATATTCCTCTTAAGTTTTATATGTTATGATAACCATGTGTTGAGCCTTAGATTTTGAGTAAACGTTTATAGGAAGAATTGAGTATATTCTTGGGTAACCAGGGATGGGTATATTTTTTCAGTTAGGTCTTTCCAGCTACTAGTTTGAGATTTTCTATTGGGATCATTATGAGATGGTTTTCCATGAGTTTGTACTTAAGTTTCCATCCTTGTAGTTTCATGACCCAATGATAGATCCATGTTGTTATATAATGAGGAATATTCATGATATGTGTGTATCCCTTGTTCTGTTATCAGATGATAGAGGCAAGTGACCTAGTTTGTGGTCTTATAGATGTACCTTGTGTGGGTTGTGCTATCTTGTGGTCTTTTGAGTGCATCATTTGTGGATTTCTATGGTTGGTGGAATATTATGATTTCATTGAGGGTAAAATTGTTCCCACTTGATTATGTTTGATTCCCTATAACTAGTTTCAATCTCATGGGGTTGAGAATTCTTATCAGGCCTTATGGAAACCAAACCAGGGTGACATTTTAGATAGAAATTTCTTGTTTTGTTATTGATAATAAGCATAAATAATGTCATATACAGTTGAACATATCAATATATACATAAATTTAATGACCTAGTAAGAAAACTCATCTCTAGTGGTATTATTATGATTGACAATGTCACATAAAAAAATAATATTTCATAACCCTTAACAAAATGTTTAACTAGAGAGTTAGTATAGAAATCATTAAAAGGAATGGTTTTAAGGCCTATTAAATAAATTCTTTATGGTGGTATCCCTACATAGTTGATTGAATATCCCATTTTCTAGGTTCAAAGGAAAAACTAATTTATGATGAAGGATGAATTCCTCTTTTATTCCCATTACTAATATGATAATGTTCTTTAATAAGAGGTTAAGAATGTACTTTTATTGATTTTAAAAATAAATCAACATTTTTAGAATCACCAATATTAGTAAGAAGTTTGAATGCTTTAAAAATAATTTTCATGATAAATTATCTAAAATATTCTTGAAAACAGGTGGTGTTCATGGATGAAATGAATACAAAAGTGCAATAAAATTTTGTTTGTGAGATAATTGTGAGACTTTTTATTAAACTTGAATGTGATGTTGGAAGTTCAAGGAAACCATGTATTCTAATTTACAAAGAAAGTACATTAGGATTCCTTAAGGAAAGATAAAAATTGGAAAATACTAATCCTAAGAAAATTATATGTCATTATAGAACTATAAAATTATGTACTTTGATGATTATTTACATTCCATTTCGAAATCAATGGATAATGGGGCTTAGTGGGTGAGTGAATTTTTTTTAAAAGATGTTTCCCACTTCCCTTCATATAGTTTTTCTCTATTTTATCATAATCTTTTTTTAAAAAAATTTATATAGATTACTATTATTTTAATCAATCTTCTTTTTTATTTTCTTATAAATAGCATTATACCCCTTCTCTTTGGAACAAATATTTCCCTTTATCAATGTTCCAAAACATGGTTGAAATTCCTCCTTATTTCTATAGATTTTAAATTGTTATTTGTATAAAATAATTTCATTGAAATTCATTCTTTGATTAGAATTTACACTATCTAAGAAAGGTGATACATTAAATCATAAGAATAAATTTATCACAACCTTTGGAAATTTATAGAGTTAAAATGTGATTGAAGGAAACAATGTACGTTCATTGGGATCAAATTTAGAATAATTTATTTGTTATTTTGTTTTCATTTTATATTCTTTTTGCCTTATATACTATTTGTGTAGGCCAAATCAGATTACTTGATCAAAATATATTGTATTAAGTTTATATATTACATGATTCAATCCACCACATAGGATCCTGCTATATTCTATATATAGATTGGTCCAACCTTCCTCTACTGTATTTATATATAATTTGAAAAATGACCCTACTGTATTTAGTATAAATATTGGTCAACAATTCCTATATTGTTTTTATAAACTATGAAGATACCATATAACACTTTTTGTATAGATTGGTTGTTGAAATATACATTTATTTTGAATACATGGCATTGTATGTCTAACACCCCATCCTGGTGGTGAATAAGTTTCAAAAGCACTATGGTGTCAATATCTTCTCCATAAAGCTTGCCAAAATAGAGAAGAGGGGGGGGGGGTGAGGAGAAGTAAGAGAGTGGAAAGGGGAAAAAAGGAAAGGAGAAGAAGAAACCACTTATTGCATGGCCTAAGCTAGTCGTCACCCATTTTTGAGTGCTAACCTGTTACGTACAAAACATAGAAGATATTCTCAATGCATTCTCTATCATTTGAAACCCACATATTACGTTGATGATAAAGGAATGATCATTTTATGCTTCATTGCGTCAATCAGCGTATTGTAATATGGTGCTCATGACTTCTCGTGAGTTCTTAATTGTTTTTCAAACATATATTAAGGGGAGGGAAAAACTACTTTGCAAAGGGGTATGCAACGGTATAATGTAAAATGATGTTCACGCGAGTAAAATAATTAATTAATATTTTATATAATTATAAATTAATATTATAATTAGTAATTAATTAAATAATAATATAATTATTTACTACGAATATTAAATAATTAATTAAAATTACTAATTAATAAAAATTTAATTAATATATTTAATAATTAATAATATAACTAATATAAATGGTAATTAATAATATATTGTTTGATACAAAATTAGTTAATTAAGATAATTAATAAAAATTAATACAATTAATTAAAATAATTTAAATCTAAAAATATAATAAATTATTAATTAGTATAATTAATATAATTAGTAATTAAAAATATAATCAATAATTTAAAACATAAATAATAATAATAATTAAATTATTAAAATAATTAACAACTTATAATATGATTAATAATTAATTGTATAATTAATATAATCAATATTTTGTAATATAATTAATATAATTATTATCTACTAATATTATAGTTAATAATATAAATTAAAAATATAATTAACATAATGAAGAAGTAATAACTATTAATATAATTAAATATTGAAATAATTATAGTAATTAATAATGAAATTAACAAATAATAATAATATTTTTAGTAATAATAATTAATAATTCAGTTAATTATTAATTATATTATTAATTATATTATTTAATATAATCAAGAATTATATTGTTAATTACTTTATAAATTAAATCATAAATTATAATTATTAACTGCTAACTATATTATTAATTATTATTATTAAATATTCAATTATAAACAATCCATACTTGGATTAAAGGATCTAGTCAGATGAAATAAAAATAAAAATGTGAAATGGATATAATAGAGAGTGATTAAAGTGTGCATAAATGTCACCAAAATTATTAGATAATTAGAGGTGCATAAAATCCCCAAGTAGAATTGACGAGAAAAAACATTTACCTAATGGATTTCTTCAAAATAACATCAATAAAATGACCACCATCTTTATAAATGTTTGATATTACGATGTGCATGCTCTCTACTGATTTTAGAAAACAATTCCATTCCTTAAGAATAGACCATATAATAAAAATAGAACAAGCTTTAAATGTATACACCATAGCCGTGATGTCACTTCCAATAACAAGGTGATGCCAATTGAGCTTCTGGGCATAATCAATTGAAATCATGATGGAAAAAATATTAGCTTCATAAGAAATGTAATTCCAGGGTATTGGGTGAAAGTGACTTTTATGAATCCTTTTAAATTGAAAAAATATTCCACCACATCCATCCAGTCTCATGGCTCTTATAGCCATACCCTCAATGTAACCATAAGACAATTAGTCTAAGTACGAATACATGAAAAAGGATAGTCTAAATTTCATTCTCAATATCCTAGAGACACGAATATATTTTTAGAATAATAAAACATGAGATTCCATTATTCATGAATCCATATATTACCTTTGTAACCAGATATACCTCTTTAAAAATTACAATAAGAATATCTACAGTAGGTGCATATTTTAATTCAAATGTAATTAATTTTGGGGATGACCAAATGTAGTGAAAGTAGGAGACACTCACAACCAATAAAAAAATAGAAATCTACTTTATAAGATTAATATGAAAGATTTGATCCCTAAAATAATCAATATTGGTCAAATATGAGTGAGTGTTTAAACCAATTAAACAGATTAATCTAAATATAGATTAAAATGGAAAATCAAAGATAATGTGACTAGTGAACTTAGAAATTGAAAAGAAAAATGAATAGTTAGAAAAAATGTGAATACCAATAGTGTAAAGTTTTCCATCTATGGGGATCCCAATATGGATGAGTCTCTTAATCTACAACCTACAACATAGTAGGATAAATGATATTTTGAGAGAGGAAAACAATCAAGGAGTTGAGTCCTAATAATAAAATAAGCACATCTAATAGAGTTTGGAATAAAGGTACCCCAAATGACTAGGATTCCATACTTCGTGATCATTATCCAGAAAATGAAGCTCTTTAATTTGTTGTGAAGTCTTGGTAACAAGAAAATCCTCCACTAGTGCCCACTGATTAAGAGTATCTGAAATAGAATTATTATTAATACCTTGAGGAACTTGACATAGTTCCGTAATGTAGAAGTCCAACCATCTATCTTTTAAATTCTGTGATTTGAGTTAATTTTTGTAATCCATTGAGTATGTATGGAGATTTCATTATACACATATCAAATAATAGGAAAAAAAGGGTAGAGAAATAATATGTTAACATTTATGATCATATCAACGAGCCTAACCATAAAAAACCCAGCAGAGTTTATAATGGTTTTAAAAAGATTCCAAAGAAATTTATAAGTGAAAGAAACATTGAATTTTCCATGATTTTAATACCAAATCCCCCAATATCTGATGGATTAGTATTAACAGCATGAGATTTTGGAATATATATTTTTCTTTTAATTAATACTTTGTTTGATATATTGTTCCACATGCAACATAGAAATAAAATAAACTGCAACATATTAGATTGATTTTATCAATAAAATTGGATGAATAATAAAACCTCTAATAAATAAAATGAAATTTTCCAATTAAAATACATAATTTTAGAGTATATATAATTTATATGATTTGATATTTAAAAGGATTATTAATTCTGAAATAAAATTTTAATTTATTAATAAATTAAATAAAATGATTTTAAATGATTATTATAATATTATATAATCTATCAATATATTATATAATATATTATCATTATTTAAATAAAACATTAGTGTGAAATAATTTTGAGAACACATAATTTTTAAGAAGGAATTTTTCTATTAACATTATATTCTCTTTATATTTTAAATTTTCATTTAAAAGATAAATTTAATAATTTTAGAATTTTAATTTTAAAATATTAACTTAATTTTTTAGTACCAAATAATAAAATTATAATAAAATGAATTATTTTTAATTTTTCAGGAATAATTTCTTTTTATTGAATAGTACAAAATAAAGTTTTTACAGAAAACATAGTGTTTATAACTCTCTAAGGAAGTAAGTATAACTTAAAATTTTATAATTTTTTTTCATGATTAAATTTGTATTTATGTTTTAAAATAATAAATTTTATATACAATTAAGAAATAAAAGAGCTAATATTTAATATTTTAATAACATAAGTAACATTTTCTAATTTAAAAACTATTTTTTATTTTCTTTTAGTTAAACATTATTTTGGTAAAATTATGTTTTGGAATGAGTTAAAGGGAAATTAAATTTTATTTTTTTAATTAAAAGCCATTTTATATAATTATAATCAATAAAATTGATACTTATTTTATAAATATAAATTTAAAGCTTAAAAATACACTTTATTTTAAAAACAGGTTTTTATAAGTTTCATGACTTAATGTTAAAATTGTCTTTTACTACAAAGGTAAATTTTACCTGATAATTTTTTTTAATATTTATAATTAATAGGTTTAAATTATTTAATAGGTTATATTTTATGATTTGTCATTAAATTTAAAATACTCTGGTAAAAAGTAGTTACCATGTTAAAAAAATGGTAAAAGTGAAAATTTTAAGAATAATTGACTTAAAAATCTATTTAAAACATTTGTGAAAATGAATTGTTGATGTATGATCAAAATTGTGTCATCAAAAAATCCATTATTCTATATTATGGATTTTATTTTACATGTGAAACATGTTATATCTTTACATTAAATTGAAATATTCACAAAAATTTTATTCTCATAACTTATAAAAGGGGTCTCTCACCACCCCTTTAGGACCAGTCCCAAATTTCAGTCTCCTATTATAACAATTTGATATTTCATTTCTCTAGAGTCATATTCCCCTTAATTTTTCTTCTTGTTAAAATAATTTATCCTAATCCCTTCGTTTCAAAATAATCAAAAAAAGGAAAAACTCAAGTTCTCAAAGTGGGTATTATTTTTTACCTAACTTATTTTATTTTCTATCATACTTCAGTAAATATGATTTTTAATTCCCATATAATAAAATTAGCATTGATTTTATACTGAATTTTATTATGATAAGGGAATAAATATTAACAATGTTTTCCCTTTTTCATTAAGAAAAACAAATACGTCCTTTGTGCGTGTGAAGACTACAATCTACATAAAGAAACATTCTCACTTTTATCTACATTCATTATTATTGTAACATACTAGGTAATTATAGAATAAGTATTTTTTATTATTAATTAATATTTATTAATTAGATTGTAATTTTACCTTAATATGGACTCTATAACTGATAGTTTACCTAACATGCAATAATGAGTTTCTCCGAAATATTACATTTCACACAAGATTGAGTTATACCAAAAACATAATATATTATTAATAATATTATTATAAGTGGTAGTTATCATCTAGCCATTTTATCATATAGAATGAATATAACTAATTATATCATGTTTACACATTTTTATTAAATGTGTTTATATTCATCCAATAAATTTTTTAAACTAGAAATAAGAATAAATCCACTTTTAAGCATAAAAAGCTCTAATATTTTTAAAAGATTGTTTTTATACCTTTTGGTAGTGAAGTCATTTTAAATATAATTTTTTTTACTCTGTTATAATTTTATATGAAAAATTAAACTTCATTTTTGAAATCTAAATATCAGAATTTAATTTGGGTTAATATTTGGTATTTTTCTGAGAACTTTCACATTTTAATGAATAATGTATTATACAAAATATAAGTTCATACTATTTTTTTATCCAATTTATTTATATAGTTAAATTACGTTTTTAACTTGTTTTCAAGTGTAATTAAATTGTTTTTATCATTTAATCCAATGTTCATCCTTTTAATAAATCCCACATTGAAATTGGATATAAAAACTTTGTGAGCTTTTGAACATTTTTTTACTTTAAAAACCCATTTTATCAATCCATCGACGAGATTAAATATAAGTAAATTTTAGCCACTTTTGTGTTTTTAATTTTGAAAAACAGAAATACATGGTTGTAATAAGTATTTTATTTATGATCTAATAGGATAAACATAATTTTTTAAAAATATAAATAGTAACATTAGTAATTATTTTTATTACCATGGTTAAGGATAAATTGGGTAATTAAAGGCAATAAATTTTTTATAAATTACCATAGCACTTGTAAAAATTTAATTGGATAAGTTTTTTTCAACCTAAAATCATTTTGGGCCAAAATATATCCTTTTGAAGCCACTTGGATGGATTTTAAAAAATTTAAATTATTTTATTCAAAGGAAAGTCAATTTTTTCACACTCTAGTTTTTAACAATTGAAATATTTTTAATATGGTGTTATATAAGGGATATGTTATACAATAAATAATTTTTATAAATATAAAATGATTATATATATCACATTAATTTACTTATAATTTTTAGTAAATAAATAATTAAATTAAATGGTGACACAAAGATGATACAATAATTGCTTTACTAATGGAAGAATCAAATAAATGATATTAAAAAAATTATAATAAAAATAATTTGACATAGTTTATGTCATTACTAACTTTTATGGATGACTTATACACGTTATTTATGTGTTAAAAGAGTTTTTTTATTATATCATGATGTTATGGTATTTTAAAAAGGTCAAGAAATTAATAGTGTCAAAATTGACACTAATGATATTTTAAAATATAAAATATTTTATTAAATGATATTGAAATTTTATAAAATACATGATTTTTAAATATAATTAGAATAAGTGCTGAAATTTCATAAATTAAACTTTTATTGGTCGTTTTTTCGGTTTTGGTAATTATATTAACCCTTAAAGTGTAAATTACTCGATAAAACGGTAAGAGTCAAAAGGGTTAAAATTAGAAGATATGGATTAAAAAACAATAAAAACTTTTATATTTTTCATTGAATTATAATATTTAGACCCATAATCAACCTATATTCACAATAAATCACTTTTTATCTATTTTTAAAAGAAAACTAATTTATAGTAATTTAATATTTTGAAGGATTCCAAGAGTGCCCCTCTCCTCTCCTATATAAGGGAACCCATTATTCACTTTTATTTACACTTAAAAACCATTTTTGGACAATATAAACCTATATCACTTTCTATAATCTTTAACCACATTATATAGGTCTTATTTAAGGCATAACACTCTCATTATAGGTGTTAAGGTGTAAATAATAGAAGATCGCCTGAAGAAGAGGTATCATTTCTATTTAAGTATTTTTATTTTATTTCTTCTTCCACTCACATAATTTTTTTTTCATATATAATGAAATAATAAGTGAAGTATAATAAATAAAATTATATGTTATTATTTTAATATCATCACCTAAATCCATCTCCAATCCTATAAAATGAGAAAATAATTAATTGTTCGTGCATACGTGTAAACTATCACCTATACGAACTGATATAATTTGTTTTCCATAACCATCTATCAAGACAGATTCTAATGAATAAATTAATGTTCATATGTGATATTAAAGACATATTTATAATTATAATAGAATAATATGTTGATTATGTTCTTACTTTTAATGCACATAAAAATGATAACCTCATTCGAGCGTACGTGTGAACTATCACCTCCACGATGTGATTTGATTAGTTTTTAATCACCACATTACTTAAATAATATATATAAGAATATTTTAATGATATTAGTGATATAATTATCATTTTTAAAGATAAAATAATATTTACCTTATTTCCATAATGATCAATGAAAAATGGAAATGTTACTCATGCGTACGTACGACTTATCATCTCTATGATGAAAACATAGTTCATCTTTCATAACTATTATTAATGGTTTGATTCAAAAGTATAGTTAATGTGTAAAAGTTATTATTATGTAATGAATTTTATTTTGTATTTTATGGAATAATTACCACTTTTTACTATAGACATCATACCAAATTCATTTTGGACTCATGTACCGAATATCAACAAATTTCTGACATGAACTTAAATAAATAGTAATTGTTAAAATGATAATAACTGATATAAAAGGAATAATAAAATTGAAAATGGTTTTCAAGAAATTAAATAATTAATATAAGTTTATTATTCAGGAGAATAAAGAATATACGTGATGAATCAGACTCGAGGTAAGGGACTTCATTTTAATCTCCTTTCATGAGTCATATTTTGATGTCATACACCCCATTCTTTTATGAGGTGTATAGACAACCCCCTTTTACTTTTAATTTAATATAAAGGTTTTCAAAAGGAATATATCTATCTGTAGTGTTTTAATTTCTATAAAAATGAAAAAGGACTATTTTTTAAAAAATACGGTGATAATGAATTCCCCGCCGTTGTGACCGTTATTTGATATTTGGATTCCACTACAAGCCTTAATGTTTTTAGAACAAAAAGAAATCACTTATTCCCTTTTTTTGGATATTTTAGTATTGAAATTGGTTTTTAAATTGAAATGATTATTTCAATATATTGAAATTATTTCTTTTGATTACAAATGAAATTTTATGAGTGAAATGCAGAAAATTTCAATCTTTTATGTTTTATAATTATGTAATAGTACTTAGAAATTTTATGGGTGGTTACGTGATAAACTGAGGAATGGGGGTTCCATGATAAACTGAGGATGGGTGGTTATGTTATGACCTCTAATTCATCATGTATGAAATTTGATCATGTGGTTATTCCATTTTGTAAAAGTGACATGTATGGAAGTCGAACATATGGTTATTCCATTAAAGTATAATTATGTCCCAAGTTACCTTTATGTGTTATCTATTCTTTATATGAGTTTTATGGTAATATTTTGATTAAAAAAGGGTAATAAATGATCTTATTTTCAATGTAAAGAATTAAATACTTATTAAGGGTGAAAATTATTACTTTATTATAAAGTGTTCAGGGGTTTTCATGTTTTCAAATGATTAAACTTTTCCTTCTATGTGAATCCCTTACTAATAATTTTTTTCTCATCCCAAATTTTAAAATGTTTTTATAGGATTAATGGGAGAATAGATATAAGTATGAGATAAATGGTGGCGATTGAACATGAAAATTAACCATTTTTCATTTTAAAAGTTTTTTTTGTGAGAAAAATGGATATTGAGTAGAAGTGTCTACATTGTAACATTTGAGTTGTTATGTATGAATTATGGCATAATTATATAAAAATATAAACTGTAAAATATCTTTATTGTAAAAACAAGTAAAATTATTAACGTATATCAATATTATGTAATGTTTTAAGGATTTGGATTTATAGTTGGTATAAAAGTCCATTTTAAATAACTTTAGAGGTTATGGTAATATTAACAACTGATACATGACAGATTTTACCTTATGGTCATGTTAAAATGATATAGAATTTGATTAAGACCATGTTTCTTCATATAAACTATGTCTATTTAGAATGGGTTTCCACATAGGAAACATGAAAGAAGTAGTGGGAATAAAACAAGAGGAAACCATCCTTCCAAATAAAAATCTTGAGAAGGTAAAAATTGGAATTGAGCAGTTTGTTGTTGTGATGGATTAGTTGAATCAGGAGATAAATAGTACCTATGTCCATACAAGATAGAAACATGATATTCCATAGAATAACATGATTATAGTGGATCATTTTATGAGAAACTATCATTAATCATTCAGAGGATCATTTAACCCTGTTCTAGTTGAAGGATGGATTAAATCCCTAGAAAATATATTCAATGTCATGGTTTGTTTAGAGCACTGAAAGGAAACACATTCAATTTTCATTTTGATAGTGAAGTCGATCAGTGGTGGTCAATGGTTTAAAATATCAGAGGAAATGAAGAGATTGATTCCATGGAATGGGATGAATTTAAGAATATCTTCCTTGAGAATTATTTTCCTATAGTTATTCGACATATGATAGAAAATAAATTATTGGAATTGAGGAAACAGGTGGAATATTATGTGGCTGAATAAGAATAAAACTACACATATTTGAAAAGTTACATCCCAAATTTTATCCAGGATCTTTATTGTAAGATAAGTCGATTATACTCAGGACTACATCTAAGATATCAAAGGGAATTGGATTGTCGTGAGTTCAAAACCTATAAGAAAATTGTTTAAGGCGTTGAGAATATATAAATGGAGTTTTTCAATGATTATGTGTCTAATTAGAATAATAAAAAGAAGAGGTATAGTTGTTAGGAAATGGGAAATAATTCATCAAAAAAGTTTATAGGTAAGAAAAATAAATTTCCATTTTGTGAGAAGTGTGGTAAAAAGAATCTAGGGAATGTCTTTCAAAGTCAGAGAAGTGATTCTCATGTGGTAAGAGTGGTCATATTTCTCATGAATTCATGGGATATGATCATTCAAGAAATTAAAATCTAGTGGCAAGACACTTTAGTTATAATGAGTTAGTGAATTGTGTCAATGTGTGTCCAAAGTTTATTACCCAAGGTGGAAACCAACAAGATCGAAAGAAGATAGGTGTGGAAAAATATTTTTCTAGTACTACAGTTGACATTGGGCTATAAATTAAAACTGTGACAAGTATCTTATGGGGTTTTTCAAAATATTCAAATTCTCTTTTTGACTCTGGATATTCAAATTCTTTCATTTCTAAGATATTTTGATGTAAATTGGAAATATTACCTCATGAACATGATATAGAACTTTTTGTAAAAACTATTGGTGGAAGTATTAATGTAAACAAGATCTATAGTAATCTTATTATTATCATTCTTGGGATGGTATTTAGTGAAAATATTATTGAACATCCCATAGTTGAGTTTGATATCATTTTGGTTATGGAATGATTTTCAGTTTATGATTTTAAAATAGATTGAAAATAAAATAAAGTTTTATTCAATGATTTCGAACATTTTATAACATACCTAGAAGCAAAGAGATTGATTAAATATGGCAATGAATGTTATCTAGATCATTTTGTTGAAAATAAAGAAAATTTTTTGATTAGTAAAATTCCAGTAGTGAATTTATTTATAGAAGGTTTTGAAGATGATTTTCTTGGTGGTGTTCCTGATTAAGAGGTTGAATTTACTATTGATTTAGTGCCTGATGCATATCCTATTTCTAAACCCCCTTATCAAATGGATCCATTAGAAATAGTGGAATTGAAAAATGAGTTGTAATAATTGTTTGATGAAGGTTTCATTTGACCTTTAACTTCACCATGAGGTGATCCTATTTTATTTTGAAAAATAAATATGGTTCCCTGAGACTTTATATTGATTATAGAGCCTTCAATAACATCACTATTAAGAAAAAGTATCATTTTCCTATTATCTATGTTTTTTTGATGAGCTCTAGGGTGGTTTGTATTTTTTGAAGATTAATTTGAGGTTTGGGTACCATCAACTGAAGGTGAAGGAGGATGACATTCCAAAGACAATGTTTCAGATGAGATATGGGCATTATGAGTTTATGGTTATGCCCTTTGGGTTATCTAAAAAACCTGCTATATTGTTAAATCTTGTAAATGGAGTATTTAATTAGTTTTTTTATTAGCTTTTGGTTATGTATATAGATTATATTTTTGTATACTCTAAGATCTCATAGGAATATGAAAGGTACTTAAGGATTGTTTTTCAAAACTTAAAAGAAAAGAAACTATGTTGAAATATTAGTAAGATTGAATTATGGTTGAAGAAATTATAATTCCCTGGACATATTGTTTTTAAATATGGTATAAATGTTGACCCTTCTAAAACAAAATTTATTAAAGAGTGGAAAAGATCTACCAATTACATAGAGATAAGTAGTTTTCTTGGATTAGTGGGTTATTAAGAATGATTTTCTGAAAACTTTTCTCAGTTATCTAGACCGATAACTAAGTTAACACGTAAAGGATTTAAGTTCATATAGATAAAATAATGGGATGATTTTATTTTGTAACTTAAAATAATATATATAAATGATCCATTTTAGGCCATCCCTTCCATAAATAGTGAATTTTTTATCTTCAGTCATGCCTCATTGAATTGAAATGGGTTTTTTTATTAATGCAGAATGATCAGGTAATTTCTTATGCTTTTTGTCAGTTGAACCCACTAGAGTTAAATTACCCTACACATGATTTAGAATTATCTTCTGTAGTTTTTTCATTAAAAATTTAGTGACATCGTTTTTATGGTGTCAAGTGTGGAATATATATTAATCACAATAGCTTAAAGTATATATTCACTCAAAAATAATTGAACATGATATAGAGGAGATGGATGGAACTAATCAAGGATTATGGTTGCATGATTGGTTACCATCTTAGAAAATAAAATAAAGTGGTTTATGCTTTGATTTGAAAAACTAATTCTACATTAACCATGATAAATTTGGAATGTTACCCTTTGGTTAATGATTTGAAAAATTTTGGCTTTGAATTTTTTGGGGTAAGAAATTATGTTATTTGGTTTCAGGTGTCAGTGTAATAAGCTCTATCAAAAAAAATTAAATAGAGATAGAAAGAAGACAATTAGTTATAGAAAAAGGTAAAATTGGTTCAAAAGGGTAAGTTACCTGAATTTATCCTTGATAAAGCTTATGTTTTGAGATTTGGGAAGCGATTATGTGTGCCTTGAGAATCATAGTTGAAGAAAGAGTTATTATGTGATGTTCATGGTTCTTAATTTTCATTTCATCCTCCCAGTACTTAGATGTACATAGTTCTTCAGGATTATTATTGATGGGATGTAATGAAAATAGATATTGCTAACATCACCATGTAGTGTTTGAATTTTCAGAATGTTAAAGTGGAATGATAGTTTCCAAAGGGGATGCTTCAGCCTTTCCCTGTACGAGAGTGGAAATTGGAAAATATATCCATAGATTTCATAGTGATATTACTAAAGACTTATTGAGGTAATAATATGATCTGAATTATTATTGATCAAAAGACAAAATAAACTCATTTTCTTCCTATTTAAGACACTGTGTCTCTAGATTAACTTTATAGATTGTATTTTAATGAAATATTTAGATTACATGGAGTTCCTTTCTCCATTGTATGTGATTGTGATCCGAGGTTCACTTATAACTTTTGGAGATTCTTTTAGAAGTAATTGGATTCTGAATTAAATTTCATTACATCTTTTTATCCTCAATCATATGGGCAGTTAGAAAGAAAAATTGAAACCTTGAAGGATATGATACATTCTTGTTCAAGGGATTTTCAAGGAATTTGGGATCAACATTTTTCATTGGATGAGTTTTCTTATAATAAAAATTTTCATTCCAGTATACACATGGAGCCATTTGAGTCATTATATAGAAAGAGGTGTCAAACACCAAATTTTTGGGATGATGTCATAAAATGAAGTTTTCGGAACCAGAGTTGGTAGAAGAGACTATAAAGAAAGTTCAGTTGATTCAAAGACACATGATAATAACCTAACGTAGGCAGAAAATTTATGTGGATAATCAGAAGAAATGTATTTCTTTCAAGGAAGGTGATCACTTCTTTCTCAATATTTCTCCAAGGAAAAGTGTGATGCGTTTTGGTAAGAAGGGGAAGCTTAGTTCAAGGTTCATTGGACCCTATTAAATTATTGATAAATTTGGTTCAATTTCCTACCAAGTGGATTTCCCTATGAGTTTATCCCAGGTTCACAATTTTTATTATGTTTCAATGTTAATAAAGTATATTTAGAATCCATATCATGTTTTTAGTCCATAAGTAGTTCAGTTGAAAGAGAATATTTCTTATATGGAAACTTTAGTTCATGATCTTGACCATAGAGAGAAAGTATTGCAGAATAAGCCAATTCATTAGGTTAAAGTTTTATTGAAAAACCATATAGTCGAATAGGAAACATGGTAGTTTGAAAATTCCATGAGATAAAAATACCCCGACTTGTTTGATAAGTGAATAAATTGTGAGGACATTATTTCTTAGAGGGATGGATGGAACATCCTAGGTAATTATAGAAATATAGTTTTTTTCTTATTAATTAATATTTATGAATTATATAGTAATTTTACCTTAATGTGGGACTATATATCCAATAGAATACTCAACACCGAACAATGTGTTTATCGAAAATTCTACAGTGCACACAAGACTGAGTTATACCAGAAAAATAATATATAATCAATATTATTATTTTATGTGATAGTTATCTCTTAGGCATTGTATCTATGAGAATAAAAATAAATGACTATATATTATGTTTACACAAGTTTGTTAAATTTTTTTACATTCATCCAATAAATTTTAAATAATTAAAATAAGAATAAATCTAATTTTAAGCATAAAAAGTTATAATATTTTTAGAAGATTATTTTTCCACCTTTTGATGGTGAACACATTTTAAATATAATTTTTTAATGTTTTATAATTTTAATATGAAAAATTAAACTCCATTTTTGAAAGATAAATATCATAATTTTCTTTGGGTGATTTTTTTATTTTTCTAAGAAATTTCATTTTTTGATGAATAGTGAATGATAAAAATTATTAGTTGAAAAATGCTTTTTCATACAATTTATTTATGTGGTTAATTTTTTTACTAGTTTTAAAGAAAAATTAACATTATTTTTTATAATTTAATCCCATTTAAGACACTTAAATCAATTTCACATTTAAATTTTTTAGAAAAACTTTTTAAACTATTGAATGTTTTTCTTTAAAAACCCATTTTCTCGAACCATTGATGGAATTAATTTTACCCACTTTTTTTTTAATTTTTAAAAATGGAAATAAATAGTTGTAATCATTATGATATTTATTATCTAATAGGGTCAACATAATATTTGAAAAATATGAATAGAAACTTCAGTAATTATTTTTATTACCACGGTTAAGGGTAAATAGAGTATTTAAGGATAAAAATAATATTATAAATTACCCTAAAACTTGTTATAATTTCATTGGATAATTGTTTTGACCTATAATCATACTTTGGCTGAAATATAACCTTTTAAATCCACTTATATGACTTTAATACATTAATATTATTTTATTCAAAGGAAATGTAATTTTGTCACACTTTTGTTTTTAACAAGTAAAATATTTTTAATATGGGGATTTATAATTGATATGTTTTACAATAAATATTATTTAGAAATATAAAAAGTTTACCTAAATTATGGTAATTTATTTATATTTTTTTATAAAATAAAAAATTAAATTAAATTATGATATAATAATGATGCAATAATTGTTTCATTAATGGGAGAATGAAATAAATGATTTCAAATATATTATAAAAATAAAATTCAATATAATTTAGGTCATCCACTAATTTTATGGAATAATTTGACATGTTATTGATGTTTTAAAATAGTTGGTTTGATTATATTATGATTTTAGGATATTTCAAAAAAGGCAAGAAATGAATAGTTTCAAAATTGACACAAATGATATTTTAAAATATAAAATATTTTTTAAATGATATAAAATTTTAAAAATTAAAATATTTATCTAAATAATAATTATAATTACTAATATGTAATAAATTACTCTTTTATTGGACCTTTGGCATGTTATGGTAATTATATAAACCCTCAAAATGTAAATTACTTCATAAAATGATAAGAGTTAAAAGGGTTACAACAAAAAGATGACGATTAATTTTTTTTAAAAACATGTCTAATTTTTACTGAATGGTTATATTTCAACCCATAATCATCCTATATTTGAAATAAATCACTTTTTAAACATTTTTAAATGAAAATTAATTTATGTTAATTTAATATTTTGAAGAATTCCAAGAGTTCCCCTCTCATCTCCTATATAAGGGAACTCATTATTATCTTTTATTTACTCTTAAAATCATTTTGGTTCAGCCAAGATCTACCTAAATCCATTAATAAAATCAATCCCCACATTCTAGAGGCCTTATTTTGGGCATAACACTCTCTTTATATTTGTAAAGGTGTTAATCAAAGGAGATCACC